>JAEIFJ010001207.1:0-484078 GCA_018903435.1 Leucophenga varia | reverse complement strand
CGAGCTGTACTAGCTATACAACGACAAACGCATTAAGTATAAACGATTGCACTGGGCTGGTCACGTGCTTCGAATGGAGAAACGAGATCCCTGTCCTGTGACGGAGGGGCATAACTGCGAGAAAGAACGCCGCTGCGTTGGAAAGACCAGAGCACCAGATCAGACGTCCGTAAGATTGAGATCTGAAATTGGTATCGAGTAGCATTTTTAGCATCCAGCTATGCCCAGCCTTGTAAAAAGCTGTAATGGTTTATGTCGGAGCCGGACAATTGACGCAGAACATTATGGTTTCCAAAACACTTCAGTGTTAAGCTTTGGAATTTTTTATTAAACTCAAATAAACAAAACGATATCGAAACAAAATCGTTTCCGATCGTCCTAAATATTTTCCATTAAAAAAAAATCACAAACTTTTAAAACACCTTTGGTACCACTTTAAATGAGCATTTAACGATGTGCGTCCCGCAATCCGAAGCAGTTTTTGTGACATAAATGTATAACATGACACCTGAGACCGATAAACAGTCAAAACAGTTGAATACTCTAGGGTAAAGGTGCACCAAATATGTCCATTTTTGGTCAGTCGCTATTTGTCATCGCCAATTAAATAATACATTAAATAATTCTGTCCATCCAGTACATTCTCCTAATTTAGTTCCCTGTGACTATTTCTTGTTTCCATAAAGATCATCAACACGTAGTCAAAACACAATTGTTAACAAAAAAATTTGGAGAGACAACCTTATCTGTCGTATATTTCGGACATCGCTCCATTGGATTCACATCTGATCCGATTGATGGCTCATGGCTTTTTCGTTTAATTCTTATAAAAAAAAAAATTTTAAATTCTTGGACAATTTGCCTTACTCCCGTAATCACTTCATTTTACGATTTACGATTTAAACACACAAGTTATGTTTCATTTCCAAAACGTTTCTATGCATTGCATATGACATAGAGTGCTATCGGTTACAAATTTATAAGTTATCGGTCAAACCAAATCGTAAATTGTGGTAGCTTTGACTTAATTTCCTACTCATTAAGTTTAGGCATGATTAGAAAATAATTATTTATAATTTTAATTCAGCATCAATCGTATTTAAAAATACAGAGCTAAAGTTTAGCAACATTACGGAATGAAATAAAAATATTTTGAAATAATCGATAAATTCTTGTTTGTTTGGACAGATTGTATGAGGTTTCGAACCATCAAGTATTAAGTGATTTACTGATGGTTCGCTCACGGGCACTGGTTCTTGTATATATGGTCCCAATACTAGGATCTCTGTTGCAATGGGTGCTTGGCCCAAGGTCTTTTAATCCTGATAGCTTTGCCATTAAAGTCTGCGCCCGCCACCTTTTGACTCATAGTCCCAGGGGGACACAAACTTCGTGAACCTTTTCATCTAAGCTAGTTCTTCAGTGCTATGATGCACTTTAACTCCTTTCTGAGGGTCGTAATATCACTATCTGCTGGCTCCCTGGACACATGAGTATTGACGGCAATGAAGCCGCTGACGAACTTGCCAGTTATAGCTCCTCCTCGCCCTCCATTGGCCCAGAGCCTTTCTGCGGGCTCAGCTGGGCCTCAGCCTTACATACAACGATAGATTTCTCCGCAGAATCTCTTCGACAATACTGGGTTCAATGCCCGGGCTCACGGCAAGCTAAGCAATAAGGTCGCCCTATATGCCCTAAAAATATTGTATATGTCAGTCGTCATGACCTCAGGTTGCTCACCGGTCATAACAGATTGAGATATCATCTTAACAAAATTGGCCTGTCCTTAGAGTCAGAGGTGCAGACTCTGCTTGGAGGACGATGAAACTAGTACACATATTCTCTGTGAATGTCCAGCTTTGTCCCGCTTCAGATTCATTCTGTTTAATCGCTGTTTTATTAATCATGTTCAATCAGGGTCGCCTCGACTAGGGATACTCTTCTGCTTATAAAAGAGGCGGAGAGGATTCTCTGTACATTAACCTAACCAGTTATAATTGCCAGGCTTGGGTACAATAGACTCTCCTAGAGTCGCAGTACCCTTTTAATCTCCATTGATAGGAGGGCCTACCATGTTCCCACTATACTCTTTGCTAACGATGGAAACGTGTGGTGACTTACTTGAGTCTCCACTTTCGCTCTGACCACTTTAAATTTGCTTCTATTCCTGACATCAAACGATACGAATAAAATCGTAGTACAATAAAATCAAATAAAATAATAAAGTCACTTTATATTTTCGAAAATAATTGAACAGATGATGCTATAAATTTAACAAGTTCTGTATTATTTAAACTTTGCCACTTGCACATATTGTTTAGTAAAGTGATTAAATAAACATTTTAGATAATAAAATAACAAGTCTTTGGTTTATTTTAATTAACAAAGAAATTTGTTACAAAATTTCGAATGGTTATCAAAAACTTAAGAAATAGTTTCATTGTAGGCATTCAATATAAATCTGTGCATAGAATTTAGGTGTTATTTTGTAAACTAATCTTAATAAATCAAGCAGAAAATCATCGAAATACCATATAAATAGCAACAAAAACAACAGAAATATGTATAAAATTTTATACAAATAAGATTTACATACTAAATACAATGCAAGTTGAATATTGCAAATATTTCTTCCAACTGCGTATTCTGTTAGCCGAAAATTGCCCACTTAACGCTTTAATCTATACCAAAATGTAGACAGACGGACGGACATACATATGCAAGTAGATATTTTGAAGAGAGACTCGTTTACATACGATATACATATATACTATACGGTATAACAATAATACAGGCCTCCGTATATGCCTCGTTAAGCCAGCGGACGTGCTTAAAAAGCATGTACTGTGTACACTCAAGCATTTACATACACCGAAGCACACACACACACACACTCACATATGCAAACGTAGCTAGTATGGCTACGCATGTATACGCAATTGTATCCTTTATGGATTAAATCCGCATGCCTGCGGTCGACCACAAGATCAACTGTTGGCAGAAGTGTGTCAACAAGAGCGTAAAACAGTAGAAACAAAAGCAATAGCAACAGCAAGTGGCCGTAATATAGAGAAACGTACGTATATTTACACACACACACACACACACACAAATAGATTTAATCTTAAATAAACAAGGCTTGATTTAAATCATTAGAAACATAATTTAGGTTCCAACGTTTTTTTTAATCCTCAAAAAATGCCCAATAGTCCCTTTCTGGTGTAGCTATCATCGCCTTCTTCGATTCAGCTCGACTCGAAACGCGTTCCCTGGAGTGGTCTCTTGAGTTTTGGGGAATAGCCAGAAGTCACAAGGAGCCAAATCAGGCGAATACGGTGGTTGCGGAACGATATTGGTTGTATTTTTGGAGAAAAAGTCACGAAGAATCGATGCGTTTTTCAAGAAAATTCAGCATTTTTTGGAACCAATCGAGACTTGACACGTTTAAGGCCCAAAAACATCTTTCAAAATGGTATTAATTTATCCTAAAGCGTAAATATATTACTGATAATGACATTGACATGAAATTTGGCCCAGATGTTTTTAACAGTCCTGCCAACTCAAAAAAAAAAATGAACTAGTCCGAAATGTTAAGTCCGTGAAGTTTAAATTGAAATTTTTCTTACTTTTTGCCCACGAGTATTGATTATGCACTCCATTTCGACTTTAGTTACTGAAAGTGCTTATCTGAACAGATCAGACCTATATTGGATTTGACTAGTTTAGCTCGTATTCGTGTTTTATCATATCAAAAGGTATATGATACGATAAAACGCGAATCCAAGATAAACTAGTAAAATCCAAGAGGGGTCTGATCTGACATAATCTATTTAGGAGCAGATACTTAGATCGTCACTATGCCATGTTGCCTTGTCAATGTCGAGATATGGAAATATGGTACTTCTTATGATCATTTTCTGCCCGCAGCAAAGTTGATTAGCCTTTCTCCATTACTGTTGGTGGAGTCAAGTAAGCAAACATTTCGAATGGTTGGCCGAAAGATCTCTTCTCTCCCAATTTGTGCGTTGAATTCACCAATTATAATTTTAAGGAGCAGCGGTCATAGAATTCATCTTTCGCCATTGCATCTCTAACATTGGTCGAGGCGTTTACACATTTAAGGCTAATGTTGAAAAATTTAACTCGTTCATCTACAACTGTAAACCTAAAGACGAGACCGCGTAGTTTATTACTAATCATGAAGCCACATTCAAATATGTATTGCGTCTCATGGCCACTGTAGTTAATGTCACTGGTTGCTAAATTTATGTATAGCATTTCCTGGATAGCAGTAATGTCTACTCTGAAGTTGTCGAGAGTGGTAATGAGTTCTTCTATTGCACATTCCCTGTTGAGGGTTCGTATGTTCCAGGTGCACATCCGTATGTCATGATCCTTATATCGTTTATTCGGGGGTCGTAGTTTTTTTTGTTGGTAAAACGGTAGTTGGGGCCTCCGAAGTCCTTGCCCATGTCGCATTACTATCCACGGATGGATTTACACCTCTGTGTCTGCCACCTGGAGTACAATTGTTTAGACTAGTCATCATTAAATTTAGTACTCTTTTTTTCTGTGTGTGTTTCACGTGGCTATTCTTTGGTTTTACGTCGTTGTTGACCACCCTCTGACCAACCTTACCTCGAGGGGTCGCTCTTTAGAGCTTCATAATAATTTTTAAGGAGGTTTTAGATTTCTTCCTCGAGCTGAACAAGAATATATATCAGAGAAGAATTGTTTTTGTATACTGTTTTCTCAGTAATGGTGACGACCGCTGCATTGCAATATACGTTGGGCTATATTAAGATATAGCTTTGGGTACCTCATAAAAAAGTATAATGTCATTGTTAAACAAGAATATGAAAGTCTATCTAGCATATTGGTTTGTTTCATTAAAATATTGAACTTTATTAGAAACCATAATAGGAGTTCGTTAGTAGCATAGTCTACATGAGTCCCAAACTCAACGTTAACCGTACACTAACCTCACTGGGACCAGAAGACTGGCGCAAAAAGCTGGACCAGCGAGAGATACACATATTTACCGACGGAACCAAAAGCGTAGTTTACTGCACTAAGCCAAACATAAGGCTTTCCTACAAACTACCGGACCACTGCAGCATCTTCCAGGCGGAGGTATTCGCAATATAGAAAACCGCAGAAACAATTACAAATATCACAAGAACGGATAAACATATTCTTTAATAGTCAGGCTGCTATAGCAGCATTGCAGGTAATCACAATCAGTTCCAGAAATGTCCTAGCGAGTAGAGAGGTAGTAGATGATCTATATACCTCTAGAAAGGTACACATCTCCTGGATTCCCAGCCATCGGGGCATTGATAGTAACGAGATGGCGGATAGCCTAGCAATAGCTGGTGTCGACCTGCCTCATAATGCAACGATAAATCTACTAATTTCCTTTCGCACACTTCACAGCAATCTGGAGAAGATTGCCTCCACTGATTTTGGGACGAGATGGAGGAACACAACTGATTGCAAAATATCTAAAATAATGTGCCCAAGACCGAAATGAAAAACTAGCTCACTATATGCTGCAACTCTTAAGTAAAGATTGCAGACTACTAGCAGGCATCTTAACAGATCACTGCTTAACGGACGCTAATGAGAAAAAGCTAGGTATAATATTCACGAAATGTAGAAAGCAAGGAGTTATAGAGCACCTGGAGCACCTCATCTGTAACTGTGCAGCTATTGCTAGGACAAGAATAAAATATCTAGATACACCTCAGATCGCATCGTTAAAAGAGGCAGTCAGTAGGACTTATAACAATATAGGCATTTGTCTAACACGCAGGAATATTAAGAGATTACATTAATCCCTGAACGATCTCCGCTATCGTTATCACTAAGGAACATATTGGTCTATGTGCGAACCCCAGGGTCAACCGACAAACCCTACCTAAACAACTTTCAAATTTTGACCACTGTACAATTCTAGTTATTATAAATAGTGTTATTCTTTTTAAGTTTTACCGAATATAATTATTTTAAAATTCTTATTAATATTGTCTGAAATGTTTAGGTCGATCCATGATTATTATTTTGACATTTGTTGTCGGCGTATACCAAAGCTTGGCTACGCCTGAGACTATGCTAATAATTATGTACAAAGTGTTGACTTGAGTGTGTGCGTGTTTTCATACACGTACATACATAAATAGTAGTAAATACAGACATGTATATTTATATGTATGCACATATGTATGTAAACGTATAATGACAGTAAACTGACATGTTTAATGTACCCGACAACTGCGACAAGTTACAATTACGTTTGAAGCGATACACTTGTCACGGCTATTTCGTGGGATATGCATCCTGTTTTGTTGGTGCTTCTATTCATATTATTATTGTTAATATGGTTTGATGGTGTGTTTAATTTAATTTTTAAAATATTCGTTCTTGATCCGTATAAGATCGATGAAACAAATTTATTAAAATTATCAGGAGTATATCAGAAATATTGGATAACTTTAAATTTTGACATATTACCTTAATGCACTGCATAAATTATTTATTAAAGCTACCGCCTTAAGGGGTTATATACAGTTAGGATTTTCGTTTTCTTAATATATATATATATATCTGAGTATACACACACAAAATTTCAAGTCGATCCGACGAATATTTTCAAAGTTATAGACACATTAGTGAAGGCGCGCCGAGTGATCTCGCAGTAAAGTAAAGTGCTTTTAAAACTTTAAACGCGTTTTTCTCGAAACGGTGTTTTCAAAGTCGGTGAGCAAGATTTCTCAGAAACGGCTGAACCGATCGGTCTGAAATTTTTACACAAGCTTCTTAACTATATTTTTTAGGAGAAGGATTTCCCATCCGATGAAAATATCTTATTTTTTTTTAAACAATTAAAGAGCCGAATTTTGGTCAAAAATCGAACCTTTTGCTTTGTGTAGCCGCCATTTTGTCAATAATTTTTTTTTTGCTAATTCCTTCGATTAATCACTAGATTATTTATTATTTTAATGAAATCTATTTGGTTTTTGCATTTTAGATGATCCAGTCCAGAGATATCGTGCTCACCGCAAGAGGCCTTTTTTTTGCGGACCTCTGCAAAATTGGCAATATCAACGTTCCCGATAATTATTTTTGGCAATAAAAAATATGTGAATATAGTTAAGGGTTTTCATAATATACCTGCCAAGTTTCAAATCAATAAACCAAATAGTTTGCTTAGAAAAAAATTCTTGAAAAGTCCTTTTTTTCGACCTCCTAACTGTATATAACCCCTTAAAGTAAAAATGAGAATGCCATAAAGAGGTATGGCAGATGACAGGCTTTTAAAAATTTGTATCATGACCATCATAAGCCCGAAGTATCACTCAAGGTCTCATATTTAGACCTTAATAATAGACTAAAATGATGAACCTCTTGACGCTGTTTGTCTGATACCAGAAACGAAAAGAGCAAAAAATCTTGAATAATCGAAATATATTTCCATATCTCTATCCAAAAGAATTGAAAAAAAAAATGTAACAAAAATAAAAAACAAAACTTCGGTAGAACCAAATCTAAAATACCCGTCACATAATAATTCGACTAACTTTTCTTGTAAAGAGGTATTTTAGCTCATAATCCTACTTTAATCATGTGGCAGATTGTAATCTTTGGTTGCTATAATAAGTATTTTGATGATATTTCAAATTAATCGTTTCTTACTAACCCATGTTTTCATACAAATACTCAAAAACTGTAGGTAAATTTCTACATGGGTTAAATGTTATAGTGATCCTACCTGAACCATGAATCCTTTTCTAAACATGGGTTGATATCAGAAGAATTATTACCATTTTTAAAACAAATCGTTTTATAAATATATTATTTTTCTTATAAAAACTCAAAAATTGGCGGTAGATTTGTATGGGGACCATCGGCCCTTCTATAAACACTGGTTACTATTAAAGGTGTTTTTACCGTATTTAATAAATATTTTTATAAAATAAAAACTTTAATATTTGTAAGGGGCTACGCCTAAAAATGGGCGTGGCACCTTGGTTTTATTACTTTAATTGCTTAGGGCTAAGAAATGCTTAAGTTTTGAAATCCATCTCAATATCTTCAAAACTGAGCAAATAAAACGTGTCACTGTCGTTTCTCGTCGAGTTGATCAAGAATATATATACTTTATGATGTCAACGGTGTCTCCTTTCATGCGTTACGAACTTTTTGACAAACCTAACATACTCTTTCACAATATGTGTTGCGGGTAAAACAAGAAAGAACGGTTGAAGTCGAGTATGCTCCAAGATACCCTGTTAAATAATAATTGCGTACATTTGTGTACTAAATTCAGATTTCAAAGATTACATAACACAGAAGTATTCTTGAAACCCCGTTTGTAAGTGATCACTTGACGGCTTAGGAGAGTATAAGTTTCGAATATGGTGACCCCATCTGTTATAGTAGCCGAGATAATCGTTTTCACACGACAGACGTCATAACGGGCAGAGTGACAGACGGGCAGCCTGACAGACGGGCAGACTGTCAGACGGGCAGACTGACAGACGGGCTGACTGTCAGAAGGGCAGACTAACAGACGGGCTGACTGTCAGACGGGCAGACTGACAGACGGGCTGACTGACAGTCTCTGACGCCTCATTCTGCCTGTTACATACATTTCACAAAGCTCAGATAAAAAATTGTATTAATTTTTCTAAACTACAAGGCTTCTGGGACGATCGTTAAATGTTTTTAACCAATTTGGAATGAATACATTCATAAATAATAACCGTTTTCATACAATATTGAAAATGAACGGTAAATTTGTATGGGGTCTATATATACGAGGTGTGTTCAAACATTATCGCGAATTTTGAATTTTCGCGGGTTATGTACATATATTCGAATTTCGATTTTTTTTTGGCGTTAGGTTGGTACTCATGTCTTCACTTATGCCGACAAACTCGGCCATTTTGAATGATCACTTAATTGTTGACAGCTGCTTTGCTTGCACGTGTTTTGGATCGTCTTTGATTTTTACCTATTCAAAAAATGGATCAAAGAACCTGAGAAGCTACCTTGGACCGAAGCAACGTTTATCGGTGGTACAAAATGTTCTCAGAAGGCCGAGAAGATGTGAACGACGAAGAGCGCCCCTGGTCGTCCATCGACCTCAACGGACGATGCTCACATCCAAAAGTAAAAGAATTAGTGCTTGCACACCGTCGATTAACTATGAGAGACATTGCTGATGAAATTTACGTATCGAAAGGATCAATTAATACAATTTTGAAGGATGTTTTGGGCCTCAAACATGTCAAGTCTCGGTTGGTACCAAATATGATGACTTTTTTTTAAAAACTGTACTGATTTTTCGTGACTTTTTGCCAAAAAAATCCAACAAATATCGTTCCGCAACCACCGTATTCGCCTGATTTGGCTCCGTGTGACTTCTGGCTATTCCCAAAACTCAAGAGACCACTCCAGGGAACGCGTTTCGAGTCGATTGAGGAGATAAAAGCTAAATCGAAGAAGACGCTGATGGCTAAACCGGAAAGGGACTATTTGGCATGTTTCGAGGATTGGAAAAAAACGTTGGCATAGGTGTATTTTATCGGGAGGGGATTACTTTAAAGGGGACAAAATAGATATTCATGAATAAATATATAATTTTTGAAAAAACACAAAATTCGCGATACTTTTTGAACACACCTCGTAAATATGAACTTGGCACTTTAATTAAATATCTCCAGCAATCTCCGAATAATTCGCGTTGAAATAAAACAGACTGATAGGCCCCGTTTCCATTAGGCCGCGTTCCGCGTTAGCGGACAAACTCGCGTTAAATCGTATACAAAAAAGATAGGCAGTTAGGTATGGGAAAAAGTCGCGTTAATTTTGAACGCGACTTTCGATAATACGCGTTCAAACCGATTTCACACCGATTTCAAACCGATTTCTCCTATCGGTTCGATTAATTTGGCAATCGTAAGTTGCGCATACTTATGAAAACAACTGACAAAGTAACCGCAAAAATTAACATTTACATAAAAGCTTCAGCTGCATATATTCAAATGACGGATTACCTTATCATGCTCGTATTGGACAGCAGTTACTAAAGGAACAACACCTATATCCATTCGTTATATTAAAAATCTGCATTTAAAAAAAAAAAAATATTTTAACCTGTACAATTTTTTTACTACATAACAAACAAAATCAGCTGTTTTAACTCGAACGCTAAAACTCCTATGGAAACACCGTTCCGCGTTTTTCGATAAATTGTTAACGCGATAACAAAACGCGGCTCAGTGGAAATGCGGCAATAGACAGACATACGACCAGACCTTACACTACATATGTACGTGTAACGGAAATAAAAAAAAAAAAATTTAGCTCCAACCTACTCGAGATAATTGGTAGACAACTAGAGGTACGGACGTCTAGACAGTCGAATGTACATAGCTACGTGAACTAGAGCTAAGCAGTTGAACTTTTTTCCGTTCCAATTCCACTCCAAGTACACCTGTCCAGTGCGGCAATACCTTTGTGTATGCTCCTATTTAACTCGTTACTGTTTTCAAAGAAAATAAACTTAACAATTCATTCATCAATTTTATTTTTACTGAATTACATTTATATGTATTTGTTTGTACATTATTTATTTATGTACAGCCAATATATGTATTTTCATACACACACACACACATTTATAAACTGCACCACAAATCCAGTACACCCATTCGTCAACCATATTCCATATATTAACATAAACGGAAACCGTAGAACAATCGTGTATTTCCCAATAATTATATTTCAATGCATCTGAATTTCAATGACAGTTCTCGGGTTTCCTCTGTTTAATTCATACACACACATACAAATATTGACATACATACATACATACATATACACATGTGTATGTATGTATGTAAGTCAATTATATGTTGAATATATCTTGTATATTTAATGTCACGAACAATACATACATATACACATACATATGTATGTATAATGTATGCAATAACGGAACAACATTGATACAGTTATAAACAATAACAACAACAACAATGAAGCTCAAAAAGCGACATGCAGTCAAGTAAGGACAGAAGGACAGAAGGACAGAAGGACAAAAGCAACTGGAGCGATATTGTTTGGTCATTATCTCTTTAAAAGAGCCATATTAACTTTATAGAGTATGTCGAACGATGTGAAACTGTGGCAAGTGGGTGTAAAAGGTTAAATCGAGATCTTTATGTGTATGTATATATGTGTGTGTGTGTGTGCGTCTGTGTGTGTTATGTTGGAACGCTGTAGGCAGAAATGTCTGTCATATGCCTGTTAATCAGTTTATTATATTGACGTATACACGATTACTCAGCATGGTTTTGCATATACTATATGTATATGTATGTATGTATGTATGTATGTATGTATGTATGTATGTATGTACATTAGGGTGGTCCAAAAAAGCATGGTGCAAGTTTCTAAGAAATTTTTATGCGCTCATCTTCTAGTATTGTTCTTTATCGAAAATAACAAGACCCGTATTTTTTTTATTTTTAGTATTTAATGGTGCCACAAATCCCTGAAATTTCCCATTTATAAAGGGTGGTTAAATTTCAAGGGCCGATGTTGATTTTGAATAAAACACGAATTATTTAGGATATTATTGACATTTCTTTTATTATGATATATTGGTATGACTCAATTATGTATGGAACAAAATATCGGCCAAATGGCCGCCACGGCTTCGGCGGCACACGTCCATCCGATGGTCTAAATTTTCGATGACGTTGAGGCATAATTGAGGTTCAATGTCGTTAATGCGCCGAATTATCTCATCCTTTTAGCTCTTGAATTGTTGCTGGCTTATTGGCGTACACACCTTTTCTTAAATCTTTCTTCAACTCCCAAAGAAAGAAGTCCAACGGTGTCAAATCACATGATCTTGGCGGCCAGTTGACATCGCCAGCGACGTGAGATTATCGGCCATCAAATTTTTTCGCGCAAAAGGGCCATTGTTTCGTTGGCTGCGTGATTTGAACCCCCATTTTCATAATAGGCCTGAATAACTTTAACGCGTTGCTCGGGATTGTGTATCTTTCCATGGCTCAAATTGAGTTAGTCTGGAAGTTGAAAATATAAAAAAATGCAGGAAAAAATTCTGACGTTTAGGTGGTTCACATTCAACATTGGCTCTTGAAATTTAACCATCCTATATAAGGTTGTCAACATCTCCTTCCGCTTTTTTGCTCTTTTATTCAATGCCTTATTAAAAGTGTTACTGTGATCGGATTTAGTTCAAATATGCGCCGTTCTGTTCGATAATATGTTTCCATCCAGACGGCAACTTTATAATACCCCTTGTAGAACCCCTCCTTATTTGCGGAGAGCTTGGACAGCCATTTTTCACAAGCCTCTTTAAGGCCAACTTTACATCACCAAGGGCGTTCGCCATGGACAGGAATAAGTGGTTATCACTTGGCGCTTTTTCCGGGCTATATGGTGAATGCGATAAAACCTCCGATCCGAGGTCCAGTAGCTTCTGACAAGTCACCAAGAATGTGTGGGCCTGGCGTTGTCCTGGTGGAACACTACATCCTTCCTGTTGGTGAATTCTGAACGCTTCTGGTCTGCTTCAAGTAGTCCAGTTGTTCGCAGTAGATGGTAGAATTAAGCGTCCGGCCATATGGGGGCAGCTCATAGTGGATGATTCCCTTCCAATCCCACCAAACACACAGCAATCAGGGCTTGGCCACTGTTTGATACGATTCACCGGCCTTTCGACCACGACCTTTTTCGCTTTATATTGTCGTATGTGATCCATTTTTTGTCGCCAGTCACCATCCGCTTCAAAAATGGGTCGAGTTCGTTCCGTTTTCAGCAGCATATCGCAGGCGTCTGTTCAGAAGGTTTTTTTTGCGTCAAATCATGCAGCACCCAAACATCAAGTTTTTTTTTTTTGTAACCAGCCTTCTGCAGATGGCTTAAAATGCTTTCCAACTCAACCAACATTTAATAATTCACAGGTATGATTTGATCGGTATTTGTCGTCACAGGTCTTCCGCCGGCTGGCTTATCCATGGTGTCGTTTTCACCGGCTCTGAATCGTCGAAACCATTCCTCCGCGGTTCGAAGTGATAGAGTACCATCCCCCAAAACACCATTAATCTCACGGAACGTTTCTCTAGCGGATTTGCCTTTAACGAAGGAAAACTTTAAAATAGCGCGAATTTCGGCGTTAGTGAACTCCATGTTTACACGTCTATAACTGTTGAACGCAATATCCAAACTAATCATGCATAGCGTTGTTTTGTAGGTTATGTCAAGACCTTTCAAATTATGTATAGTGTTGCCAGATACGAGCTCTGTAGCGCTTTGTACATAGCCGCTTCGATTGAACCTTTGAGAAAACTTTTATTGGAGAAACCAAAAAAAAATTTTACCAGATAAATGTGTTCCTAAAACGAAACAAACCCTCCCACTCTCTCCCTGAAGCTCCGGTGAAACCCAAATGGCATAGGGCGTCTATAGCTGCTCTCCACCTCGTCCTGTTCTCTGCAAGGGGGGCAAGTTGACTCCACCCCTGGTATGCGAAGTCCTTCTCGTCGCTCCTTTGACACTGTTCTCCATGTTTCCTAGGGGGACGTCCTCTTCTTCGACCTCTACCATCAAGAGGATTCCATTGCATTGCTTTTCGTGTGATGTTGCCCACGGGCTTACGAAGTGTGGTTCAATCCATCTCCACTTGATGCATGATCCTTCTGCTGAGCGGGCTCGATGTTAGCCCTGCGGTGCACCTCCTCATCTGGGAATTCTATCCTTCCAATGAATTCGGAGAATGCTCCTCAAGCAGCGGTTAACAAACACCTGTGTTTGTTGGTGTGGTTACCTTCCGAGCAACATCCGTAGAGTAGCACAGAAAGCAAGATACATTTGAACAGTCTGACCTTAAGAGTTGTACTGAATGGTTGATTCGCCAGATGGGAGACCATATAACGTAAACAGCGCTGGCTTTGCTGATCCGGCTGCAAACATCTAGCCAGTTCCGCTTCTTTGGAAGAATGCTGCCTAGATACGTGTAGTTCTCAACCATCTCGATTTGTCGTCCGTCGATTACAACTCTACTCGTGGTCGGTCCAGTAAGACTGAGGATAAGGGTTTGTGTTTTCCCCGTGTAATTTTTAGTCCAGCGGAAGAAGATGCCCTCTCAAGCGTTGTGGCCATTCGGGATAAATCCTTCATGGTATGCGCGAGAAGGCAAATGTCGTCAGCGTAGTCGCGGTGCTGGAGTTTGTCAGTCATCGTCCATCGTATTGCGGTGTTCGGGAGTGGTTGCAGCGCCGACAGCAAAACATCCCCTATTACTGTTAGAAACAAAATTGGTGAGAGAATGCAGCCTTGGCGTACTCCGCTTTGGACGTCGAAGGGTTCAAAAAGACTTCCTCGATGTAAGACAGACAGGTGTGCGCCATTGTACGTTGCTTGATTATAGCGATAATCTTTTCGGGCACATTCCATCGGGCGTAAGGCAGCCCATATACAATTCCGGTGAATACTGTCGAATGCCTTCGAAATTGACGAACAGCAGGCGCAGATCCGACCTAAGTTCTGCACACTGCTCAATGATCATCCTCAACGTGTTTATATGGTCGGTGCACGATGAGGTAGGGCCGAAAACCGGCTTGTTCGTCTCCGATTGTCGAGTACAAGTGCTCTTTATTCTCTCCAGAATGATTTTCGCTATAATCTTCGAAATCGCAAGGAAGCACACATATCACTCCAGTTGATCTTGGCCCCTTGAACAAGACGGCCACAGGGAAGGCTGTACCAGTCCAAAAGGAAGAAAAGGTGGGACCCTAAAGCCCGCGAAACAAACAGCGCCTGGAGGAAGACTAAGCAAAACGCGACGGGGTTCGGTTTGCCCTTCTGGAAAGACGGCCACAGGGAGGCTGTCCAGCTGCCAAAAGAGAAAAAGGGCCCTAAAGCCGAAACGAAACCGCGCCTAAGACTAAAAAACACGGCCCGTTCTTATCTCAGGGAATTGATGTCCATGCGGAGCAAGCTTTACCAAATGGGGGCATCCCTAGTGGAGAAATGCTTGTAAAAGGTGGCACTGTCACCTTCATGTACTGCCCCTCTCTGCTTCTGTTGCCAGTTCGAGGATGCGATTTCGTTTATCACGTCTTACGCTACGCTTGACTTCCTTTTCTTCTCTTTGATATTGCTCTTTGATATTGCTTCTCTTTGATATTGCTCTTGGAGATCTCTTCTCTGCTCAACTGAGGTGGCCACAGATAACTGTGATTTTAGCGTTATCCGTTCGTTGTGTTATTCTGAGGCCATTTATGAAGATAAACATCGCTATCCGGTTAAAAAATATTAATATTCTATGTTTCTATATTAAATCTACGAAAAAGTGTTATTTTGCCATACACCATTTGGAACACCCTAATGTACACATGAGTATATATATAAGCATACAAGATCTGCTTTAAAAGTTACGCTTAGTCAAGTAGAATAGAATGGAAAAATAATTTAAATTTATCTCGAGTTGTAAATTTTTACACAACTTTTTAAGCAGTCCTGTCATTTATTAATATGAATGTTTACTGTTAACGTTTCTGATATTTTGCATATTTCATAAGTAATATTGTAACAAAAATATGTACTATATACACTCTTTTTATATGTACAATGTATGTAGTTATATATTTATTGTATTATTATAATTAAATTGAACACAAAATTTATTTATACATAACTATGTAGCTGAACCCGGTGTGCTTCGCTAGACGCCTCCATTTGAAATTAAATAAAAAAGCATTTTTATGTTTACAAAAATTAATTAATTTAATTATAAATTAACTATTGCAAAACTCTAGGATAACAAAGATATGGCTTATTAAGTTTTAAGATCCCGTCTTAGAGCTCAAATAGTTTTAAAATTTAATCTGGATCCCCCGACGAGTCCCTGGTTAAAGTTTCGAAAACCCCTTAAGCACCAAAAAATAATTTTTAACTATCATGCAATTGTGCCCAGTCTCTAGTCTTCAGTTCTACTTATTTCAAAGAAATGGCTTTTTCTGTTTCAAGGGCCCAATCATCAGTGGTCACCCAAGTTTGTCACACAATAATGGTTTCAAATACTAAGGTAAAAATATGTATAACAACAATTTTCTCGAAAATATTTGAAAATGGGCAGTTAGTTTGGAAGTCACGCCTAAATATGGGCGTGGCACAACAACATTGGAAGACATTGGAAGTGTTTTTACCCAATTTGGAGTAAGTACATGAATAAATAATAGCCATTTTCATACAAAAATTCGAAAATGGGCGGAAAGTTTGTATGGGGGCTATACCTAAAAGTGGGCGTGGCACTCTTATTCTCGAACTTGACAAAGTCGTTGCCGAGAAAAGCCTAAGTTCCAAATTTCAGCTTAATATCTTTATATCTTCAACGAATCGACGAAGATCGATTCGTTTCGTCGAGCTGATCAAGAATATATATATTTTATGGGGTCTTCGACGTCTCCTTCAATGCATTACAAACTTTTAGACAAACTGAATGTACCCTGTGTGGCGGGTATAAAAATATTTCAAAAATAATAAAGAAAAATTATTGGGTGTTACCCAACGAGCCACAGTTTTAATGATCCAAAAATCCAGAATCATTTCAATATCAGTATTTTTTAAACATCTTTCATTTGTATATTAATTGGGGTTAATATGTCAATAATATAAAAATTTGTAAAAAAAAACTGGGCGTACGGGTGGGTGGTCGTAGTCAAACAAAACATAGCATATTATTCCTTCCAGAGTCTCAGTTACTCTCGGTCCAGTATAAAGTATATAAACCTGTAAGATGATATCGGGTTCATATTGGGTTGGTATATTTTCACTTTTCGGGGTTTGGGGGAAGTGATGGAGGAGGGAGGAGGATTTAAAGTTTATGTGTGTGGCAAATCCAGGGGTGTAACCTCTTCAGTCGCCGAGTCGTTGTACTGTTATCCAGCAGGTTTATGGCCAGAGGGTTGACATGGTTGTCCAGTCTATCCAGATATGCCTTAGTGAGCCTAGCCACCTCCTGCCTTATGAGAGGGACTTCTAGTTCCTGGTGAATTTCTGCATTGGTATGATATGGGTGTGCCTCAGAATGTTAATATTTAAAGCGAGTTTTTTGGCCACATAGAAAAGTTTTAACTTCTTTATTAAAAAATTTGAATAATTAAAAAATATGTGGAGTTCCATTGCTGTTTTTCAATTTTATTTATAATTTTTTTTACTCATCATCCGAACAGGTACTATTGGAAAAATATTGCATAGCAGCCGTAACCACACTCGATGCAACATTAAAAATGGGATCAATGCGAACCAGCTCGTTCATCACATCTCCCAGCACCTGTGGACATAAAGCAAGATCAGAGTGTTGCGCTATGGCTACACCGCCAAGTCCATAGCAGGTGTGATGAAGATCTCGTGGCATGCCAGGGATATCAATTAGGCCACCTTTTAAACGCTGACAACATAAAATGATGAACTCCTGCAAAGCCACTACATCGAATAGCGGCTGACCCATATTTCGATACTCTTCTATCAGTGTCGCCTGTGTTATGGATATCGATGCACCCACCCAATACGCATAGCAAGAGTCGACTAATTTATTGGTGCGTCCCTGAAAACCTCCTTCGTAGCACATTTGTCGCTGAAGACACCATTTGAGCAGCGCTTCACGATTGCATTTATGTGCTTCATTAAGTAAGGTCAAGCCAGCAATGCCGCATAACGTATATCCGCCGTGTGCCTCTAGATCTGGTGTACCACCAAATCCACCTTCATACGTCTGACAGTTGGCAATCCAATCTCCAGTACCGGCAAACAAACGTTCCAATATTCCCGGCTGCACGTTTGTCAATTTCGCGCATGAAATAGCACAATAAATGCTACGCAAATCAATTTCACCATCGGAATATAGCCGGAACGAACCATCATTTTGACGCAACGCAAATAGATACTCTACAAGTGACTCTCGATCAATTGCTCGATATGCCTGAGGTGTACCAATAATACAAAGACAATTTACGGCCGCATATGTTTGCACAATGTGCGCCATTTGACCAGGGCTGCCACCAAATCCACCACTCGGCACGCGACACTTGTTCAGAAACTGTACACAATCGGCAAGTGTGCTATCGTCGAATTTGAAGTTAAGCATCTGTGCGGAATGCAGTATATGGTAGAGAAACCACGGTCGACCACAATCTTTAATATCAAACATTTCCGGTAAATTTCGTTGCATTATCTCCAAATATTGCTTATGTTCGGATCTATATATTTGCGATACTTGTGCGTTTCGATATTGCAGCTTTTGAAAGCGATCGAAAAATTTTTCCATCAAAGATTCTGTTCTTTGCTGTAGCTGCGAAGTTTTCGTTGATATATTTTCATCATTAAACTTGAAATCCTTTAGCTCGTTGTGATCTCGAAATTCTAACACGTCATCCACGCAAAACATTTTGTTGCTTACTATTTTTTTAATGTAACCGAAATGTCGAAATAATTAAATCAACTTGAGACACCAAAACACAAAAATAACAATTGAAAATGCTGCAGTCGAGTAAACACGACTACGAAAAACCCTGTAGCCAAGTCTTTAGATTGGCATTTGTAAATTGATTTAAAAAAAGTTAACTATGGGTGTCATAGTAAATCAGATTCAAATCTGAGCAAATTACTTTAATTCTTTTTTTTTTTTTTGTTTTAAGATCTGTTCCAGTTTTTGTGATTACTGGCTAAGCAAATAAAAGAGTAGTTTTTAGGGGAACTCAGAAAACTCACTAGGGTTTTGGCAATTAAGGTATTACACCTAGGACAGATGGACATAGTTACACGAATATAAATTCTGATTAAGAATATACATATTTATGACTGATCGAAAATTTTCATTACATATAATATATTTCCACAAACTTAATAAATTTTCCCATATCAGTACAGGGT
This sequence comes from Leucophenga varia, assembly GCA_018903435.1. Taxonomy (NCBI): domain Eukaryota; kingdom Metazoa; phylum Arthropoda; class Insecta; order Diptera; family Drosophilidae; genus Leucophenga; species Leucophenga varia. The sequence goes on along the minus strand of JAEIFJ010001207.1, from coordinate 465,100 downwards.
ACACAAATCAATTTAGTTCCGCATATTTAGGAAATTGCATGTAGGCATACTTTTTTATTTTTTTATTATTTTTTTATTTTTTTTTTTTAATAATGTACATTATCAATTAGTCGGAGCTATTATAGACCATATATTTTTTTTTTCCATGTTACCCATGTCCATCTGTCCACACTTTGCATTCATTCAGGCAGTTTACATTTTAAAACCAAACAGCTTTGCCTAGTTTTTATTGGAATAGCTTCCATAAAATCTCAATCCTCATTTTAAACTTTTTGTACAAAATAATATTTTTTATGGTGCTATTTCACAAATGGTAAAAGTTATTATAATAGCAACCAATTTCTATCTATGGGAAATTCTTCCTCAACTGCCCCAACCAAAAAAAATTAATTGCGATTAACTTCAAACTGTGGTAAATTGATATTCTATATGATAGTTTTACTAAACCATCAAAATCCCTTAAGTTTTGTCAAAGATATTACGAAGAGGACATCCTCACCTTAATTATCAAAACATCACCTCCTCTATAGTTTCTATAATTTTTTTTTAAATTAGTTAATATAATGTCTTTTTGTTACTTTCATATTGGACATCAATTTACCAAAGTTTCAAATAAATCACAAAATTTTTTTTTTGGCTAGGCAGTTTAGAAAGAATTCCCCTTTTATACTATATATAAATACCTTTCACCTGACTGACTGAATAATTGACTGATTGACATATGTGACATATATGCAGATAGGAAACAGAAATTTTTACTGTAGATTTGTTTTATGATGAAACTGACGACTAAGAAGGGATTTCTCCCTTAAGGGGGTTCTCCCTTAAAACCGAAATGGGATGGTAAGACCTTGAGACTAAATGTTAGACTCATTTGAAAGGTAGTTAAACAATATTTTAGACGTATAAAAGAAACTTTCAAATTTTGGGAACCTGTGGGGGCCAAAATGGGTTATTTTTACCTTTTGTTTTCCCTTTTTTTATTTGAGCCGACAGCAGATTCATCTTTGAATTGAAAATGCATAAAGACTTGAAATTTCGTTGGTTTGAAAGTCGTTAAAAAATATGTTTGGGGTGTTTCGGTGTTTTTAGAAAATCGAACCTTAGACACACTTGGAGACCCTAAATCGAATGAAGCGTCTCTTTTAAAACTTTTTGTTCAAGGGATTTGCAAAATTTGACCTGGGACTCATTGGTGTAACCAAAATAGAGTATTGAGCAATTTTTTTTTTTTTTTTGAGGTGAGTACTAGGACGAAATTACAAAATTTTTGACCTGGGGCCTTATGGGGGTCTTGAACCTGGGACTCATTGGTGGACCCAAAATAAATTGTTTGCCAATTTTTTTTTTAGATTTTAGATAAGCACAAAAAATCTAAGACCCGGACCTAATTGGGATCTTGAAATCTGACAAACCATATCTTTGGAATGAATAGATACATAGACTTGAAACTTGACACATATGAAAAATGATTAGAAAATATTTTTAGCGTATTCAAGGGATTTCCGAAATTTGGAGCTGGTACCCAGCGATAGAGTCCCCGAAATTTTATTAGTTTAAAATATATTTTTTTTTTAGCTGTAGACTCAAAATAATATATTGGTGAGCACTAAGACCAGTCTTAAAACCGGAATAGTGATATCTTTGAAAAATTCCAAGAGTCCAAGATAATTTCAAATTATTTCAAATGTGTTCAAGGGGTTTCTAAAGTTTAGAACTGGAGCCAAACGGGGACATAAATCTAAATTTTATTAAATTTAAAAATTTTTTAAGGTGACTACTTAGACTTGATATTAGGCGTATTTGAGAGATGACTTTTAACGTGTTCAAGGAGTTTCTTTATTTTGGATTTGATTTAATCAATTTTTATTATTTTTTTTTTTTTTTTGTATTTTGCTAGATTTAAATTACGATAACTTTGAAAAAATTGTCTAGGTGCACAATGGGGTTCTTAAAACCGGAAAAGAGAATTGATAATAGGCGCATTTAAAAGTTAATATAAAATTTTTTTGACGTTATTAAGAAGTTTCGGAAATTGGGGCCCAGGGGGGGACTTTAAACATAAATTTTAACAATTTATCTTTTTATTATTATTATTGCCCAGGCTTACCACAAGCTGTAATTACGGCCATATATTTTTATTTTAAAAATACGACTAGCAGGTACCCGCGGCTTTGCTCGCGTTTTTTTTTTTTGATTCTCTTTGGTGGCTAAATATTAATTGTTCAAAAATGTGGGTTCAAATTTTGGAAATCCCATAAACACGACTAACCATCATTCAAATACGCCCAGTTTCAAGTCTCTACGTTTATTCAATCCAAATGTATGACTTTTTTTCAAGGCTCTCATTAGGCCCCGGGTCAAAAATTTCGAAAATTCCGTCTTAGTTCTCACCTGTAATAAAAATAAAAGAAATTGATCAAAAAAATCTATATTGGGTCCACATATGGGTCCAAGGTCCAAATTCCGGAAATCCCTTGAACACCTTGAACGCTAAAACTGTTTTCTAACCATCTTTCAAATCAGCCCTGTTTCAAGTCTCTACGTCTATTCATTTCAAAGATATGGCTTTTCCGGTTTCAAGGCCCCATTAGGCCCCGGGTCAAAATTTTTTAAAATCCCGTCTAAATGCTCACCTGTAATAAAAATAAAAAAATTGGTTAAAAATCTATATTGGGTCCACATATGGGTCCCAGGTCCAAATTCCGGAAATTCCTTGAACACCTTGAACGCTAACAATGTTTTTGAACCATCTTTCAAATGAGCCCAGTTTTAAGTCTCTACGTCTATTCATTTCAAAGATATGGCTTTTCCGGTTTCAAGGCCCCATTAGGCCCCGGGTCAAAATTTTTTAAAATCCCGTCTAAATGCTCACCTGTAATAAAAATAAAAAAAATTGGTTAAAAATCTATATTGGGTCCACATATGGGTCCCAGGTCCAAATTCCGGAAATCCCTTGAACACCTTGAACGCTAAATATGTTTTTTAACCATCTTTCAAATGAGCCCAGTTTTAAGTCTCTACGTCTATTCAATCCAAAGATATGGCTTTTCCGGTTTCAAGGCCCCCATTAGGCCCCGGGTCAAAATTACATTTTACAATTTTTTTTTTTTTTTTGCCCTAAACCATCCTTGTGTGAATACGAACACACATGCAAAATTTCGTGGAAATCCGTCCAGTAGTTTTCGCGTCCAACGATCACCAACAGAACTTGGGACTTATTTTTATATATATAGATAAAGGTGATCACTCAGACGAGATTTTGGAAAATATCGACTTACGTGTTCAAAGGGTTTCCGATTATGTAGAGATTTGATATAAGGATCTTTTGAGTTCTTTGGGTTATGCTTGGTGTATGTTAATTTATCATACGCTGAGCAGACAGACGCCGCACTTGGTAACATTGATTCTTCCTCGCTACTTATTAAGATATTTAGTTAACAAAAATATGAATTTTATGTATTATTATTTTATTTTTAACAATTATAATATTTTTTATTTAACAATTATAATAATTGCTGTACAAATCAAAAATATATTTGAAAAAAAAAATATGGCACTAATTGAAACATGGACCTTGTTTACCGTTCTTTCTCATCATGAGAGCAGGCATTGCTCAGACAACATTCCCCACTCGTGCGACTATTAGAAAAATGATGCATAGTAGCCGTAACCACACTCGATGCTACATTAAAAATGGGATCTACGCGAACCAGCTCGTTCAACGCATCCCCAAGCACCTGTGGATTCAAAGCCAATACAGAATGTTGCGCTACGGATATACCGCCAAGCCCATAGCAGGTGTGATGAAGATCTCGTGTATTTTCGGGTATGTCAAATAAACCACCTTTCAGACACTGACAACATAAAATGATGAACTCCTGCAAAGCTACTACATCGAATAGCGGCTGATCCATATTTTGATCCTCTTCTATCAGTGAAGCCTGTGTTATGGATATCGATGCACCCACCCAATACGCATAGCAAGAGTCGACTAATTTATTGGTGCGTCCCTGAAAACCTCCTTCGTAGCACATTTGTCGCTGAAGACACCATTTGAGCAGCGCTTCACGATTGCATTTAGGTGCTTCATTAAGTAAGCTCAGGCCAGCAATGCCGCACAACGTATAACCGCCGTGTGCCTCTAGTTCTGGTGTACCACCAAATCCACCTTCATACGTCTGACAGCTGGCAATCCAATCTCCAGTACCGGCAAACAAACGTACCAATGTCTCCGGTGGCGTTTTTGTCAACTTCGCGCATGAAATCGCACAATATGCGCCACGCACATCACATTCCCCATCGAAATGTAGCCGGAACGAACCATCATTTTGACGCATCGCAAATAGAAACTCTACGAGTGAACTCCGTTCAATTGCTCGATATGCCTGAGGTGTACCAATAATACAAAGACAATTTACGGCCGCATATGTTTGCACAAGATGCGCATTTTGCCCGGGACTGCCACCAAATCCGCCACTCAAAGCGCGACATTTGATCAGAAACTGTACACAATCGTCGAGTGTGCTTTCGTCGAACTTGAAATTAAGCAGCTGTGCGGTATGCAGAACATGGTAGAGAAGCCACGGTCGACTGCAGTCTAAATTTTCAAAGTCTCTCGGCAGTTTACGTTGCAAAATCTTCAAAAATTGCTTATGCTCGGTTCTATATATTTGCGCCACAAGTGTATTTCGAAGATTCAGCTGCTGAAAGCGATCGAAACATTTTTCTATCAAAGATTCTGTTTTTTTCTGTTTTTCCGAAGTTTCCGTTGATATATTTTCATCATTAAACTTGAAATCCTTTAATTCGGTGTGATCTCGAAACTCGAACACGTCATCCACGCAAAACATTTTGTTGCTTACTAATTTTCTAACCTAAATTTCGAAATAATTCAATTAAATCAAAACACCAAAACAGACAAATAGCAAGGAATAATGTTAAATTCGAGTTGTATCGACTGCGAGGTACGCTTTATCCTGTATAAAATTTCGTAGTACATTTATAAAAAACATTTTTGGAAATTTTTTAAAAATAAATTTTAAATTTTGGAATAAGTTTAGAGTTTATATGTATTGGTAAATTATTTTAGACGTTTCATTATGCTTCACAAGAAAGTCATCTACATCAATATTGGTATACTACTTCAACTTATACCAGTTACAAAAATTTGTACAAACCTAAAGTACCCTAAAGTGCCCTACAGGTATAGTGTACAAAAAAAATCAATTTAGTTCTGCACATGGTGGAATAACTAAATGTGTAGTCTGTCCCATCTAACTGTTCACCTCAGCTGATAGCGATAAAACACAAGAGAGACTAAAGAAAAACAAGGAAAAACATTAATTTCAGTAGAACCAAAGTTTTGATACACGTCACACGAATAGCATTCCCATTCCCATTCAAACTCTCCCCAAATCTTTGGAAATTTTGTCTAGAAAATTTCTTTTAATTTTAATTTTTAAATATAATACTATAATGCTTTTCTATCCAAAATATATATGTACTGAAAATGAACTTCGTGACAATACTCAAAGTTGGGTTATATTGAATCAATGACAAAATTATTTTGCGAAAAGCTATGTTACGCTTTCGAAGGCCTACAAAATTTGTCCAAAGCTCAGAGCCAGTGACAGAACATGGATTACCCAAAGGATTTGGGCGCCCTGATTACGAATCTGTGCAAAGAAAACTAGATTTTCGTGTGACGAATAGTTTAAATTGTCTATGCCGATAAATGTTGGGACTATATTTTTGGAATATTTTTTTCTGATTATAATTAATGAAATTGACATATGTGATAAATAGTATCTTAGGCAGTACAGTGTGAAGAGAAGGTGACGCAAATGTCGGTGCTAAATTTTACTATATTTTCTATTTTTTTTTTTTTTTTTGTTTCATTCTTCTTTTTATATTTTAATAATAACGGTATCAGATTACGAGAGTAAAAAAAAGTCGCTTGCCTAAAATTACACCAATCTACAAAATTATTTTTTTTCATTTGTTACAAGAAAACCTCCACCTAATTCTGAAAGGGCTTCTTCTCGTTCATTACGAGACATACGAGTTAATTTTGAGGAAAAAAACCACAGTCACATTACACGCTGAGCTTGAATTGGTTTTAAGGTTTTGTTTGGGGGTGTTTACTGATCATAAAAAGAAAAAATAGCTAAAATAAACGCCGTGCAAGCACGGAGATTCGAAATTAAGCCGTGTTTCTAAATATTGGAGCAAAATGTACAACAGAAAACTTCAGTTTTTTGAGGCTACTACGAAAACGCAAACCAATTTTTAAATTCAGACTTGAGATTCGGATTGAAAAATACAAAATATATGACAACCCTGGTCCACCACACAAGACCGAAAACTGAAAAATTTGCAGTGTTCTTTTTAATTTTTTAGCAAAATTTACATTTTTTTTAGGTAATAATGAAAACGAGATCGAATTTTGAATACTGACTTCATATTCGGATTCAGCGACCCAAAATATATTACAAATTACTACCCTGGTCTGAGTTAAATTACAGTTTTTAAGGTTAGAATGAAAATGCAAACCAACTTTTTACTCCTATCTCAAATTCGTATTCAGTGAACCAAAATACGTATGAAATGGCACCTTTGGTCCGCCGAGCAATTCAATTTATCCAAAAATTACCGAAGCTTATATACCTGTCACACATTTTTTGACGCAGATAGTTCTTCGTGATCAGCATTTGTATTAAATTATCTTAAAATACTAAAAGAATTAAAAATGTTCTAAAGAATTTAGATATTCGCGGTCCGATCTCAACCAATTTTGAACTAAAGTATAGTATGTTGTGTGTTTGTATGGGGATAAACCTAAAAGTGGGCGTGGCACATTGATTTTAGCATGGAAAGTACACATGACCTAGGAAAGCTTATGTTTAAAATTTCAGCCCAATATCTTTTAAACTGAGCGAATAAATCGCGCAGCAATGAACAGATAGACGTACATGTCTTAATTGCTTCGTCTCGTCAAGGTGATCTGCCTGTCCAATTTGGTCACTTTAAAATATAATAAGATGAAATTTGGAACTTAAGCTTTTCTATTTAATGATACGTGTGACGGGTATTTTAGCTTCGGTTCCAGCGAAGTTATTGCTTTTCCTTGTTTTTATTTTTGCATTTTGATGATCAGTAAACGCTCCTGAATCAAACCTGATTTAAATTTTTCGAAGCGGATAAAATTTGAACAGTAAAACATGAACCATGGACTGTAAGTTCCAAATCAAAAACTTGTGGTCAAGAGAAAAGGATTTTATGTTACCGCGAGAGCGGAAGTATTCTCTTTTACAAATTTTCTCCCGCGTTTTCTGAAATTGATGGACTCATCCGAGCTAGAGTACCTCAAGGAAGTTTGCAGGGTTCCCCGGCTATATTTTCGACATTACATTTTGCAAACACATAGTCACCTTGCATAGATCCCTCAGAACCTGGATTGTCCTGGCAAAAAAAAACTTATACTCAAAGAACAAGTTTAATATTTATAAGACCACACTAGCCCTAGCCATCTTAAGGCATTTCTCTACATAATATTGAAGGCCCCATACCACATGCGAGCTTTCCATTTGGAGAAGGACTTAAATCTTCCTACAGTTGTTGATGAAACACATCCTAAAGACAATGCTGTGAGAGTACAAAAAAAAAAAATAAAATTTGAAGTTTTTTTATTGGTTTTATTGTTGTATTTTTATTTTATACATTTAAACGAACAATGTCGCCCAGAATAATTTTTCTCTTTTTTCTTTTTTTTTTAAATAATTAAAATAAAATTTAAAAATATGTATTACATTAAAAATTTCATTTCATTTACAATAAGTGTACATACATTCATACTTGTACATATTTGTATATAGAATAAAATAATATTTATATAATTTGACTCTCTCAATTTATGTATGCATATACGAATATATATAGTATATAGTACATAAATACATACATACATATACAATATAAATACATTACATATACAATAAATAAATTTTATAGTTTTAAAATATTTGTTTTTTTTTTTTTTATTTATTTTTTATTTTTGTGTTCATTGAAGCACTTTTTATTTTGGAGAAATTATTTCTTGCATTTAAAAAAAATAAAAGTGAAATATACTTAAATATTTATTGTACACATAAATTATACGTTTCAAAATTTTTACAATATTTGTATACACGTCACTTAATACAGTTCCAATCAAGATTATCTTTACGTCAGCCAACAAAAAGTTTGATATGAAGAACTTTCAAATGAACAAAATTTTATCATAAATATAGACTTTTGCTGTACATAATATATTTCCTAATATAGTTTATTAAAATTATCTTAGCAATTGTTTATTTAAAAGAAAAAAATTTATATAACTTTAATTTTTTTTTGAGATACCCAGCGCAAAAGTCAACAAGTCATCAATACGGCATGGATGACTAGTCTCTTTCCTTGATGACACACTGACGACAGCCCCATACAAGTCGTTGATGACATTTTCATACAAATGATGCGAATGTCTTGAAAGACATGTCTTGCATGTCTAGCATGACTTCATGCATGACATGTATGGTACGACTTCATGTATGACATGTCTAACATAACTTCATAAATTACATATCTGGCATGTCCAGCATTACTTCATACATGACTTCATGCATGACATGTCTTGCAAGACGTATTGTATTTTACCGCTGGGTAAATACATACAAAATAAAATTAGTTAAGCTCAAAGTGTAAAAAGTATTTAAGCTTTGGTACACCAAAGACATCGTTTTTATCGATTTATTATTACATATTATTTTTTTATTTATTTTTTTTTTGAAACGCCTTCAATTCACTACAAATTCTTTATTATTTCAATTCTAAATTCAAACAATTTTGCGCACATTTTCGAATTTGCATCAAATTCGATTTTATTTAGCTAATTTTGAATTTTTTTTTTAATTTTTTGCTAATATTTAATTTTAGATTTATGCAAAGCATATTTTATATTAATTTATTTTGTTATTTTAATTTTCTTCGTTCAATTATATATTTTAAAAAATTATTTATAAATATTTTAACTACTTTTCTTTTTTTTTTGTTTTTTCTGTTAAAAAAGATTGTTTTCTTGTGCTTTTATCTATTTTTATTCTATTGTAAAAGAAGCAGCCTACAAGTTTACATTTTGACGGCATTTATTTACGGCTTTGAATTGGTTTGTATTTTTTATTGGTTTAGTTGGATTTTCTTGTTTTTTAATACTTTTTTCAAATAATGTGAGTAGTATTTTTAAACACTCATACACACCCAGGCCAAATGTTTAAATCTACTCTGGAGACTCTAGACGCAATCTCTACAAAATCCGTTTGGTTAAACCCTATTCTTATCGATAACAAATAATCGGTCGTCCTAAATTCACTTTTAACTTTTTGAAAAAAAAAACCTTGCCATAAGTTTGATACAGATTCTCTTATTGTAGTGAAACTTAATCTATCGGAAGGTAGTTCCATATTGATGTTTTTGGACCAAGAGAATAAGACGTGACCCTTAGATTACGAGTAGTAAAATTTAACAATATAAATATCAAGGAACTCTACTTACACTTGTTTAATGCCAAAATATATATTAAATAACGAAATTTTTGGTAAGTCAAGTTAAAAAATCATATTTCTTAATTAATAGTATCTCCGTTTTTAAAAAACACTGTTTTTTTAAATTTTTGTTCCAACATTTTTTTTCCAAATTTCTTTTTTGAAAGGGGTTTTTTGCCCTCTATATTCATGCAAATTTTCAAGATTTTATCTCAAGCCGTTTTCGAGATATTATGGGGTCCCACTTTTTTTAAAAGGCTCATAAAGTCCACAAAAAGTGGTGGTGTCTCAAGACAATATTTTGTTGGTTGCTTTACTTTAATAGAAATTCTATAAGTATAGACTTCTTATTTAAATATATATATTTTAAAAATTTATTTTTAAAAATATGTAAAAGAAAAATGCCTTTTATTTGTTACTGTTAGTATAAGGCAAATATTAACAACTACTGTCTTGGATTCAAATCCCAATATTGTATCAGATTATTTACACCAATTAGTCCGGTCAATATAAAAATTTTGAATAACAAAAAATTCGCGGAGAGCAAAATATTGGTGGAGAGCTGGGGTTTACAAATAAAGTTTTAAAAATGCCTATCGATTCTATGTGTGCTACAAAAGTTACTCGCGGTCAAAGGTCTCTCCAAAACGGTAAGTTTTATAAAAATAAAAATAAAAACTTCAAACCAAGAGGAAGATTCCTGTGATTTTAATGAAGGGACCAATGACTCAGCCACATTTGAGGAAAAGGTAGAAGAAGAAATCGAAAATGTCATGACTGTTGAAGTAGACTTTCAAGAATATAAATCTGATTAAAATATTTAAAGAAATCAAAACAATAGTTAACCCAACAATCAATAGCAATAACAATAATCAATACCAATAATAAGGTAATATCTAGAACTTAACGGGTATTGATCTCTTAAATTATCCTAAAATTGTCTTGACAGTTAGAGGAGTTGGCCTACAGGGAAAACCACGGTAAAAAAAAACGCGACGAATACACTTCCTTACAGGTAGCGTGGAAATGTGTGCATATCATGTATAATGTGACTCTTAGAATCGAGATATCTCAGGAATGGTATTTCTTAAGACAAAAATCATGAAGACCATTTTTTGTAGAGATCTTTAAGATCTAAAACTTGGTTTGAAGTTTATTTTTTTAATTAAACTTACAAAAAAAAAAAACTTTAGACGGTAATCTTTCCGCTAGGCAAACAGTAATTTTGCCTAAATAAAAATTATATTTAGAAAAGAATTAACCAATGATTTCGTTTAATTGTAATTTAATTATATAAATTCTAAAGTTGAAGTTTTATTTAAGAAAAAAATTAGGTACATATTAATGTCACAGCCCTGCAAATTTCTATTTTTCGGATGCGAATAAAATGGGACCTTGTGTTTCCGAAGTGAATTTATGTGCTAAACACGAATCTGGGCTCAAAAAATATGGCGGACGAAAATGTTAAAAATATATCAGATTTACTTGAAACTTGATATTCGGGGGTTTTTGATGACGCCATTGATCGGCCATTTTAAATTTTTGAAATCTGACTGTAGATTTATAATCAGTGACATTGAATACCCCTAGGAACATTGCTTCTTCCAATATTTCTTAACTTTGGTTGTAAATAAGTTACTATGATAATTTTTTCAAACCACCCTTCACATAAGTGGACCCCCTACTCTAAGGGTGGATGCGAATAATTTGGGATATGGCTCATTTCAAAGAGCAAAGTTCAACCTTCAATTACAGACAATAAAGGAGATCGTAGCACGACAGGGTTCTACACTACAATTTTTTAAAAATGGCCAAAAACGCTATTTTTGGGGTTTTCAACTCCTTTTTTTCGAAAACCTGACGTGATGATTCGTGTTCAGCACGAAAATTCCCTTCGGAAACACTAGGTCCCATCTTATTCGCAAAACTGATGCAGGGCTGTGTATTTTCTACTAAACTAAAATACGTGCTTTCACAGTTGTATTTAATCAAATGTTTGTTGTAAACATTGGGTTGAAAACAACCCAAAGAGAAAACCCTCAAATCTCTTTCACTTGGAATTCGGTTGAAAGCGATTTCCAGGACACCCCTGAAATTAAAGCATTTGAAATTATATGAGTAAGAAACAATTTCCGACTGTCAAATCGAACAAATGGAACACGTCTTGTGAAGCAAAGTAAGCGTCGCAAACAGGGGTTTTGTCGATTTATGAAATGTGCATTTTTGTGGGTTAAATAAAACTATAGGTGACTCTTTGATGATCCCGAACTTTTTGCAAATAAAGTCTATCAATTTCTTTTGACAGCGTTATTTTTCTCAATACATTTCTTATATTAAAAATTTAAAAGAACTGCATTTGAACTATCTTTACTGTTGTAAAAGTACTGAGTCTATACTATAGACTCTATAGCATTAAAAGAATTTCCTAATTTCAAAGAAAAATTGTTTTTTTGTGTTCTTTTCAACGTGAAATACGTTAAGTATGGCAAAAAAAGAGTAAACCTTAAATTTAATTATCTCCAGTCAATTGCGTATAAATCCAGCATTTATTCATAAAATGTAGAACACGCTGTTTTAAAAATCCGTAATACCCTCAATACCCATCTGAGGCATCCAGAATAAACGTATTTTGGTCACTTAAAATTATAAGTAAAATATTTCAGTGATATAAAAGCTTTAAAGAATCGCTCCTGGCATAGGCCGCATTTGGTTGCTACAGCAAGTCTCTTGTGTTCCAAATAACTTATTTTTTAACGGAATAATTACCCTTATTTTTAAAGTATTAATCCAGTTCGGAAATGATCAGTACGCAGTCCTGAATATTAAAGTCTTGATTTCGTTATGCTAATCTAAATACTAGATTTAGCTTCTATACAAAACTCTCACAGAACATTTGACAAAAGTATTTAAAAAAACTTCAGTTATACCAAAGCAGCTATCGTACCTTTTTCTGTTTGTTTTTGATTTAAGATGAAAAACTTAAATAAAAAATTTGTTTCGACTATTTTTACAATTAGTTACGGAATCTCTTCTTATAAAAAATTTAAATTTTAAAATAAACTTAAGCGAATGCAATCGACTTATGTTACAAATACATATAACAATATACACAATCATTTTTTTTATAAATATTTTCAGTTTACTTTTTGTTTTTAAATTTTTTTTTTTGGTAAAAAAATTACAAAATAGTTTAATAATATTTTTATGCGTATTTTTTATTAATTTTAGGTTTCATGCTACTTAAGAATATTTTACAGGCAAAACGAATACAAAAACCAAATGAAAAATAGTGTATAAAAGGTTATCATTATTAGCATTTATCATCATTATTAAATAACAACAAATTAATCATTTGACTATTTTCGGTTTTACGAAATTCAGACGCATTGTTCCCGCACCGCAGCACAGCATACCACACCACAATTACACAACAGAATTTATCATCTAAAAAATTCTTATTTAATTGAATTTCACCATTTTTACTGATACTCATCATCGCTGCTCAATAACATTGTCTTTTCATTATAATTTTGACTAATCGTAGCAACACGCTGTCCACCTGGCATAAATTTCCTTTGATTACCCAATGTTTTGGATGCCATGCAACCTGAATTTGTATTTGCAGCACCAGCGCTAGTTGCTACTGCATTATATCCGCCGGTACCAGTTCCTTGTGTTGCACCAACGCCACCAGCGCCACCACTGTTCGTATCATCAGGATCGTATGAAGAGACACGTATGCCACGTGAATTTTTACCACCTAAATTTAAGATTTTTGAATTTTATATTGCCTGTTGCATATATTTTATTATTCGATTAAATAGTTTACAACAACATGCAGCAATATATTTACAAAAAAAAAAATATATAAATTATAAAATTGTAAAGTAAAACATGCTCGAGATATATACATTCAAGAAAGAAGAATTTTATATATAAAATTAAAGAAAAGATTTTGTTTTTGTTGTTGTTTGGTTTAAGCTTAAATTTAATAAAAAATTTATTTAAAATAGTTTCAGTATTTTTGATTTTGTTTTTTTTTTTTTATTTTTTTTTTTTTTTTTTAAAGAATTTATATATAAAAAATGTACAGCATTGTTTATAAATTTAAAATTATACATTTAAAAAAAAAAAGTATTTAAAAAATCAATCAAAATTATCACACATAAGCTGAATTAGTTATGTTGCTTTTAAGTATGTTTTTAGATGTTTTGATTTAAATTGTTTTATTTGCTGCTCGTTTTTTTTTTTTTAAAGGATTCTCTTCAACTATTGCGCTACTTGAGTATAAAGCATAAAGGCACTTTTTTTTGTGTTTGTATTGCATTAAATTATTTGGTAAATTCTTTAGAAGAGTTTTGGTGCTCTATAGTTTTATTTTATTTAAGATAAATGCATTGCGATATGGACAGAGAAAGAATATTAAGTAAATGCTTTAGCTACATTTTAAAAGAAAAAAAATTATAATTTGGTGCTGCAAGAGTTTTTTTCTTTTTTCTACAAAAATAGTTAACTTTAAATGATGTAGAATTGAGTATATAAAGCTGAGTTATTCCTTTTGATTTTTTTATTTTTTTACTGTTTGAGTTTATTTATTAAATTATTAAAAAACTAAAACCGTTTCGTATTTTAGACTTAATTTCTTGTGCAAATTTTTTTTTTTTTTGGGAACTTTTTAGACATTTAGTAAAGGGCGTTCCAGAATTAACGCAAGATTTGCAATAAAGTGCTGACAACTCTAGTAAAATTTTAACGTGTTCTATCATGTAACGCTTCATGTCTTTTTGACCTAAACTTTCAGCTGTCAAATTGTTAATTTAGGTTGCCAGCACTTTACTGCAAATACTGCATTAATTCTGGGACACCCTTTATATACATTTATAATTGCTAAGTGTGCTACTAAGAAAGAAAATTAATTAGTTTATTCTAATAATATATAGTATAAGAGCAGTTCAAAATGATAGTAGAACTAAATTCCAGAAATTCAAAACATTTTTGTATTATCTAGAGTAATTTTAAAACTTCTTGTAAGCCGTGTTGGGTTATATATACCCATTCATCTCTAACGCCAAATACCATACAAGACTATAAAAAATACAGTCACAAAACTAAAAATATATATATTCTCTCTAAATCTTCATAGATGCTCAACAAACCGTTTTAGGTGTCTCAAGAAGTTTTTCGGGAACAAAAAAATATAAACAATTGGAATTATGCAACAGTATTTTTAATACTACTAATTGACAAATAAAAGGCCTCTAATTTGATTTAAAAAATAATGAAATAAGTTTCTCAAAATGTTCTCTTAAAATAATCTGCTGCGAATATTAAATTATTTTGCTTTCATTTTTAGAACTTATCCCTAATCTAAGAGGATTTGTATAAAGTATTTTTTGTATTTAATTTTAGGAACACTAAATTCAGAATGAATAACATTGAAGTGTACATTCCAAGAGTAATCCACCTAAGAATATACTTTATGGAATTGGTTTACATTGAATCAGAAAAAGTACTCGGTCTCCTGAAAACTGATGTTAAAATCTTGGCGTAACAAAATGGCGTGAAGCTGAAATATAAAAAAAGCTATCTTTCGACCAATTCTTTTTTGTTTTGACTTTTTGGACTTCAAAAAAAATTAAAAGATTGAACTGCTCTTTTGATTATCAGAATTTTACAAGGATTTTAAAATAATTTCGTTTAATTTTCTTTTAAAGTAATTGCAAATCGAGCGCGCATAATTTCTAAAAATAAAATTGATTTAATGTAATTAAAAAATAATACATAAAATATAAGTACATATTTAGTTATAAAAAATATATATAATACAAGAGAATTGTGTAAAATTTTGCTTAAAAATTATTTTAAAAAAAATAATAATATAAACACAAAAGAAATTAATATAAGCAAACAAAAAATTTTTTTTGTATGAATGTGTTTGTTTTTTAACTAAAATATTTAAAAAAAAAAAAAAAAAAACATTTGCCAATATATTTATTTAATTTTCTCAAATAAAACTTGTCCAATTGTATATTTTTTTGTATAAAATATATCCTTTTTTCTTTTTTTTTTTTATATGCAAATGTTTTTTTTTTTTAACAATTATTTTTATTTTATTTTTTTTTTGTATTTTTAAATATACAACTAATCCTTCTCCTATTTTTTATACGCGCTTAGCTAATACATTTAAAATGTGCAACTTCTACGCCTAATACAATAACAAAAAAAATTACGTCATTGATATAATATTTTGCGAAATCTCTACCACTTCAAGGCAACATTGGTTATCATTTCAGCTATACATATAACTCAACTCTAACTCTATATATAATATATTAATTAGTTTTTTATATGGATTGCATTATTATTATTTTAATGAAGGCAATTTGCGCAGCATTTTCGTATTCGCTTATAAGACTTGCATACATGTTAATTGATATATTAATTAGCAGCATTTAGCATTAAGTACAATTATTATCTTTCATTTCTTTGCTGTAGTAAAGTGTCTGACGTTGGCATTTGATTGCATTTTTTTGTTGTTTTTTTTTTTTTTTTAATTTGTTGCTTTCGATTTGTAATCGAATCGGAATCGTATCTGTTTATATATTTGTAATTTGCATATATATATAAAGATTTTTGTTTTTAGAGTTTTTCATAACGTTGAGATGTGGTTACGTCTGCAAAAGAAATTAGAGAGAAATAAAAATGATAGAAAATAAATAAATTAAAATTATGAAAAAATTATATTAAATTAAATGAATTGAAATATTTTTTAAGAAATTAAAATAAAATTAAATAAAAAATTAACTTCGATATTACCGAAGTAAAAAAGCAAAAGTTTCAAGATGTGCAGCAAACGATAGAGCAAACAGTTTGTATTGGATTGATTCTCAAAATTCTTTTAGCAAACCTAAATATTTTTTTTAAAGTTTTTGTTAAAGTTTGAAGAAAAAACAAGGAAAAACCCTTAACTTGGTAAACCATAGTGTGACCGGCCACACAAAACTTTATTTAGTTAATGTGTGATCATCAGTGATGTAGATTACATTCCGCAAAGACTGGGGCTCAAATTAGAAGCATATATTTAAAATTTTAAGCCTTAAAAGTAGCAGCTAAAACAATAATTTTCTTAAAAAAAAAAAAAATAAAACAAGGAAAAACGTTAACTTCGGTGGAACCGAAGCTGAAATACCTGTTACACAAATCGTTTAATAGTTTATATGTTCACTAAGACGCTTAGCTTAAATTTCACCATGAATTTGATCAAATTTGTATGGAGGCTTTTTGTAATATTAGCCCGATCTTTACCATATCGATGGAGTTGACATTAGAATTGATTTTACCAAATTTTAATTGAATTCATTCAGAAAAAAATAAATGTTTTCATACAAAAATTCGACAATGGGCGGTATGGGGTACCTAAAAATGGGCGTGGCGTCTTGGTTTTGACCCTGGATGGCAAAAGAAATGTTTTTCCCAATTGGGAGCGAGTACATTCATAAATAATTATTATTTTTAAACAAAAAATCGAAAAAAATCGATAAGTTTGTATGGCGGGCTATACCTAAAAATGGGCGTGACACCTTGGTTTTAACCTATACAAACTGCCTAGGAACACAAAAACCTTGAGTTTAAAATTTCAGGCTAATATCTTTAAAACTTCATCGAAAAAATCGCAATGCAACAAACAGACGGACAGAGAGACGGACATGGCTACATCGATTCATCGTCTCATCGAGCTCATCAAGAATATATATACTTAATGGGGTCTCCGATGCTTCTTTCAATGCGTTACAAACTTTTGGACAAACGGAATAGGCCCTTAACTATATGTACGGTTATAAAAAGTTAGGCTTGGATCTGTATGTTATAGTGGCCCGATCCTTGTCATATACATAAGTAATATATTTAAAGGATGGCAGTAGAAATGATTTTACCCAGATTTGAGTAAATATATTTATAAATAAGTACTATTTTCTTCCAAAAACTCAAAAATAGGCGGCAGATTTATATGGGGGCTATACATAAAAATGGACGTGGCACCTTGGTTTTGATATTGGATGACATTGGAAAGTGTTTTATACAATTTGGACTAATTACTTTCATAAAAATAACGAAAAATTAAAAAGTGGTAAGTTTGTATGGGGGCTATACCTAAAAATGGATATGGCACCTTGATTCTGTTGTACAAACAGCCTAGGATCAGAAAAAAAGCCTAAGTTTAAAATTTCATCAATAAAACTTTCCGAGAAAAACGGATTGCAACAGACAGACGGACATGGCTAAATCGATTTGTCTTGTCTCGAGCTAATCAATAATATATATACTTAATGAGGTCTCCGATGCCTCTGATTTGATTTTATACTAGCCTTAAAAATGGGTTTAAAGAGAAAAATTCGTTGTAAAAGTGATAGAAATCCTTTAAGCATCATCAACCATTTTCAAAGCCTATATTTGTCAAAATTATTTTTCAAGAATCATTTATACAAAAAAAATTAGGCATTAATTTTAAAAACTAATTTTTTTATTAGTCCATTTTAAGTGTTGATCATAATCACTTTGGTCAACTTCACCCCACTATGTACAGAATATAGTCCATAAGTCATCTTGGTCAACTATGTACAGTATAGTCTCCGTCAAACAAACTAACAAACCCTTGAGTGACAGACATTATAGCTTTGGTTCTATCAAAGTTAAAGGGTTTTTTTTTCTTTTTTTTGGAACTTTACCTTAGGTTTTAAGATCAAAACAATTACATAACAGACAAAAAACAAATAAATATATATCTTTTATATCTGTCCAAACAAACTTGTAATACTCTTTTTTATAAAGTGCTTGAAAAATATGAAACTGTGTTTGTGTTGTGTGTGTGTGCGTTGATTTCTTAACAAAATTAAACAATATTCTTCTTTTCTTTTATATTAGTGCAAACACGTGCAGATAATGCAAAAAATGCAACAACAAATTAATAGCAAAAACTCCAAAAAAATATAACATTCATTTAAATTATTCTAAACAAACACACAATTACATTTTAGTGCATACAACTTACCTGAACTATACTGCGTATATTGTTGATATTGTGGATGGAAATTGTGTATAGCATCTGTCATAATATCCTTGGGATTCATGGTTTCCTAAATAATGTAAAAATTAAAATATATTAGCAAATGTAACAAATTAATAAAAAAAAATGGAATTTTTGTTTTTAAATACTTTTAAACTGCTGGAAATCGATTGCATGGTAACAGAACGTCCATGACCATCACCAATACAGCTGCGTGCGTAAATCTTTAAAAAAAAAAAAGGAAAACAGATATTAGCATGATTAATATTCAAACAAATGCATTTGTAAAATGAGTAATAAATTAAATAAAAGAAATACCATTCAATAAAACAAAAAACAATTTGCGACAAACTATAAATAAATATTTTAAAATAACAAATTCTGTTGTGATTTATTTATTTCTACGCAAAATGTTTTCGTATTGCTGCTAAATGTATTCTTATCAACTTTTATCTTATCAAACGTTTCGCTTTAGCAATAAACTGTCACAAACTGTGCCCAGAATTTTGACTTAAACAAATATTGACAAGCGTCATAAAGATTTTTTTTGAAAGAATTTAATTACGCTAATGGCAAATTTTTTTCAAATTATATACAAAAATCAATACTAATATTTTCTTGCATTTATATAAAAAAAAAAAAAAAATAGTAAAAATAAAAAACGTTAATGATAATTTACCTGGTAGGGGAAGGCATAACGCAAAGCAATTGCTGCAAACAACATTTCGATGCAAATGAAAAAGTTCTGATAGCCTGCAGAGACGGTACCAGCTGAAGTAACAGTGCCAGCACTGTCCACAATAGGTGAGATAACCTTGGCCTTTTCAAGTATGGCTAAGCCAACACCTGTATACGTTTAAGTAAAAGTTATAGTAAACATTTAATCAATAAATTTGCATACAACAACTTACCCTGCCAGAATGATAGGAAAATAACCGATTTGATTGTGCAAAATTTAAGTACAGGATCAAAAGGCGTCAATAAATCACGCGTAGCAAAATAAAATAAATATAGACCATACAATGCTAGAGATACAGAGATATTATAGATTACGGTTATATAAATGTAGCCACCATCAGCACTGTAATTTAAAAAAAAAAGATATAGTTAAGTTAAAAGACTAAAAGCAAGTAATATATTCTAAAATATTTACCTCCAATCACCATCATGATAATGACCAAATGCCTGTAGAAATATTATTATGAACGCTACAAGCGGCTTAACCAAACAGAATTGCAGCGTAGCCTGCTTACAGAAACGTAGAAAGCCGATCGTATATGTTTTACCCTTTAAACAACAGGTGCCATATAAACAAGAAGTTTTAATTGGTTTGCCACGTATTTCGGACATAATGTTACCCTCACCGCCCAAATACTCATAGCAAAGCGAGAGGAAGTTGTAAATTACAAAAGCTGCAATTAAATAGAAGAAAATTTAGCATTCAAAATAAACAAACATAAATATATTATAGTATATATACCTTCATAGCAATCTCGTACAGTAAAGAAATATATATAAACATTATCCGAATTAAAGAATAGCAAACTAATCCATGAATATGTCGCATAAATGGGCACTATAAACAATATGCGTACTATCCAGCGTTGCTCCTGTGGATTTGTATACCAGCGTAGGTGTTGATAGATCTTTAAGAGAAAAATAAAAGACAAATTTAATAAAATCGAATTATGTTTCAGTAGAATAAACGCGCTGCACACTTTAGCAAACGTGTCACACCCACCTGTTGACATGTGATGAACAATGCCGCCCATACAAAAACGCCTGCCAATCCTTGTGCGGTTTTTGTTTGTAGAAAAATACCATCACCGACATGACTGAGTGGATCTATGGGCGAAGAGGCGGATGACATTTGTTTGCCTTGTACAACGTAATTCGGTTTAAGTGTGGTTGATGCCGCTGATATTACGGCGGCTGCTGCTGCCTCTGCTACCGCTGCTACTGTGCCGTTGCTGCTGCTGCCATTCAGTGCCGCCTCAATGAGACTGCTTGATGTTGTGCTCATGCTGCGCAAAATAAAAATAAAAAAAAAATATTAAGTGTCAATCATGTTAATTAATTTGATGTCATTAATTGTTTGAACGTTTAATAATTACAAAATAAACAAAACGTTTAAGCGTTTAATGAACTTCAGAGCTATGTAAAAGACACAGGTCATTAACAATGTTTTGCGTTAAAATATGCATTAAAATTTTCAACGTACAATATGTCGTCTATTATAAATATTATTTTGAACTTATTCGCAGGCGTGTCACTCTGAAAAAAACGGCTTGTGACTCTTTTCTTTTTTTTTTTTTTTTTGAGCAAGTAAATAAAATTATATCTTCTCGGTTAGAATAAATACAAGTAAAATGAGTGCACGACACAACTAATATTTATCTCACACTAAAAATACACACACGCACACAAAAGATTTACACAACAAAGATAAGCGCACTTTTACTCGAATTTCTTTACATTTCCTTTTTCTATGTTATTTTTGTTTGACGTAGAGAGACAATAACTTGTATACCACCCACAATAATTCGACTTCTACTACTAACAACAACACGAACACAACACCTGCTTGCTGTGAGTTGCGTGTCTTTTCCAACACTGAATGTAATACAAAGAGAATACGAATGAGAAGTATTTACATTGACACGAACCAGATAGCACAAATAACAACAACAACAACAGCACAATAACATGGTCTAAATGGGTCAGCTGTTGTTATACAGGGTGCTTGAAAATATTTAATGTAATACAAAATGGTTTTCTATTTTTTTTTTTTTCGAAAAAGTAGAGTGAATGCAAAAATTATGAAAAAATATAAAAAAAAAACAATTTAAAGCAATAGAGAAATATTATATTTGTTGAAACCAAAGAGTTTCCTACTGTATTTTATACGATTTAACTACAAATTAAAACTACCAAGCAGTTTATATGGTAAAAAACGGGTCTTCTTAATTCAAATCATTATGCTACCCTAATGAACAAAATATTAATAAGGAGAATTTGTCAATTTCTTGGGCTATTTAACATATTTCGGGCTAGTTCTTTTTTCTCGGCTTTAGTATGTTGCAATATTAAGGACTGTTAATAACATCTGGGCCAAAATTTCATTGTCAATGTCATTATCAGTAATATATTTACGCTTGTAAAAGTTTACCGAACGACCATGAGAGAACCAGTTTTTTTCCGATTTTTACAATGTCTCATTTAATTGAGGCAGTGAATTTTCATTGAATCGAATTAAACTGCAGAATCGTTGAAAATGTTAAAAGAATGTTTACGGAAACCGAGCTCTTACCAAAATCAACAATAAATGATTGGTATAAATTTTTCAAAGAAGGTTAAAATCGTGTTGAAGACAAAGAGCGGCCTGGTCGACCATCACCTTGACGCACGATGCTCATATCCAAAAAGTAAAAGATTTAGTGCGTGCACACCGTCGATTAACTATAAGAGACATTGCTGATGAAATAGGCGTATCTAAAGGAACAATTAATACCATTTTGAAAGATGTTTTGAGCCTCAAACGTGTAAAGTCTCGATTGGTACCAAAAATGGTGAACTTTTTTTAAAAACAGCGTCGATTCTTCGTGACTTTTTCTCAAAAAAGGCAACCAATATCGTTCCACAACCACCATATTCGCCGATTTGGCTCCGTGTGACTTCTGGCTATTCCCAAAACTAAGAAACCACTCCGGGACGTTTCGAGTCGATTGAGGAGATAAAAGCTGAATTGAAGAAGGCGCTGATGGCTATATTAAAGGGACTATTTGGCATGTTTCGAGGATTGGAAAAAACGTTAGCATAAGTGTATTTTATCGGGAGGGGATTACTTTGAAGCGGATGAAATTGATTTACAAGAATAAATAACGATTTTTCATTTTACATACAAATTAACTTTGTTAAATGCCCACAGTATGGATATTCATAATTGAAATATTTTCAAGTTCCTCAACCTAAGCGATAATTAAATATAAAAATATACAAGTGTAGTAGTCACTGTTTCTTAAATAAAAAAATTGTGCAAACTTCTTCATTATCTTCATTACAATAATCAATTAATTCAAAAAAAAAATAACTTTTTGTCGGACATCTTCTGGAATGTTGCGTGAACTCTTAAGACCCTAAGCTACAGACATGGCTAAGTTTACAGAGAAAAAACTTTTAAAAAACTAAAGTTTCTAGTTCTAAATTTTTGACTAATTTTTTCCCATACCCTAAGTCAATATCGCTTCGCTAATAAATGAAAAAAAGTCTATAGTATCTGCCATCGAGTTACCTTAAGATAACCAGATGAATATTTGTAACACCCTATAACTAACTAAATTTGACAACGATTTAAAAAAAGTATGTGCTCTACATTAGATCATCATAAAGAAGTAACCATATTATATAGCGAACAACAAAACAAACAAAAAAAAAAAATGCTGCTAAATAAAGATATTTTTTCATACGCAATTCTGAGTAAAACGCAAAATATTCTTATAAAATTTAATGCTAAAACTCTGAAAGGTAAAAAGTGAATACGACTAATATCGTTCAGGGTCAGAGCACCGCTTAATGTAACCCATATACATATGTACATAGCGTTGCAGTGACTATTATGATGGCATGTCATTTTCCGTTTTATCATGCAATAAATTTCATACAAAAATACTTTGTTGCCGCTGTTACAATTTCATATTTAAAGTTTTATCGATTCTACAGAGAGCGTTGGTGGCGCACGTAATTAGCGTGTCCGAGAAAATCAATAAATAGGTGTGAAAATGGTTCGATTTGATATTATATATGTATAAATATGTACTATACATATAAAAGCTGAGGTCATTTTCCATGCAGCAAAACAAAAAGAATAATAAACATTTCAAAAGTCTTTCATTGGACAAATTGTAAGCGTCGCTTTTTTTCTGTTTTTTCTCATAGAACTACTTTAAGGTAACCACAAAACTGGTTCATTGAACTAAAATCAAAGCATTGAGGGTATTGTTTCTTGCCACTTACTACTACTAACAACAAAAGAAGATCGAGTAATGGAAATAGAGAAACAAAAAACAACAAAAACAACAACAAACTACAAAACAATGGCAGCAAATGGCAGCATACCAATAGATTTACAGCTTCCGCATTTGTTATGAAACGCTGGAGAGGTGAGCTACTTTTAAGTACAAAAAAATAAGATACGATGTTATTTAAGTGAATTTTAACCAGGTTAATATACCCTGCAACCACAGACTAAAAGAGTTACTTGTAAGCATGGAAAACCTTATACATTTGATCAGAATCGATGCTTGAGTCGAAATAGCCATGTTCATCTGGCCTTTTATAGGTAACAAATTAAAAAAAACATCACATTTATTTCGGTAAAACAGAAGCAGTAATATTAGCCTGTATGGCTAAAATAGGAAAAAATCATTTTACTCCACGTGAACGGAACGCCATTTTTGAGATACATTTTTAGTTAACCAAGGAGCAGAACAATCCCCAAACGATGACCTGACGGGTAATATTTTCTACAAATAAACTATGCTGCTCGCATATGCTGACGACATAGACATAATCGTCAAAAAGGATCGTGCAGTCACTGGGGCTTTCTCAGACATAGAAAAAAGTACCGTCTAATGGGACTAACGGTGAACGATTAGACAAACTGCACGACATAGACGGTCTTTGAGGGCAGAGAACTTCAACTTTGAGGCTGTAGAAAACTTAGACTACCTAGGCTGTAAACAACGACAACAACATCAGTCTGGAAATTAAACGAAGAATCACTCTTGATAACCGCCTCGGTAAACAAATGCGAAGAAGAGTTCTGTCCTGGAGAGAAAATTAAACTCTACAAGACGCTGATAATGCCTGTCTTGATGTATGGCGCAGAAACATGGGTCATGTCAGAATCGGATAAGTCGGCGTTGGCTTTGAGAGGAAGATACTTTGGAAAATCTTTGGACCATTTAAAGTGGAAAATGACACCCGTATACGCACGAGCGTATATGTACGAAACTATATACAGATATCGACATAGTCAGGGCTGTTCACCTGAGTCGGATGGAAACAGAAGCTCCGGCAAAAAAATTTAAAAGCAAATCGGAAGGGCGCGGCAAAAAGGACGTCAGCCGTTGCGTTGGAAGGACCAGGTAACGGTAGCCGAACTGGTATCGTCTGGCATTGGATTGCAAACGCTTGTGTCAAACTTTACGTGCTGCCAAGGCCGACAATCGGCTGTATATAAGGAGCCTCTATTTGTTTTATTAAAATTTGATTTAGCCAAGCTTTCATTGAAAAATCAAAAATAGTGCCAACATTTATTTCATTGGCTATTTGATGCACTTTACTACAGGCTTTAAAAGACCCAAATTTTTATATTGTAAGTTTATTTTATAGTTTAGTATGATCGACTTTATTGTTTAAAACAGGTTTCACCCCATTTGGCATTGATTCCACCAATTTTTTTTAGACTTTCAAGCGTTGCTTTAACCCATTCCTCTAATAATTTATTTTTTATCTAATCCTTTTCATGGGTTTACAGCTGGAATTGTCTAGAAGTTCCCATAAATTTTGAATGATAATAAGGTCAGGTGGCAGTACCGCAGATGGCATCAGGATTGTAATCCTAACCGGACGAGCCAGGACAACAAAATTACTACGTTACACTTGGGATAGTTATGTTGATTGAATCAGAATTCGTCGCTATTCCAAGACTATCGTCACTTAGATTAAAAAATTCTTCCCTTCAAAAGACCAAGGATGCGCATACTTTAATGCGGTTTTTAACTACAATACTAATATACACATATACAATGTGTCCAAGTCTAAAGACTACTAGAACATGGTAATTTTCACCCTCACAAATGAAAATAACCATGTTTTAGAAAGTTATCCATTAGCAGCAAGTCGCTTAGTTGACTTTCTCGCTGGAATTTAATAAAGATAGAAAAAACATAATAGATTAAATACAACCAAAACGTAATCCGCTGATCGAATAATAAAAATCCAAAACTATAAGTGTGAGCAAAAAAATGAATTATAATGTAAATGACCTTTAATATTTTAACTAGTTTTATTTTTAATCTTAACGTAATCTTCTATGTGATTTGTATAATTAACTTTATATCTGATAAAATACTTTTTTATTTTGAATATTTCATTGGTAGAAAAACATAGTTAAGAAGTAAATTAGCATTAACCGTTAAAATATCTTTAAGAATACTTTCAAGCAATTAGCACAAAAAAAAAAAAAACAAAGATTTTGCAAATCAAAATGTGAAAAAGAAAGCAAAAACGTTTATTTTAAATTTGAATGAGTCAAAGTTTTTAAAAATATCAAAAAAACAAGAAAAAGAGGAAATAAAAATTTAAAAAAAAAAGTTAACAAACGTGAATTTTAAGTTTAAAAAGCAATTGAGATAAAAAACAACAACAGTGACTATTGTAAAAGAAACAAAAAAAAAAAAAATTAAACAAAGAAGCTAAAATCATATAAACGTAATTTTTGGCAATGAAGAGACAAAAAAAAAAAATGACAAACTAGTTGGTAACAACAAAACTACAAGAGAAGATGTACGCGTACAGCAGAAATAGCAACAAATACAAAACCAAAAAAAAAAATCATAGTTATCAAGAGTAAAAAGAAGATAATGTTAAAGCAGAAATGGTTGCAAAATAATTGAAAGCAACAACAAGTTGTTGGTTAACGAGGGTCGCTCATAAAATAATTAAACTTATACAAATAAAAAAAATAATTGTGGAGAATATTTATATATTTCAAAATTTTTTACAGTTGTTCAAATAAATGATTTAATCGTGTTTATCATATTAATCAAAAGAGATAGTAAAAAGGTTGTGAGACAATAATTAAGTTAACGATAAGAACTCTAATAGAAACACAAAATTGAAATTAAAAACAGTTTTGGTTGTTGTATAATTTTAGACCGATCTCTTGATTCTCTAGACATCGACGAATCAGTATTTTTATAGATTTTTTTTCTAATTTTTTTTTTTCCTAATTTAAAATATATGATTGTAATCTATATAATGTTTACTTTATATATGTAGTCTTCAAAATTAGGTCTAGGTTAAGGTATCTATTCGTTTTCGAACTTAATTGAATTGAATCAACCACTAACCTTCCGAATTAATCGGTTCAATTAAAAATGCATATACAGAGTAAAACTGTCCATTAAAACTGCTCAATTAGTACAGGCTAATTATAAAGTTAACCTTTGCACCCAATTGTATAGGGTTCAATAATCTATAGTAAGACTTAAAATAAGGAATATTGAATACGTTAAGTTTGATTTTTTTTTTTTTTTTATATTTGATTTTATATTGTATTTTATTATTATCAATCAAAATATAATCTACTTTTCATCATTAGTCACAGTACTTATACCATTACTCAAGCATAAAATATACTTTCAACTCGTATCCAAACTCAATGTTAATTCCATTCCGTAAGGTAAATGAACATTTGACATAAGTTCAAGAAAAAAACGATCAGCTTTACGAGCGAAACGATCTCTCCATGCCCGTCTGATTTTCTGTTTGTTGCGAGTCGTTCAATTCGCTCAGTTTTAAAAGAACTTAAACTTAAGTTTTTCTTCAAAAATGTCCACGCCAACCTAAGGTGTACCCCTCAATCTACACCCATTTTTGAGTTTTTGTATGAAAATAGATATTATTTATGAATGAATTCACTCCAAACTGAATAACAATATTTCTAACGTCAACTCATGTTTACACTAGGGCTGTGTGTTTGTTGCAAAGAATCGATTGTTAATGATTGTTTTAAAAAATTGATTGATCTATCATAACGACAAAATTAAATCAAGAATCAAGTGAAATTTTCCCCTCACAAATAAAAGCTTGCCGCGCCCGTGCCTTCTTCCAGGTTAATAGCCCACTATTCCACTATCAAATAGCCAAATATTTTTGAATTTTTGTTTTTTTTCTTCCATTTCATTTGGTCAGTTTAAAATATGAAGAATAGTTGGTTATTTAAGAATCGATTCAATCCTAAAATTAGAATTCCTTTTATAAACATTTCTTTATATTATCCATGGTCAAAACCAAGATGTAACGTCCATTTGTAAATATAGCCTCCATAC
Organism: Leucophenga varia; assembly: GCA_018903435.1. Taxonomy (NCBI): domain Eukaryota; kingdom Metazoa; phylum Arthropoda; class Insecta; order Diptera; family Drosophilidae; genus Leucophenga; species Leucophenga varia. The sequence goes on along the minus strand of JAEIFJ010001207.1, from coordinate 437,342 downwards.
AAATGTAACGCTCATTTTCGAATTTTTGTATGAAAATAGTTGTTATTTATAATTGTATTCATTTTAAGTTGGGTAAAAACACTTTTATGGTCATTCTATGTACGGGTATATTAAGAATATATATTATAATGCCTCTTACAAACTCACCTTCCATTTTCTGATATTTTCAAGAACATTAATGTTATATCTGTATTTTTAGATTTGAATTTGATTTCAATGTTTTGTCTTAACTTGGGTTGTATTAGACCATTGATCCCTTCCCATCTCTCGAAATTATATCTAAGCCTGATAAACTATTCAAAGTTAAAGTGTTACTAGCTCAATTTTTAAAAAAATTTCCGTATAAACAGTTGAATACTATGATCATTTTTTTATAAAAATTGTAAATCTTTGGATTTAAGTTGACTAATGGAACAAATAAAGTACTCATTGAAACGAAAATATAGTCAAATTTAGGTGAAAATTTCATGGTGAACGCTGAATAAACATCTGTTGGTAAGATGTTAATTATTTCAATTCCCACCGAACCAAGAACACAGTGATTTCCAACCATAGTTATACAATATGTAGTTTCTATTAAAATAATAAAAAATAATAAAAAAAAACATGATTGAAAAAGTTATTAGATAATTTTTATAGCTACTGTACAACATTGACTTAATGGAGGACCCTCGTGTAGTGTATACAAAAAGTATCTAAGTGAAATCAAATATGGCAAATTGAAAAAAGTTAAAGCGAAGAAACCTAATGAAAGATACTAAAACAAACGCTTATCATCAAAACACATTCCGCAATATGACGAAGCAAACGAGAAATATTCTACGGCTTCAGAAAATAAAATTTCAAGTGTGAGCTGTCATCGTCATTAATATGAATATACTTGAATTAGTGGAGACTTATAAATGCGTCGAGGCAAAAAAAAAAACAAATCCACAAACATATGTGACGTACGACCTTTATAAGAATGGTGAAATCGCTGATACCACACTCATTCTTATCATGCAACATTTTACCACCTGTGTCCGTCCGTCCGTCTATTCGTTCATAGGTTTTTCGCTTATCAAAGACAGCAATGTTTCCGTGCAAAAGCAACAAAGATGTCATTTTATAACGTTAAAAAATTTTAAATTAATAAAAATATTTATACATTTCATCACAGTTCAAGTTGTGGAAAACAAGCTATGGAAAATACAAAACAAGGCAAGTTTTTCATTTCGAGGAAAACTACTTTTCATTTTAATTTTTTTTTTTTTTTTTTTTTTTGTACGGACTTCATTTTAAGCTGACAGCTGCTCTGCCTTGATTTGCATTTGTATAAATGTGCAAAAATATTTACCTTTTATATGAAACTTTGTTGCTATTCCAAGTTTTGTTTTAAGTCGACTTTTTTTTTTTTATTTATTTATTTAATTCGTTTTAATTTTTGCTATTTCTCTAATGAAAATTTTTCACTACTTTTACTAATGCGCTGTTGACTGTGACGTCGACGTTGACAGCGCTGCTAGCACATATACAAATAAAAGAAAAATAGAGTGAAAGAGCGCACTGCACACACACACACTCGCACTGACTGACTGGCGACTGACGTCGAAGTTGTGGGATTTTTTTCACACACGCACACAAATAAAGCCAGATGAGCAAAGACGTATAACTGCTGACTTTGCTCTTCAAGTAAAACAATTTATGTGCAAATTTTTATATTTTTACACTTTATAATAATATAAATAATGTTTGCACGTTTTACACTATATTTGCTTAATATTTTTGCACTATTTTATAATTGTTTTGTTGTTAAAAAACAACATTCACAATGCACGTACGTGTTTACTTTGTGCTGCTTCAATATACACTATATGTACTAGGTACCATATATTGTACGTAGTGCTGTAAACTCAACAAATTTATAAGCAGGGCTACGAAATAGTGTTGAAAATAGTGTTGTCACATACTACGCTTTGTTTCAACTGTCAACACTGTCATATCCGCTTTGTTGTTGTCTCTTTCTAAATTCATATAGGAGTGAGTGGTATATAGAAATAATTTTTTCATTGACTTCAACAACTGCGTAACAAGAATACGTTTTTCTGGATTAACATTAATAATTGGATTAATAAATACAGATAACAAGCAAACATATATTTTTACTTCTTTGTGCATTTGTTTTGAATGGATTGATTTAAGTTTTATTTGGTTTTTTTTCCCTTTTGGTGAGTAAAAGTTCTACACACAACAACAACAACAACACAGAAAGACGTTGAAAAGCTTGTACTGCGTGAAAAATTTAATAGCCAACAAAGAGCCACGCCACACTACATTAAAAGTAGTGCAACATTACAACGCATTTAAAAGTAAAAACAAAAAAATAAATAAATTACAATATAATAAAAAGTGTTTACTTGCCATTAGTAAAAGTGCTACAAATTATTACAAATTGTATGTGTATGTTTAGTCGTACAGCCCCCTGGCCTTGCCGCAACTGGTCTCTATAAATAAATTTCATATAAAGCGCAGATTTTTATCGATTTGTTGCAAAGGTTTTAAAAGCGCGCTCACACATACAAAATTGTGATTATTATTAAATATTACATAGTAACAAGCTAAAGTATGTATATAAACAAAATAGAAGCACATAGTTTTAACTTAATATTTTAAGCCACGCGATCTAAATGTATGCGGCCGATTTGCTGCTCCTCCAAAAATATTTGCACGAAAATTAGGTACACCGCCGTTGTTTTGCAGCAAGTCAGGTGATTGCGTCGGTCCGCGGCTTAGGCCTAAGCCATTGCGCAAACTGGGTGCTACATATGGACGCTGGCTGGTTGGTGCGTAGCCAACTACACCTGGTTGTAGCTGCGCTGCTGCTCCTGCTCCCGCTCCTGCCACTGAAACTGCTGGCTGTGTAGTGGGTGTTTGTGGCTGTATGGGTTGTACTGGTAACGGCTGCGGCGGCACACTTGCAGTTCCAACAACTGTGCTATTTGCTTGCTGATTTATTGGTGGCAATAATAAAGACGTTGGTGGCTGCTGTTGCAATGGCGGCAAAATAGAATTCACCGATGAATAGTTCGGTTGTAATGGTCTTGCGGGTTGTGGTAAATTATTATTATTGACAATATTAAACTGTGGCGCTAATGTTGGATTTGGAGATTTTCTATTGATGGCTGGCGCTATATATGGATTGCCACCGCGTGTTCCACTACTGTTGCCAAGCGGTATATCATATTTACGTCCTGATGGCGTTGCTACTTGTATGCTGCCAGGTGGACATGGACATGCAGGCTTTGAATAATCATAACCGTTAGGTATTTCTTGTACATAATTATCAAAATACTGATGCACAGAGTGCAATGGTGTCGAATAGTTTACATTGATAAGTGATTCTCGAGTGCGTAGTCTCTTATTGCCATCCAAGGCCTGCATACGCAATATATTCTTTTGTTTTGTATGCGGCAGCAGTTCAGCATCGCCTTTTATTTTTTCCACAGGACCTTCTTCATCATCGTCATCATCACCATTATCATCTGTTGCTTTTGCATCTGCCTCTTTGGCATGCACTACACTTTTGTTGTGGCTTCCGGTTCCTTTGGTATTTCTTTAACTTTTAAAGTAGTTGTTTCATGTTTTTCTGTATCTTTTGTATTCGATTTTTGCGATTAACAAACTCAAATAGATCATCAACGTCCGGTACATCTGGCAGCACTCCAAATGATTCAAAATTATCACGGAATACTTTTGCCCATTCCTCATCCTTATGTAATTTAGGATTTATCTCAAGTTTCTTTTGTAGCTCTGCTCCGGTTAGTGCTCCATTATTTTTGCCAATATTACCCACGTTCTTTATGACCGTAAATGTCTTGACGCGTGTGCCCTCTTTAGAATCAATATTTGTTGCGGTATAGCTTAAACTTAGATCACGCTTAATATGTTTCGTATTCAGTGCGTCATCTTCTGGCGTATATTTTATGCTTATTATTCTTTTGGCATCGGCCGACAAGGTTGAAAAATATATCAGCAATAAAGTGCTTAGCTGTAAAAAAATATATAAAGAAATAAGTTAATAACTTGGATTAATTCATATATGTCTTTTATAATTAACTGTGGCATTTGATTTGTCTTATTATATAATCTAACAAAGGGAGGTAAGTCCTTTAATGATTATTACTTATGCATAACTCAGTTCAGCGAAGATAAATGAAAAACATTACTAATTGTGTATATTTGTATGTAGTGCAGATATTTACGTGGTTCCCAACTCCCCCAATTTCCCCCTACATTTAAAAAATAAAGTTTAGGGAATATATATAAAGCTCATGTGGTCTGACACGCCTTTTTTGTCTGCTAAATGTATTTCTACTTTGTATTTCTTATTTCAACTTCCCGGAAAATAGATTCCATCCACATCGAAAACGACTGTTTTTTCGTCTATAGCAGAAAAGCAATTTTTACCTAAATATATCGTTGCTCTAAAAAACTTAAGAAATAATCGGTAAATGCTATTTAGAAACCTACATCTTAATGTGTATAACTTAACAATATTTTCAGTATTAATGCCTATTAATACCAATGCATTATATTTGCCATAATACTACATCTATCGCAAAGTTTGAATCATTATACACTGATGAATTGAATTTCCTTTTTTTTTTTTTGCAGTGGGCTACTATTTTTTGACTACAATCGCTCTGTAGTCAAAATTAGATATACTTTGTCGATTAAATTCGATTGTATACTGCGGTGCTAATAAGTTAGGTATTACATGAACAATAATACAAACTGGGTAAGTTGACAAAACAAGTGCTAATAATTTCCTTTATGACTGTCTAATTCTATTGTATTATTTTGATGACAAAAAACCGTTTAATCGTACAAGTTTTCAGGAAAATATCAAAAAGTGGATCTAGTATTTTACGCCTGATGCAAATTCGGATAAAGCGCTTGATGTGTGTACGGTTTTATTTTACTTCAATCTTTTGTTATATGATTTGATTCTAACGGGATTTTCAAACATATCCGTAAATTAAGGTTTTACTTTATTGAAAACAAAACATATTAAAAATATTGTGAACGTTTAAATGGGATTCCTCTGTCAACCGATTTATTCTACAGACAAGCCTCAATAAAAATAAATGTGGGTCATCACTATGTCACGAAATTCGCTAGGAATGACTAGGAAATTAAAAGTTATGGACTTTAAGTGGGGTGAGTTTATGCAAATTTAATTCTTGGTTTTTACTACTGTGTCCAAAAAGCTTCGTTTATGAATTTAATCCAAATCGAATTACCCGGGCCATTATTTTCGCTACTCCAAAACTATCTTTTAGATTGGTACAACTATTACAGATATATAGATATCGATCTTAATTCGACCAAGGTAATTTGGATTATTCAACATTTTTGCCAGATTGATATATAAATATTTGTTTTGCTCCATGGTAAAACTAAATTTTTATAAAAATAAATTGGTATGGAAAATATAAAAAAAATAATTATGCGTATTTAAAAGTTACAAAGAGAAGCAAATAATACCCGCGAAATGTGAAATCGGCAAATTTTCATTCATAATGGAAAAGAATTACATCGAAGCATCAATGTTATAAATTAATTATTTTATAACTTTATCTTTCAAGACCGCTTGGCTATTTTTGAAATGGGACACCTCCATCTTGTTATGTTATTAACGATAAAATTGTATGTTGGTCCCAAGCAGCGCAGTTCTGTTACAAAGAAACTGTTCGAACTGCTTCTGGGTACGCGGAAAATCTATGATATGGTAGCTATCTTGAAAAAGTAAGAGAAATTTAAAGTTTGGAGCATTGTATTCGAATTGACTTATAAGGCTTTTAAGAAGGGATTTCAAACATATTTATACAAAAAAATAGTACATTTTTTTGATAAGTTGTGAACGATAGAAAGTTAAATTAATTAATTCGTGTTAAATGGGTTGTATTTTTGCAATAAATCAGTGTGGATTTATGTATTAACTATTATTTGTTTTTGACAATTCCTGGTTAGGATTTAATATGTTACCAATAAATAATTATAGTCTCCTTTAAAACGTCGCATCAATGCATTTGCTTACATGGATTTAAAAGCTAAAGAAATATTGAGTACAACTACAATAACACTGGAAGACATTTAAAATAAAGTGGAGTAGAAAAAAAGTTTTAAATATTTCAACGAAACAACTTTTTTGGAAGCAATTTTAGACTTCGGCGCACTCTTTACATATAAATCAAATAAATATAGGATAATTCCCAGCAAAGCTAATAAGGGATACCACATCTTATTCAACTCGACGGAATTTTGGAGATTTTGGAAATCACAAGATCTAAAAGCGGATAACCAATAGATGATTATAAATTCTTGTAAAAGGTTAAAGGACTAAATAATGAAAATTATCCATCGATTTGTTTGTCTAGAATACGAGCGCTTTGGAACATTCAAAAGCAACTGACACACTTCGGTTTCAAGTATATTTAAGTTGATGTTGCTATCAAACAGCATCCATAACAAATTCCTAGGCACTCAATTATGCAAAACTCATTTATTCAAAGGATGTACGATTTCTTATGAGGATTTTTTTTATACCCGTATATATTTATTGATTTTAATACAAATCGACTGCATACTTGTGCAACTTGTTGCTCAAGCAATAGTAATGATTACTTTTCATATATAAATTATTGAAAGCAATAATAATAGTCCGGTCAATTTAGAAATTGAAAAATAGTGGTCAAAATAACAAAAATTCTTCCCGGAGTCTCAAAAATTGATAGACAGCTGGGGTTTACCATAACACATAAAGTTTTAAAAATCGCCATCGATCCTTATGCACGTTATTCGCGATCAAACGTCAATATATCAGTTTTTTTCGATCAAATTTTTCACGCCAAAAACGATAAGTTTTTACTAAGAGTGTACCATTCTTGAGATATCTCGTATTCTAAAAGTCGAGCATTATATATGATATGCACACATTTCCACGCCACCTGAAGGTATGTTTCTGCTTTGCCATGGTTTCGCCCGTTCCTCGCGATAAAAAACAACAAAATCTAAACAAATTTCGACCTTTTAATACACAAATTACTTTGTAAAACACATAGGTACCGTATTGTATTATACGTAAAAGTAATTATTTGAAGAATGGTAAAGCGCGATAGCTCTCCGGGAATATTTATTACTTTTAAAGATGTCTACAAAAGTTGAACAGTCAAAATTAATCAAAATTCTTAATATCTTAAAATGATATAGTTTTAAATATTTTCCCATAATCACATTGCAACAACAACAATTTAAATGAAACTAAGTTTAAATAATTTTTTTTTTTTTTTTTTAAGACACTCACAATACAGTAATTCATTTCGCAACGTTTCAAAATCGATTATCCTCTTCGCGCTGATATTTCTATAATAAAATGATTGTTGTAACGCGTTCGTGGAAATCTTTTGTTGATCTGCGGTATTTATTTTTGCTTGATTACTATTTATATACTCAGGTGAAATGAGCAACTAAATTTCCTGCATTTTACGATAATAAGCACAGCAATCTAATGTCTTTGACACAGGCAACGAAAAGACGCATAAATTTAAAGAAAATGAAAAAGAAAAAAAAAACTTGATAGACAACTGAATACCAATATAATGCGCTGCGTGCGGTGGCATCAATGCTGCTGCTGCTGCCCACATCAGATGGCACACCAATGCCAAGTCAATGTAATAGCCTTAACTCTCCTCCAGCTAAACGTAGTATTATTTAGCTTTAATTTTTGGTTCAATTGGCTTTAAATGCGTAATGCAGATCCAATTATGTTCAAAACAAAAATACAATTGTGGCATCCGAGTTGAAAACTAGTTTCCTTTGATTGCAACATTGTTTTTTTTTTTTTTTTTTTTTTTTTGTAAGATATTTAAGTGTGTTTAATGGTTAAGTATGAAGTTTTGGTTTTAAGTTAATTGAGTGAATCTAATGAGGAAATTGTAGCGCCACATTACTAAAGCAAAATGATAACGCTCAAAAAGAAGGAAACATTGTCTGGAATCATTACGGCTTGGGTCAGCACTTTGGACCTACTAGCATACATTTTTGAACTAAATGAAAAATTTATAAAATAAAATGTTTTAATTACAAATTTTCGCTAATAATTTATTACGTGGAAGTGGTACAACATAAATCATTATTATTTTTTTTTTTTTAAATAAAATGGGAAATAAATGATGAACATGTTTTACAATTTTATTGCTTCTTGCCAAAAAAGGACAGAATTTTCGTTTTTGTCTTTAGTCTCTCCTTGAGAAAACTGGTTCTGCTTTTCTATGCCTTTTAAGTAATCTTTGCGGCGTTTTGCTTTTAAAACTTTGAAATTTATAATATTTTACACGTACAAAAAAATAAAAACGACAAAAATTTGTAAAACAAAAAAAAAAAAAACATATGTAATACTTTTGAACATAAATTTAACAAGCAATTTTGGAAGCTTTTTAATTATTTTAAATTGAATATTTGTGGAATTTTATGTTTTTTATTTTTTTTATATAAACTCTTTACAGAATTCTTGGATATACTTCCTTACTAACATCTATATTCTGCATATAACTTAAACAACAACAACAACATAAGAAGAGAAGAGAACTAAATGGACAAAATTTCCTTTATCATAGGAACTTTCGAATAACTAATTAATCTTTTGGTTTTGGGTTCGTTTACGTAACCAGACAAGTGTGTTTTATGAAATAAAGAATTTATACGAAGATGAGTGTCATTATTCGATTACAAAATTTGCCATGGGCGGCAAATGCACGAGATATACGGAATTTCTTTGCTGGTCTATCGATACCGGAAGGTGGAGTTCACATTATTGGCGGCGAAATGGGCGATGCATTTATCGCTTTCAGGTAGTTATCAATTTTTAAAATTTATAAAAAAAAAAAAAAAAACAAAACAAAATTCTTTGTTAGAAAAGATACAGAGCGGTAAAATAGCTAGTGCAGATACTTTTTTTATCAAATTGCTTTCTAAGATAACGAATTGATTGCATTGTTGTCAAATTGATTGAATCCTTTGCAAAACTTATTAAAATAAGTTAATGCATTGATTTCTGAAAGTGTTGAACTGTCATATTAGGCACTTAGTAGAAGTTACTGCTTAGCTGGAGATTATTAGAAAACCGAAATGGTAACATTTAAAGTTTTCAACACATATAAAGGGTGTCCCAGAATTAACGCAAGATTTGCAGTAAAGTGCTGTCAACCCTGAAAAATAACAATTGGACAGCAGTTTAGGTCAAGTAGAAATGGAGCGTTACACGATATAATTTTGTTATGGTTGCCAGCACTTTATTGCAAAACTTGCGTCAATTCTGGGACACCCTTTACATAGACGCCAAAGTTTAAACTAAAATTAAATATTACTGGATCTTAACGGTACATATTCGTACATTAATCGATCATATTCTTAAGAGAAAAAATAGTTCATGAATAGAAAATTATCTATTAAAGTGCTAAGATTGTGAAACATAGCTGAGGTTTGTGTTGTTTGTGCTTAATTTAAGTCAGCTCAAGCCTAAGGATGGCCACGGGAATACTAACACTGCTTGGTTTGATAATATGCCTCGTATTGTATGCTGTGAATAAAAAGTATATTTTGTGACCCACCGTCTTTATAAAATGGAAATGCATAAAAAACTTTCTCATTAGGTTAAAAATATTTGATGGCTCACGGTTAAATAATTTTTGTTAATCATTAATAGAGAAGTGCCACCATGTATGGCGTTGATCTCATAACGAAATACAGCTACGCATTGGAATATCAATCTTATCTGTGTATCAGGGCACTAAGATATTGTAGATAACTTCATAGCATATAGGGTATCATGAAAGAATGCTTGAATGCTATATAGTAAAACTCGCCTGTAACATTTCGAAGTTTACATAGTCAAACCTAATCGTAACATATGAGCGGCTCTATTGGTGTAACATCTCAGGACTTCTGTGAAAGTTGAAGTCTATGCTTCGAATGACAAAAAAAACAAGATTTATCGCATTCGGAAAACTGATTGTACTTCAAATAGTCAGAAAGGAAGATACAAAATTGAAAGAGAAACTTTATTATACACAGAGGGTCATATTAGGCATAATTTGTTGTGTACTGAAACAGGATAAACGATGATAGTTTCGCATAAAACCAACCGGAAATATTTAAAAATAGAGATTACAGCAAAAAAAGAGAATTAACTCAACACATATAATCTAATGAAGAAGAACGACCGAGAACATCAAATGGCGTGCTACCAGATTCGGAAGTTTAAGTACGGATTTAAAGATCATTATAAGGCGAAAGATGAACATCTGTTTCGCAATTAAAATTTTTGAGAGTTTAGAATTAAAATGTTTTTATAAAGACTCAATGTGATTTTGGTGTATGGCATAATGTGCATGGATAATGAAACTCTTTAGATCAACGCTTTATAAAGTCGAAAATTTCTTTTTTAATATGAACATTTAGTTTAATATGAGATCCATAGAACGGAATCTCTCTAACAAGCTTCTGATGCTCAAAGAAAAAGTATCTGACTTAAATTGATTAGCTGCTATAAAAAGTCATACGCTTATTCATCCAGATATAATTTGACATCATCAAAGACTTACATCACAAATTTTATCAATATTGTATCAGACGATTATAAAAGTGAACTTACAAAATTTGCAGAAGAATTGTTTAGCGATAGACAAACTAAATATTTGTTAAACCTGTAGTGATTTATGGATAAAATGGATACCAAACTCGAATTCAGAACTCTAGGTCAGCCAAAAAAAAGACATTTTTTTTAAAGGAATCCAAGCGATTTTATTCATTATTTCGCAATTTTTTCACAGTTTACTATTGATTGTCTAGATTCTAAATACTTAAATTTTAAGCCATATTTGAAATTCCAACATGTTTTGGAGTTCCCATTGAGAAAGTATCCCTTATATATACAAGGTGGGGAGGAAAGTAACCTCCTTGGGAATATAAAAAAAAAAATATTTTTTTTTTTTTTTGTTGGTCGAAACATTTCTTCCAGCGATTTTCCAACTTCTTGATCCCGTCCAAAAAGTAATTTTCCGAAAGTCTTGCAAAATTTTTTATTGATGAGCTATCTTTTGAGGTTTGGGAAGAGATAATTGTCCGAGGGACCCGAATCGGGCGAATACGGTGGAGGCGGAAGCAGTTGGAGCCCTAAATCATTGATTTTAGCCGCGGTTGCGATGCTCTTGTGCGCCGGCGCATTGTCTTGGAAAAACAACATTTTTTTTTCGCTTCATGTGAGGCCGTTTTGCAGCGATTTGGGACTTCAATCGCTTAACAGTAATACTCGCTGTTGATGGTTTTTCACTTTTCGAGGTAGTCCACGAAGAATATGCCATGAGAATCACATAAAACCGACAAGATATCGTTTCCGTCTCATTGAATTTTCCTCGGCCGCTTCGGAGCACTCGTGCGGGCTTCAGTCTATTGCATGGCACTCATTATGTTTTCTGGTGTGTAATAGTGGATCCAGGTTTCATCAACAGTTACCAATCGACGCCAAAACTGTTTCGAAGTGCTTTCGCTTTCGAATTTTTGGTCCGGAGTGAGCATGCGCGGAAGCAATAGGATAACTTTTTCATATGCAGAATCTCGCCCGAAATATGGCGTGTGCGCTCAGTACTTATCTTTGTGCCATCTTCTAGGTCATGCATCTTCACTTTCCGATCACCCAAAACCATTTCATGTTTTTTTTTCCTCTGTAACCGCATCGGATGGCTTGACTTTATCGGTAGTGAAGTTGCGGCCACCACGAAACTCTCGAAACCAATATTTGACGGTATAATCGAACGAATATTTATTCAACTTTTCTTTTGTTTTTCTTCGCCAATTTACCTCTCAAATAATAATAGTTTATGAGAGAACGAAAATCGTTTTTGTTGGGAAACACATCAACAACAATCAGCTGTCATAACAAAACTAAGGGCAGTATCGCACCGAAATTTGGCATGTCTGCCTAAATTTGAACGGACTACAAGGCACCATAACCTTTTTTGTGTATTTTTATATATAATATATTTAAAACTTAAAATCGTCTCGGAAAAATCAGTATGCTCGCCAGTGATATGCGAACTTTTTTCGATTTTTTATCAATCTTGAGTGTGAAACTAATAATATACTTTGATGATATCGGACGATTCATATCGAAAATCGTGAAAGTGATAAGACAGATAAAATAAAACTTTTATCTTAATCGAAATCTGTGAGCATCAATTCTAATTTTTGCTACAAACACACTGCATATGGAAGGTATTCGAGCTCGGTAATTAATATTGAAAGTATTTTAAAGAAATCCAAAGAACTAATTAGAGAATTACTTGCTCGTTTTTTATTACAACTTCGACTTTTTGAAGGGACCCTGCTGTTTGCCAAACTGAGCGGGACAAGAAAATAAGAATTTACAAATTTGTTATCTTAATCAAATAGAATTTACCAAAGTCTTAAAAAAACTACAATTTTGACAGCTTTTGACTATAAGAAACGAACGTTTTCTGATAGAACACGGTAATACTATATAGTCCATGTAACGTAAACGTTGGTCTAGGCGAAACGAGTTTAAGCAAAAGGAAAAATATACGGAAAAAGTGCTATTTGAATCAGATGCAAATTATATTGTAACAAATTAAAAAATTTTGTCGATCAGTGCTAATAATAAATCAACGTAGTGATGCAACGCTGCAGTGATGCACGTACTGATTCCATACTGGAAGTGTGACTAATTTTTTTTTTTTGTCAGGAAAATACGTTACTGCTAGCTAGGGTTTCTCATTAAGTATGCTTAATAAGGACACCACTCGATAAACTTCACATACATATTTTTGACAAAAAAAAAAAAAGAAAAGATCTGTAATTTTTATGAACAATATTATAAATATTAAAATACAAACTGATTATAATAAAATATTTGTTTCCATTTCAATTAAATTTAATTGAATGTTCTCAAAAATGGAAAGTTTTGGAAATCGGAAATAGTTATTTAACTGATAAAAATCTTGACACCTTTTCAAGCATTAATTTATCTCCGGGGCGGTATCAATTAAAAATGGTGGAACGTCTTTTGTATTCCTAAGGAATTTCTGTTTACTTGATAAAATAAAGTAAGTATTTGGTAGAAAAAAGGCTCAAATCCAGGTTTAAACTGTGTGCCAAACCAGTTATTTAGGTCCGATAATGACTCTATGAGTGAATTATAATAACTAGAAAATATTTTTCAAGCCATTTACATTAAATGCAATTTTTTATACGGCTAAAAATTAAACTTAGAGAACATATACATATGGTTTTTTGACTGTTAAAAATACTTCAAGTTTTTCAGGCTCGGGTAGCCGATTTTAGAAACCTCAAATATTCCTCGTTTTATTATATTATTGGACATTTCTTGTTAATACAGCAAAATTTGAGAAAATTTTGCAAAATTTATACTTCATAGAATTTTTTTAGGCACTTAAAATTAAAGTATGAATGCTTTGGTTGTACCAAAATTAACGTTATTTTTTTATTTATTTGATATCCTTTTTTTTTTTTGTTGCGAAATAAAGCAACGAAAAAAATTCGGGTAAGCCGAACTTTTATACTATTCGGTATTGGGTGTAAGTACTTTGGAGTGAAGAAATTGTTTATATGATTTCTTAAATATCATGAGTGCTTTTTTAAAGATTTATGGACACTGAGAAGAAAACGAGAAAAAAAGTTAACTTCGATTGGACCGAAGCTTATATACCTGTCACACATCGTTTGACGTGGATAGACCTTCGTATGAAGCATTTGTATTAAATTTTATCTTAAATACAAAAATATTCTTAATCTGAACCAATTTTAAACTCAGGGTTTGGCTTGATATAAAAAGCATTTGTACCATGTTTGAAGCAATTAGCTCTTTAAATAAATTTGTTTTTTTATAAGAACTTGACAAAATGTTGTTCGTTTGTATGGGGGCTATACCTAAAGGTGGGTATAGCTCATTGATTTTAACATTGAAAGTACACTGGACCTAGAAAACTGAGCGGATAAATCGCGCAGCAACAAACAGACAGACGGTTATGGCTAAATCGATCCGACTCGTCGAGGTGATCAAGAATATATACACATATACTTTATAGAAACTACGGTGCCTCCGTTAATGCGTTACACACTTTCCGACAAACTGAATATACCTGTTTCACACTATGTGTGACAGGCATTTTAATTTAGTTGCCTAAGAAAAAGCAATACATTTTGGGACGAAATAAACATTTAAATTTAGGCTCTAACTAGAAGTTAAATGTATGGAATAATTTCAAGTTAGTGTTTGACTGAACATTGAAATAATGACCCTTAGATTGAAAATTCGGTGGCATCACTATCTTACTCTGGTGTCATAAGAAGTCTGTAAAAATATTTTTAAAATTATATGTATATTTTAATTGCTGCTTGAAACATAATCCTATCCTAAATTATCTATTTCGATGCAGTTGTAATACTTAGGCTAAAAATGCGTTTGTGATTGGAGATGTGTTGATACATGAAGACATCATTATTTGTACTTAATCTTATATTTTAAAAAAATATCGATGCTGTTAGCATAAGTACATTTAATTTATAATGTGTGAAGACGTTCTAATGTACTGCATAATTCTTTAATACATTTTTCTTATGTATGCCTGGTATACACGATCATATAATTTGTGACACATCTTATCACATATCGTCTAACTGTCAAAATCTTGTAAAAATTATTTTTAACTGTTCAGTTTACTGTAAAGTGAATTCCATTTTCAACGAGAACGAAACGGTCCTATTTCATCATTTCTCTGATTAGTCTAGTCAGTTTACACAGAATGGATCAGTCTTAAGAAGATAATAATGGTGAAATTTGTTCAGCTTTACGATTGTATATAAGGATCGTAAACTTAATCGTTGAAGCTGGTTCTGATGTGGAGGAAGTGATCTAGATGTTTAATATTTGACCATGAATTGAACATACTATTCCCAAACTGATTGTTCATAATTAAAACAAAGCTGAATCCTTAAGCGTTGCCAGATCTGTGAAATTTGTGAATGTTTAATATCCAATTGGGATTTGTCTAGTTACGATAAGCACTTTTAAGAAGTGATGTCAAAATGGAGTGCACATACAACGACCTCGAAAATGTGGTAAATCTTATCCAAGGAGACTCCATAAGCTTTCTTAAAATTACATTTGACCAAGCTATCATCTGAAAACCAATGATAGTGTCATCAATTATGTCATAGCTTACTTGATGCAGTTTATTTCAGCTTTTTGAAAAAAAAAAAAAAAGAAAAAAACGTTAACTTCGGTGGAACCGAAGCTTAAATACCCGTCACACGAATCTTTGAATAGTTTATGTGTGATCATCAGTGGCTTAAATACATTTATAAATATATATTCGAAAATAATTACTTTTTCATACAAATGTTCGAAAATAATCGAAAAGTTTGTATGGGGACTATGGCTAAAAATGGGCGTGGCACCTTGGTTTTGTCATTGGATGTCATTAGAAGTGGTTTTTCCCAAATTTGAGTAAATATTCCCATAAATAATACCTATTTATATACAAAAATTCGAAAATGGGCGGTATATTTGTATGGGGGCTTTAGCTAAAAATGGGCGTGGTAGCTTAGATTTGACATTGGATGACATTGGAAGTATTTTTACCCAATTTGGAGTGACTACATTCATAATTAATAGCTATTTTCATATAAATTTCGAAAATGGGCAGTAAGTTTCTATGGGGGCTATATCTAAAAATGGGCGTGGCAGCCTGGATTTAACATTAGATGACATTAGAAGTATTTTTACCCAACTGGGAGTGACTACATTCAAAAATAATAGCTATTTTCATTGAAAAAATCAGAAAAAAACGGTAGGTTTGTATGGGGGCTATACCTTAAAATGGGCGTGGCACTTTGATTTTAACACTTGAACTGCTTAGGACTGAGAAAAGCTTAAGTTGCAGATCAATATCTTTAAAACTAAACGAATGAAACGCATAAATACAGACAGACAGACGGACATTGCTAGATCGACTCGTCTCTTCGTGCTGATTAATAAAATATATACTTTATAGGGTCTATGATGTCTCCTTTAATGCGTTACAAACTTTCTGACAAAATGAAAATACCCTTCACACTATGAGTGGCTTCAATTAGAAAAATGATATTTGGGGAAAAAAATATGTATCCGGTTGTGTTCACCCTTAAAATATGCTATATGAAGAAAAACTACCAAAAATATACTTATAAGTAGTTTTTACATTAGTCATCAAAATGAAAAGCAGAAGGTTTGCTGCGCTTAACCGATTGTTTTAGATGGTGTCTTAGTGCACTTACTTGATGGTTTGGTGTCTGTGTTGCTTTCCGTGAAAAACAGTCGCTTGTTTAGCCGCCCTATTAGGTGTTTTCCCGGCAACAAAGCAATGCTCCGAGGAAAAGTAAGTACAGCGGTTTGCATCGGCTTTCGACCATATTTCGTTGGCTTCTTAGGTATAGCCGCTTGCAGAGAGCCAGCTTATTGTCAAATTTATAGACAATTCATTCAAGTCACTCTCAAGTCGAACGGCGTAAGCACGTCCTCCTCAAAAGCCTATGTGCATAACGGTTTCTACCGTTTCATTTTACGAAACCGCTCTGTAACGGAGTTTCCATAAATGAAACCGAGAAACCTAGGATATGAAGACGGTCAATGTAGTACTCGGTTATACTGACGAGTATCTCGAAAACTTTTCAAAATTTTAGGACTTACCTCACATCGAATTTTTCCTTTATTAAAATAAAGGTAAAATAAAGAGCTTTCATTGATATTCTGACGAAATTAAGGTTAAAGAAAATTAGCACACATAGAAAAAATTTGAAGGGATTTATAAATGTTTTAAATTAGTGTTATACTACAAAAAAATTTTTAAACTTTTTTTAAATGTGTGCCAATTCAAATTTTATTTAAAACCGTCACAATTTAATGAAAGCTTATTACTTTACCTTTATATTTAATAAAAAAATCGGTTGAAGGCTCTTTAAATTACAAGAGTTTGAAAAAATAAAGGCGCACAACAATTAAAACCGACGTAATTCCTAAATATTTATGAAAATTAATTTCTAAATGAAAGGAGAAACCGTTATACATATAGACTGAGCTATTACTACCCCCAAATACTACAAATTGATCAACTTTGAACAAAATCAAAAACTTGACTTGCAACTTTGATCTTTTTCGCATGGAAACTCTCTATAGAAAGATTCTGTTAGCTCTGAAGACGGATTTGATATTTTTAGGTGTCAAGGCCAGAGCTAGAGTCTTACAAACCAAAACTATGAAGTTTCTCTTTAAAAATATGTAATGGTGCTTACAACCGGTTACATTATGGTGTCCACAGTCAAAAAAAGCAGATATTTTTTAAAAATACAAAAAATTTGGCTCAAAAAAATTTTGGTGAAAAATGATTTTTATCAGAAAATATAATTAAAACACTTCATACGGTCAGGCTCCCATTATCGAAGTTAGTGATTCACTCTTCAAATAATTTCTTATAGTCTTATAATTCTTAAACAGTTTAAGCATAACAATATAGTTTCTGCGTGATCGGATATGAGACGTCAACAAGGGACATGAAAAATGAACCATCACAAGTTAGGCAAAGATTACCGATCACGCAGAAACTCCTATAAGGTCGAAATTTAAGGCATCTAGTTTAAATATCGAAATTATATTTGTTTTGGAACATCCACTTCCCTCCGTGGTGATGTAGGAGGCCTATCTTATTTTCACGATCAGTAAAACCTGGTTCAAAATACTATTTCACATTCAAGCAACCAAAACTCTATCCTTGTTGCTTTAGTTTTAAACATACAGACACCACGATACTCCCAATAGGATCGTGTCCAATGTAACCACGGCGTTCTGGCTGCCCGTGGTAACAGACTCTATTACTTCTATGTATTACCGATTTGACTTCCATGCAAACTGGATAGTTTAATGGACTCCCAAAATAGATAGATGGCGGCGTGGGTGTCTTCATAAAGAAGTCGTCATCGTAGTCGGTATAGCCATGTTGCTCTGTCAACCGTTTTAGACAACTGATCTCGGAGACTATAACGAAAGTAATGTTTATCAGTTCAAATTAAAAACAGAAAAACAGAGTATAACACTAACCGTAAGTATGAATGCCAAACGAAGTAGTTTGAATTGAACATTGCTAGGCAGGGATATATTGAAGGAAGGGTAGCACCAATAGGACGTTCTAGTTACATTGAAATGCTTCTTTGGTTTTGACAAAAGAAAAAATGAATTGATTTAAAGAAATTATTAAAAACCGCCGCTGTACTATTCTATCAAAGATTTCAATTCGAAGCAATACAAACATAAAACTAAATATATATTTTTTTTTATTCTACACTACCTGAATACTTTACAACTGTGTAGCACTGATGAAGACGCACGTAAAGGTATGCTCAAGGATCGCGAAAAACTGATGGAAACACAGGTGCGTCTTCTGCTGTCATCACGCGCCGAAATGCAAAAGGTAATCGAAACAGCACGACAACAAAGTATTTTGGCCAAAGCAAGTACTTCAGTGGTTGGTGCAACAAACATTTTGGAGACAACACCAAATGCTATGCCACCAGCACCAAATCCACCAATTATAAGCGCTTCAGGGCTGCAAACCTATTTGTCAAAGTCAACTATGAATACAGCAACATCATTCATGGCCTATCAGCAACAGGCAGGCATAACGCTAACCGATACGTTAAACGTCGGTGGTGCTGGTGCTGGTGATAAGGCTAAGCAAGAGGAAATACCAGAGCGAAGACGTTCCAGTTCACGAGAGCTCCGTCGTACATCACGCGATCGTGACCGTGATCGTGGTAGCTCACGTCGCGGTTTACGACGTGGTCGTAGTCGTGACCGTAGTCGCTCCTGGAGTAATGAGCGTGAACGTGATTATCGTGGTGGTGGTGGCCGCGGTGGTGGTGGCGGTCGCAATGACCGTGATCGGCGGCGCGAAAGTAGTCATGAGCGTAGCAGAGAACGCAGCCAGGAGCGAGGTCGTGATCGCAATCGTGGAAGTGGTGGACGACGCAATAGCCGTGATCGTGATTTGGCGGGTAATAAACCTAAAATACCTGCCATATCACCGTGGAGCACTGTACAACCGAACATGGCACAGCCTAATATCGCCGCTATTGATCCTTTTAAGCTTAATGCAAATACTGCTGTAATGCCACCAGGTTTAGCAGCAACACCTTTCAGCGCAGTCAATATGAATCAATCGGTGAGTGGTGTGGTATATTGGTGGTGTTGGTGCACAACCAAATCAAATACCTGGCATTCCTGGATTTCAGAACTACACTACGAATACAAGTACCACAAATAATTACAGCATCAATTTGATGGGTAGTGGCACCACTGCCAACTCTGCGCTAGGCATCAAGGATGCATCCACTGCTATATCACTGCAAAATCCATACTTATCTGCACTAAGCTCTAGCTCTGGTAGTAATTCACCAGATACTATACCGGGTCTGACTCTTGGTACTCAACCACTACAACAGCAACAACCGCAAACGTCACCACTGATTCCCGCGCTGATTCCGGCGCTTTTACTAGAACAAAAAACCGAATTAAATTTACCTCAAAGTGCAAATACACCACCGCAGGGTATTACTCTGGCTCCACCACTTAATGTTGCCGCGCAACCAAATCAATTACAACAACAACAACTGCCACAGGAACCCATAGCTTATGCGAATGTCAACCCCTATGCGCAAATCTATCCACAGCTTTTCGAGCAAGCGGCAGCACGCAATAATCCGTTACAGTTAAATCAACAGTCACAACAACAAAATCCGAACAGAAATGCAGCAACATCACTGAACCAATCCGGTAACGGCACAACATCCTCATCCATGTCAGCAACATTAGCGCGTTCGAAGAACACTTCCGAAACGTGCTATGTACGCATAAGCAACATGTGCAACTCGACCACATACAGCGATCTACGGAAATTCTTTGCCGGTCTCTATATACCACACAATGGCATTAAAATCATAAACGATAGCCAAGGACAGCGTATGGGTATCGCATTCATAGAATTCTCACGCGTTTCCAGTGCACAGAAAGCGGTATCCTTGTCAAATACAATGTTTAAGAACAAGCTACTTTACATAGAGCTAATTTCGCATGACGAATTCGAAAAGGCTGAGGACAGCTATCGACCTGGACGTCAGCATGATGCAGATAATAATGGTAGCGGTGGCGGCGGTATTGGTCCATTTTCAAATTCTATGTCCAATCCAACTTCAGCCGACTCACATTTCGCTACATTCAATATACTTTATCTCGAAGAATTGCCGCAATTGGCAACTGAACAGGATATTATGAAAATATTTTCATCGTTTACCATTGTAGACATACTGCTGTCGGCAAGTCCACACAATCGACGCGAACAGGTTGCTTATGTGCAATTCTCACGAGACTCGGAAGCACGTGCTGCGCTCTTGGATGTCAGTCGTCATGCAATTGGTTATCGCAAAATACATGTACGCCCTGGCAGTGTGAGAGAAATGCAAGATACCAAAGAAAAATTGAGATTGGCTAATGAACAGCTTATGAAGGAAGAGGAAGACTTGGCTCGCGCCACGGCATCGGCCGCAGAGAATGACAATGACACTTCTATGGAATTACAAACCATACAAATCGATGATAGCGACGATAGTCACGTTAGTAATATGCAGTCAAGCGACAACAGTTTTAATACAGCTGGTGGCGCTGTTGCGGATAGGTACTCAAGTAGTTGCGATAATATGTCACCACAGCAATTGAATGGTGGTGGCGGCGGCGGCAACGGTGGCGGTAGCGATGGCTATAATCTTGATCCCAGACGTCGCGGACAGCAGCAACAGTTTCAGAGCATGAACATGCAGCAGCAACAAAGACAGCAGCAGCAACGCGAAAACTACAATAACAATTCAAATAATCAGAATCGAAATGATGGCCCATTTATGTCCAACTACAACTCAAATCAAGGCGGCGGTGGCGGTGGTGGTGGTCCTATGCCATTTCAAATGAACTCCATGGATGCACCAATGATGATGAACGATGAGGAGAAATATGTCTTAATCAAGAACTGTGAATATGGCACCTGCATAAATGATATTGGTGAATGGTTAGCCTCCGCCGATTTGCGCATGAATCACATCGAGATGCTCTACAATGATCGAAAGCTACCAGCAGGCGAATTTATTATTGAATTTATAAACTCGCGTGATGCAAATCGTGCGGTGCATGATTTTCACAATCGAAGATTTCGTGGCCGAAGCATTCGATTTTTGCATATCACGCCACAGGATATTGCAGATCGTTTATGTAAACCTTTTACGGGCTACATACCTGGCGGCAATGGCAGACGTTTAATGGGCGACAACAGTAACAACTACAATAACAACAATGGTGGTGGTGGTGTAACGGAATTGGCGGAAATAATGGCGCTGAAATTGTACAAGCCGCATTGGAATTGATCAATCGAAGTGGTTTAATTGCGAGCAACAATAACAGCAACATCAATAATAGCAGCAGTAACCAGTCAAATCCGATAAAACGTAGTCGCTTTGGACCAAGCATTGACAACATTGGTCCAATGTCGTCGCAGCAACAACAACAACAGCAACAAAATTCCAATAATTCAAAGTCACATCGTAATCCATTTGCCGATAATAGTAATCGTTCTTTAGATGATGATGATGTTAATGATGAGCAACAAGATGACAGCCGCAATGACAACAACAATGACGACAGCAATGAAATACCACCAGCATCAATTGATCGCCTTAACGACAGCAACAACGTTGCTGATGATGACGGTATTCCCGATAAATTTAATCGTCCCGGTTGTGTCGTGGCAATGCGTAATGTACCGTTTAAGGCAAATCTTAAAGATATTTTACGTTTCTTTGGGGACTATGAACTAAATCCAGAAGATATTATAAGACGTTTCAATGACGATGGTACACCAACGGGCGATGCTCGTGTCGCATTTGAATCACCAGCGCAGGCACGCTCCGCATATGAGTCCAAGCGTCGAAGACAAATTTTCAACCGTACTATTTATTTATCCGTACTTTAGAAATATCATACATTTAGTTTTAAATTACAAATATAGATTTAACAAAAAAACCAAACAAACAATTGTAAATATTATGCAGAAATTAGTGCATACTTTAATTAACTTTATTGGAATCTAACTTTCATTAAAATAAAATAAGTAAATACGTTTATAAGTGCACATTTTTCTTTTTCGAAATAATCAAGCTTCGTAATATGGCGGAAGCTCCGGTTCACTAAAATATCAGACCTTGAAGGTCATGAGCTTAAAATTCTTAAGGGGATATTCTTGGTTGAGAGGCTGTTTTTTGGACCATTTTTGAAAAAATTCTAATTTTAAAACGCTAAGAGTTATTTGAATTCAGTTTTTTTATTGTATTAGGAACATGTTAAAGTAAATAAAAGTTTTTCTTTTTTTTATGGTACGAGGGCTGTTCTAAAAGTTCTCGGCCATCAAACTGGGGCTTCAAAAAAATGGTATGCTGCTGGCGGCCACGTTAACTCGACTTTGGATCATCTGAAAAGGAAGAAGTAAACGACATTATATTCAGTATAGATGTAATTCTGGTCCATACCTCAATCATAATTTTGCTATTTCTTTTTTTTTAAAAATGGCGGCCATTGAAATATGAAAAATCGATTTTGGCATTTTTTTTTTTAAAGTTAAAAAAAAAAAAAATGTAAAAAATTTTTTAAAATTATGATTGAGGTACGAGGCCAGAATGGTAACAATTCTGCGTCGTAACTAGTTTCATTAAAATCGGTTCAGAATTACGGGCGCTATCGTAGCCGCCCGTTTCAAAAACGTTGTTTCGAGATAAACGCGTTTAAAGTTTGAAGTTATTTTTCTGCATACAAAAAAAAGTGAAATGAAAAATCTAAGTATGCAGTTTTGAACGACAATTTTGCGTTAATTGTACTTGGTTTCATTAAAATCGGTTCTGTAGAACCTGAGAAAAGTGACTTAAAAGGTCAAAAAACTTGGTTTTAAAAAAAACCAAAAAAAAAAAATTTGGTAAGAAAAACGATTTTTTATGAAATTTTTATAGAAATCAAATATATAAGTAAGCAGTTTTAAAATTTTAACAATTCTTCATCGACCACTTAGTTTCATCAAAATTGGTTAAGTAGATCCGGAGAAATGTTACTTAGAAGTTCAAAAAACGTGACTTTGAAAAAAAAAGGAAAAGAAAATTTTAGGTAAGAAAACAATTTTTGTTGTGAAATACTTACATAAAAAAGAAAAGACCTTTTCCCTCCTTTTGGAAAAATGACAACGTTTCGTAAATTGGTTTGATTGCTTCCTGGATCTTTTTATTTAGTGGTGCATACGTATGTTTAAAGCTGTCTATGGTCCCTTCTGCCACCGCATTTTGCCAGAGGCAACCAGCTCGACGCAACGTTCGGACAGTTTTGATGCTATGGAGCTTCATCGGTGGAGATTTTGTGTAAAATGGTAGCCCAAATAGTCTTCTTCATATCTGCAACCGACTCCGGATGACGGCAAATAGCGAGTCTTCAAATCGTTGCATTTAAAAAAATAGCCAATGTAAGCAAATCGGATTTTGGCGGATATTTCTCGACAAAAAAGCCGATATCTCAAAAAGTACTTCGAGTTCCAAAAAACCCTTTCAGAAAGATATTTTAAAATATCCAAGCTATAAAATTATGCAAAAAAATCAACAAAAAAAAAAATCAAAGATTCTAGAGACTTGTAGAGTCCTTGAAGCCCCTATTAGCCCTCAACCAACTTTAGGATAATGTTTTGATCGTGCAAAAATTAATACTTTTTCTTGTTAATACACATTTTATTAAAAATCCACCTTATTTCAATAGTATAAAAAATAACAATATATATACTTATAATACTTTATATAAACATATCTACAAAGGCGCATTGCAAGGTGTACCGGACTTATCTGGTGGCATTATCCATATGTGACTTACAAGTAATGCTACCCAAGTGTCTCTCACCGATCGTTACATTCTTGTTTAGCAACGAAGTTTCGAGATACTTGATATGTGTGTAACTACCATTATTTTTAACATTTGGGTAGCATAATTAAGGAACATGTTTTTTTAGCTATATTTAGATACATTGGTAGCAAAGTTATAGCCTTAAATTAATTTTATTATCATCTGTAGATCAAAAATGTATAAATGGGTGGTTGAAGAAATTATGGGCGACCCAATAAAGTATATATATATTTTTGATCAATGTCGAAAGATAAGACGACTCAGCTACCATTCTTTGTTTGTATGGATATCTGCCTGTGTGGGACAACCCATCTCGTGGGCTATAAAGGATAAAACCATCAACCTTGAACGCACCTTGCCTTACCTTTTATGCGATTGTATCAGTAATAGTTCTGCAATTGTATTATTTGCGACTTTTTCACTGTCTCACGACATAACGGACATTCACCGCGCTCGTCCAGCCAATCAAGTATACATGTCCAACAGAAAAGATGTCCACAAGGCGTTAGACTACTATTTGAGCGTGGCTCTAGACAAAGTATACATTGTGGGGCTTCTTTGACAACTGCTTCTGTTGGCTCCTTACTGGTTTGTTGTAACAAAAATCGACGTTTATTATGCATGCCATGCGCCAATTCATATTGTTCACGTTTATGCGTACGCCAGACATCAAAAGCACTCAAGCCCAGTGTAAAGCTGACTTGTAAGAATGTGATTACGCCAAGTATTTTATAGCCATATAGTGAAAATTCTGGCTGCAACCAATGGCGTATTAGTACATAGTTGATGCCTGTGCTACGCTTGGACAATTGATACTTCTTGGCACGCAGATAGAAAAGAGATTTGTGCAAAGCCTTCACATATGTTGGCGAATGACGCATAATGTGAATAGCCTTTTTCAGTTTTTCCTTTGCATCTGGTACGATTTGGTCATGTTCTTCAATGTATTTCTCTAGCTTTTGTAATACTTTCAGATAAAGCGCATCACCGCCGAATTCAAGTATAATAGCGATTAATTGAAGCTGAAAAATAAATATTATTATAAATAAAAAATTTAAACGCAAAGAGTAACGAAACCTACCAATCTAGACGGAATATGCTTATACGCCGCATCAACCTGTATAATGCCTGTGTACTCCTCACCCAGCGTTTGTAAATTATTCAGCGAGGCGAAACCATGATAGCTAAGTTCAGCAATTAACTTGCACAATTGATTGTATTTAATCCAGTTCCTTGGTCCTGTCAAACGCAACACATCAGACAATTCCTCCGCCAAATCATTGGTGTAACGTGCATCTTTTTGTATAGAACGGACAATTTCCGGTTGCCGTGCGCGTGCATTGCGAAAATCCATAGTTTGTAATCTACCCCAATCATTCAGCGTTCCGTTCCAACATGTCCAAAGTACGATATTTTTATGTTGATCTTAGGTAAACGAAATCAAAACAAAAAATGATAACAATAAACAGTGTTGTACAACACAGTTTCTATTGTTTTTCTACACACCTCATTGCACTTTGTACTTGTCAACACTTTTTTCAACATCGTCGTCGTCGACAGCGCCAGGCCGCTGATTTAACAAAAAATCATTTTCTCATCAAAATTAGACGTTTTCCAGACGTAAAAAGTTCGGAAATATATTGCCGTGACAAGCGCTTAGCACGCATCCGTATAGTTCGTTATATACAAAGTGCGTAATTGTGATTTTACCAAGTCTTTAACTGTGGTCACATTTTCGCAGCAGCGAATAACCTGATTTCGTAGTCTCTTGCTACTTGCTTATTACACTCGATATTGTAATAATATTTGGAAATTTTACGAAAGTATTATTTCTGTGTGTGTTATTTGATAATCATGGCTCAGTAAACATGTCTCCGTTAAAAATAAATATCGTCAAACGCACTCCGTCTGGAGCAAAGCAAAACGATTGCTATTCTAGCAATAAGTCGCAATTTACGACTACATTGCAAAAACTTTCCCGTCGCAGCGCGCCTTCTTTTCCTTCCCTTGCTTCTACGTCGAATTCTGTGGGCAGCTTTCCAAGTTCTACATTCAACCACTACACCATCAACAATAATCATCGTCATCAACAAATAAATAATGGAAAACAACAACAACAACAAGAAACAACAGCAAAGCTATTCATGGTCTACCAATGCGAAACCGTCCTTAGCTGCTGAATCGAGCCGAAAGTCAAGCGGTAAGTGTCCTTCAATTACAAATTCGTAGTCAATCTTCTTATGTATTATATGTGCGCTCTCCTTTGATTATATTGTAGATTTACAAGTAAACAACGCAAAGCGTAATTCGCGTCGACGCGAGCAAATTTCTACACCTCGTAACGAACAACAACATCGTAACTCAAAACAGCAACAACAACAACAACATCGTACGTATGTGGACAAGCGGCCACGGCCGCGTGGCGGTGCTGGTAGCGTTAATGCCACTAACACTGACAGGGCAAATGCAGTTAATGATGTCTCTTCATGCTCGAGTGATGATTACTTTGCTGGAGGCACCGGACTAGCAGCGTTAGATTATGCTCCTGGAAGTAAGAAGCACAATCTGAATCATTTGCTCAACTTTCATTACACTGCGCATGGGTCGGACTATTCCTTCTTCAGTCGCGGTAGTGGTGGTGCACATCAGCGGCATCATAATGCTAATGGTGGCGGTTCTCGTAAGCATCGCTATAATAAGGAGCAATTTTTACAGGCCAATTTTCAATTTGTCATAAGGGACAATTCTAAGCCATTGATGACCGCTTCGCCAGATGCACTTATCGATTGGAATCTTATTGAGCAAATCAATATTCAAACTTCAGAGGAGCCACAGTGTCCCATTTGCTTGTATCCACCTGTGGCAGCTAAGCTAACGCGTTGTGGTCATGCTTATTGTTGGCCATGTTTACTCCATTATTTGTCGCTTAGCGATAAATCGTGGCGTAAATGTCCCATTTGCTATGAGGCAATACACGCTGCAGACTTAAAAAGTTGCACTATTATGCAGCAATGTGTTTTCAATGTTGGTGATGAAATCACCTTTCAATTGATGCGTCGTCGTAAAGGCTCCATGTACATTGAGCGTTTCAATGCGAACTCTTTGGGAAATACCCCATTGTACGGAGTTGAACGTTTTCCATTGATGTGCAAGGATGATGAGGCAAAACGCTATTCTAAATTTTTGATTGCAAGACGCGCCGATATTGTGCAAATACTTGAACGTGAGCGAAGTGAGCTTTTTGATCGACGAAGATCCATCTTGTCCGGAACACGTTTTCATACAACAAGCTTTGACAATGTTAAACGAGCGCCGAGAAAAGTTAGGAGTCTTTGACATAAAAGAGGACGATGTAGAGCACAATGTTGACAAAGGCGAGGTAACTCAAGAAAAGCAAAATGTTTTCAAGGAGTCAAATTTGGATTTAATTAATGAAGCAGTTGAAGAATTTGGCAGTGTCGATCAAAGCCATAGCTCTGCTGCATCTGTTATTTCTTTAAATGATGAAAACTCTTTAAATTCTCATGAAGACAAGAATTTAGCAGCTGCCGCTATGGCTATTGTCGATGAAACAACATTGAATACTGCATCTGCTTGCAACAAATATTACTATTTCTATCAATCAAATGATGGACAGAATATCTACTTGCATCCAATAAATGTAAAAATGCTGCAAGCTTGCTATGGCACTCTTGATCGTGCACCTTTGTTCATAGCATCACGCATAGTACAGAAAGAGCAGCACTCTATGGATGAGGAACATCGACGCAAGTTTACCTGTTTGGGTCATTTACCGCTTACTTGCCAATTTTCGGTAATTGAGGTAGATTTGCAACCTCCGATTGTAGGTGTTGGTATACTAAAACTTTTCAAAGGTAAAACATTTTGTTTTTAGATAAATATAAGTAGTTCTTTACATAATCATTCTAATCTTTTAATACAGATGATCTTATACGGCGTAAGCAAGACAGACAGCGACGTGAACGCGAAGAACGTAAACGCGAAAAACAGATTAATGAGATCAACGATCGTCAAATGGGTAAATTTATTGCTAGCACCGCTAATTTAAATATAGGCTCCGCTGAAGAATTTCCAACTGTAAGTAATAATATAAAAAAAAAGATAAAATTCTCAAAATAAACTATTCTTCCTTTTGTTTTTAATATAGTGGGGCTTTGAAGAAACGCTTCTTGCTCCGCCGGAAGAACGTAGTGGCTTAGCCATAACTACATCACCGAAAGCAGTCAAACAACAGCATTCAACCAGTTACTCTACTGTTGCTGTTGTAGGTGAATCACCAAAACGTGAATATTGGCCAACTATTGGTAGCGCACACAGCAGTGCTAATGCTTCGCTTACACCACACACTTCTTCCGGTGCATGGGGTCGCGCTGCACCAGTGCATGTAACATCTAATGCTCCAAAAATACAGCGCGTATGGTAGAGTCAGGTGAAGAACCGCGTCCAATGACTACACGCCTAAGTGATGTGCTTGCCGAAGCAATATCTCAAAAACAGCAGAATAAAGGCAACTCCAATAATTCTAACACTGGTAACGGCGGTAAAAAGAATAAAAAATCCAAGAAAATGACACCTATTTTTGCAACCGGCATGAACTTTAATGGAAATTAATTGACAATATTTTTTTCAGGCATACCTAACCCATTTCAGTTAATCTATACTCAAAAAAAAAAAAAACCCAATACTTAATATTAACAGCAACGTCTGCATAGTAACTACTCTATTAAGGAAAATTCTTTATGTAACTTTTATTTTATTGGTTCATTTTTTTTTAATTGCTTATTTATCATTTTTTTTTGCATACATCTGATGTACTGCATTTAAATAATTAATTTGATATCGTTTATTTCAACAAAATAAGAAATCGTGTATAACCAATATTTACCAATAATAAACATGCAAGCTGAAAAGTTTTTATTTTTTTAATAGAATGAAAAACAACTTTTAGCATACAACTTAAACATTTCGGATGGGTGGACTTTATTGGAACTATATTTTATAATTTTCCTATCCTAACCGAATTTGAAGCTGTACTAGTCTATGTCCGCCTGTCACTCTCCATGACAACCGTATATAATTGATTACTGAAATTATAAAACTTTTAAACATGGAGAGAAATTTGAAAATAACCAATTCTCGGTAATTTGAAATGGTGTTCAAAAAAATCCTGAGTTGGCAAAAGGGTTTTACTAGGGGAATGGTTCTAGCCAATTTTAAAACCAAGTGGAATGATGTGACAACAGATGCTAAATTCTCTTGGGCTCCCATTAAGAGATGGCGATAATTGGCAAAAGGTAAGAAATGATAAAAAAAAAAATAAATTTAGGTGCGACAAAAAGGTGCATAGGTGCGATAAAAAAGTGAATAGGTGCGATAAAAAAGTGAATAGAAAGAGGTGTTGGGCGATAAAAAAGTGCATAGGTGCGATAAAAAAGTGCATAGGTGCGATAAAAAAGTACATAGGTGCGATAAAAAAGTGAATAGGTGCGATAAAAAAGTGCATAGATGGGATAAAAAAAGTACATAGATACGAAAAAAAAATTGCATATGTGCGATAAAAAAGTGCATAAATGCGATAAAAAAGTGCATGGGTGCGATAAAAAAGTGAAACATGCTTTCAAAATTAAATTTATATTTTTAGAATTTTAACGCAAATGTCGCCGACGTCGACTTAAGTGACAACGGCGACATCGACGACGCCTTTCAAAATAAGGCTGATTAAATTGTACTCTTTTCAGCAAAGTTGACTTTCATACCGAATAAAACTTTCCAAAATATGTAAGCAAAATAGAAAGAGACAGTGACCAAATACTACACCTATTTATAGTTGCACAATGGTAGGCATAATCAAAGTTTAAATTTTTCATTGTTTTATTATTCAGTTTATAAAATTTTATTGAAATGTTTTTTTTAGCCAACATTTTTTTTTTTTTTTTGTTTTTCAATTTATAAAATTTTATTGAAATGTTTATTTTTGTAGCCAAATTTTTTAAAAAATTTTAACACTTGCTTTGACATAATTTTCGTGTGTATTGCTGAAATCAGTCATTGGAACCATTTTTCGATTGTACAAATTGAATTTTAAAACTAAATACAAATATATAAAATTAAAAACAACATATAAACTATGAACAATGAAACATACAAAATAAAAATATAATAATTTTTTATAATTCTTATAATTATTATTTTTTTTTTGGTCTACGCATATGCCTTTTTTTCGTTTTGGTCTAAAATAAATCTAACTAAATTGCAAATTAGGTTTATGTTGTCTTGTATCTAAAGTATGGATGTTTGTTTAAAATATATGTATGGATTGTATATAAGTTATTTAAACTGTCTATTAATTGCTACGACGTTCAAATTCTAATTCTTCATCGTCTACTCCAATTGCGTCTTCGTATTTCGTATTATGTGATTTGCGATTTTTGATTTTCTCTGAAACAGTTGGACTATTGGCGCGTCGTGCATTGGCACGATGTGTGCGCGGCGATGATTGTTCCGAGGGAAAATCTACGTACTCATCTGAATCGGAATCATCTGATTCATCATCAAGATCAGTGGAATTAGCTGAACCAGTTGGTGTACCAGGTGGACTAAGGGCTTGTATTAATTTTCCCTTCGAATTATTCCATAAATGATTCAAACGATCACGTCCGAACAATAGCAGAAATGCCTCAATAAATTCACGTGATTTCTCCTCCCATTTGGTTAGAAAATCTATTTTAACCTTTTGTACTTTATTTAGACCTTTTTTTCCACGTGTTTTCAGTTCATCCATTTTATTTTGAAAACGAAATTTCTTCTCCGACAAGAAAGAAACATTCAATTCTTTAGCAGTATAGCCACGTGCCAAATTACGACGAACATACATATCGTAATCCTTGACAATACGTGCAACAATATCAGACGTTGAAACACCTAACGAGTGAAAGGGAAAAAATATTGTACAAATGAAAATTACGGTCTCTATTTAAAATAAATCAATCTGGTTACCTTCAGTACGCTCGGTTGCGACAAACATGCCCTTTGCCTTTAGCGGTGCATACATATCCTCCATATCGCCAACGTTGTACGGAATGTCATCGTGTGCAACAAAATCTATTTTGTTCTTCGCATAAAATTCATCATTGTGCGTCCATGGTGCATTGCGTAAAACCTGAAAAATAAGAAAAGTATCTATATTATTTAACAGCTAAAATAAAGATACACTATGCATATAAAAAATCTGGAATCGTCTAAGCTGATAAGGTCGGTGGTAGGAAGAATATGGTGGATTTGCCGATGTATTTTGAGGGTGTTATAAAAGGGTGCACAAAATTTTGCAAAATATTACGATTCTTACATTGTAAACTATTAGGAGAATTACTTCCCATAATAATTATAATTTGGATCAAATAGCCATTAGTTTACAAATTTTGTCTTTGTCGAATTTTCTGGGGTCTCATGGATCTATTCCCATGTATTTTGGGCCGAAGATTCTAAAAATAGCCACGAAATATTTATATATAAGGGGGTACTCCATAAAACAAAAATTTTGTTGGGACTATCATAGGCATAATTTATACTAAATTTAGACTACCTAAAATTGGAAACAATGACGTTTTTATGCAAAATCCAAAATTTTGGATTAGATTTGAATAGGTCGTATCCCTTAGGTATAGAGATTAATTTAACCATTTGTAAGTGCCTACAAAAATTGACGACTTAGGAGAGTCTAAGTTTCAAATATAGTGACCCTATCTCTAATAGTCTCCATTCTCTAGATATATAGTAATGAAAAATTTTTTTGAGGATATCTCAAGAATAATCCTTTATAAAAAATGTTCGTAGCCATTTTTGGAATTTATGGCCCAAAATACATGGGAATAGTTTTATAAGAACCCAGAACCTTTTTGGCTGTAAACTTGTAATATAGACTGTATGTGAGAAATTAAAAACCCAGTACTCATGTTAAATTACAGATTGCATTTCTATAGCTTGGGTCGCTATTAAACTCTATCAAAACGGGTTTGAAACAGATATACACATTATATTACTATCAGAAAGACCTGAAATTTTGGGATAGTTCTACATAAAAAAAATTTGTTATGATAAGTTTCCGTAGAGACACATATTAGATTATAAAAAAATTCAAACATTTTACTAGGCTTAAGATTAAACAGACAGCCAGACGTGCGAACAGAGAGATATAGTATAGCTAGATCAACTCTTTCAATGCTGATCAAGAAACTTTGTAAGCGCTCTGCATTGCTACAGAGTCGACTAAAACCTCAAAGCAATAGCTTCAACACAAAATTCTGTTGCATACTTTTGGGCAACAGACACGACAAAAACCACAATTAATCTTTGCTGTGCACATCAGGACATATGTACGTAAATATACGATTAAAAAACAAAAATTATGACATTTTTAACCTAAATAATCAAAATTTAGACGACTTAGGACGTTCAGGAAAACCAATTCAGTGTTCAGAAAGAAAAACAAAATTGGTTCTCATACATATACATAATTGCAATGAGACTCGCTTACCTCATCCACATAACGGCAATGGCGCACCGCTTCATAACGTTCATCATCATCCATAACCGTGCGTCCCTTCATGCGATGTGTTAGTTCATCGTTACAAACACCCACAATCAAATAGACATTGGGAAACATATTTTTAGCCTGCAGAGACGAAAAAAAAATCTAAAGAAATTAATTTTTTAAAAAAAATCAAACAAATAAATAAAAATAAATAAACTTGGACTTGGCCTATGACAATATTCGTGCAGCTTTGCTTTCTTACCTGCATCAGCTGACGCGCGTGTCCCTGATGAAATAAATCGTATATTCCATCTGAATAGACGCGCACGCGTCGATTTGTCTCTCCGGTGCGCGCTTTCTCCAAGGTAATTCTCTGCGTATAATCACAACGTTCACGTTCCTCTCTCGCTTGCTCTTCATCGGAAAAGGGCGCCGGTTGACAAAGTTTCTGTCAAAACAAAACGAAGAAAAAAAAAAAGCGAATATCGAAAAAAAAAAAAATGTTTTCAAAATTTTATTTGCAAAATTAAGAAAGAAAAAAATAAAATAAAAAGAAATAACTTACAAATTCTTTAAAATCCATGTCCAATGGCAACATTTTAATGTCCATGATGTCCATTATTACTTATTATAAAAAAAATAATTATTGATTTTTTTTTTTTATATTTTCAAATATATTTAGCGTTGTTGACTTGTGTTGTGTTGTTTATTGTATTCTGTCACGGGGCACTGAGTATCGTTTAACTTAGACAACAACTTCGTTGCCTGCTCAAATTTCAACTAAAATGAGTATTACGTTTCGGTTGCCTTGTTGCCTCTGTTCTGTTCTGCTCTGCTCTGTTCAACTGAATTGAAAAGCACACTCAGCTCAGCTCACTGTCTCCTCGTTTCCAATTGTGAATTTTGTTGTATGCAACGTTCTCGTCTCGTCGTCGTCGAATAGAAACGAAACTAAAGCCAAATTACCGTTGCTGCTGCTGCTGTTGTTGCTTTTGCCTAGGCTTTATTTTATTAATTGGCGTTCAACAAACCAAATCAATACAAATTGAAACTAAAAAAAAAATACATAAATAAAAAAAATTAAATAAAATAACTCCGTTCATCATTCGTTGAGCTGTTCTATTCTATTTGATTTTTTTTTTTTTTTGACTCACGTTTGCATCAATTGTGCTAGACTCACGCCATAGAAATGATCAGGCGATGCCACACATAAAAATAGCGCTGCGCTATACACCAAGTGAAATCTTTAACTGCGAACGACGTTGTACATTGGACGTCAGCCGACAACAAATTTGCAACAATTGCGCGGCGGCATAAACAAAAATTTTGTTCAATTTAAAAAATCACAAATACAAGCATACAGAAACACACACACACATACACATACAGAAATATAAATGTTAAATAATTGTGGCAGCTGTCAGTGCCGTTTCATGCGAGGATGCGGCGCTAAAATATTTCTATTTAAGATGCCCCTATTTAGTCAAATTGTGATATTTAAACAACCGTAAATTTGCTTGTAGGCCAAATAAAAATTTCCGGGAAAAACTAAGAGAAACCGACTTCAATGAATGAACCATTACCGAGCCAGTGGCAAAATAATTGACTGTCCTAGTTATATTCGGACTTACATGGTACATTCACTGTCCGGTTTACAGCCGCAGTAAAGATCAAAATCTAAAAGAGATTCGTATCGTTGCAGTCTTAAAAAGAAAAGTACTAGAATACATTTTTACAATTTTTTAAGACTGCAACTTTTTCGTATCTCTTGTTTGTTCTTCTCGAACATGGAGTGATTTGCAAGTGGGACTCCGATTTCTTGTAATTTTGGAAAATTATAGTCCTAGGGTATATAGTTTCAAAAGCAAACAACTTTTGATAATTTTTGAAAATTACGTCAGTTCAATTTTTAAAAATTCGATATTTTCGAAACTGTTCAATGGATTTTAATTGAAATTACAGACAATATAGTAAATTAAATATAATACATTTTATTTATTTATTAGAAAAAAAAATTTAAATTTTTGTTTTAGGGAGCTTAGTTTTAAAATCTCAAAAATCTTTTTTATATTAAATTAATTTTGTAATTAAATTAACTACATTGTCTGTGAAAAAAAACAAAAAAAAAAAAAACTGTATAAGAATTACAAAGTTGCATTAAACTTCAGTAAAAAATATTGCTGATTAGTCCATGTAGGCTAGTCAGCAACTGCAGAAACATATCAGTAATGGTCAGCAAGTCCATGCGGCCAACCCCGGATGCACCAAATTAATTGGACATAGTTAAAAAAACGTTGTGTGGGAAATGACTACTTGAACTTTCAGTGTCAGTCAATTTTCCTTATAAGTCCGTGTAAAGATATTGACGTCTGTCAATGGTTGATCCACCCAAGTTGGTAGTTCGCCGGTATCACATCTCCGCCATGCATTATATAATTTTTTATGGGTCTACAGGAAGGCTAAATTTATTGTGCTTGATTTTTTTGTAAAGCATAATAATAGGAAAATCTGACATTGTCCTAATTCGAAGAAAGACTTTTTGACATGCTTCAAGGACTGGAAGAAGAGGTGGCATAAGTGTATTATATCGGGAGGGGACTATTTTGAAGGGGATGAAATTGATGAGGAAGAATAAATAAAGATTTTTTTGATTTATAAAACTAGTTCCGACACCTAGTCTTCGGACACAGTCCGATAAGACGTGTCGATGTAGCCATGTCCGTCAGTGGTCATTCGCTCAGTTTTAAAGGTATTGAGCTGAAACTCGAAACTTAAGCTTTTCTCGTTCCTAGGCAGTTTGTATGTTAAAATTAGAATGCCACGCCCATTCTAAGATATGGACCCCATACAAATCTACAACCCATTTTCGAATTTGTATCTAAGCCACTTATAATATGACATAAACTATTTAAGAATTCGTGTGACGGGTATTTAAGCTTCGGTTCCACCGAAGTTAACGTTTTTCCTTGTTTTTTTAAATATTCATAATGATTCAGTAAGTATACTAAAATAATTCTTGGGTCAACGGAAATCGTATATATTTTGTTAGTGGGTAGTTTTACCGTATTTACCCGGCTAAGCCTTCCTCACAACCAAGCTCTAAACTTAAACCGCCGAAACATATATGTAAATACATATGCAACCCAAACACTTGCTATTCGCAACAACATCTGCGTCTGGCAGCTGGAATCTAGAATTCGTTAAATTATGTAGAATAGTTTCAGTAATTTTCGTAAGGTTCCACGACCATTTAAGCTGTTCTCGCTGTTTGGCTTTTTTTCTATGTACATATTATGAAAGCCCAATCTATAAAACAGACCTGTAATATTTCAGCGCGCACATTCAATTGACCGATGATGATGATGATAATGACGATGTTGTGGAAGTTGTTGCGAACACTAATTTATTTATTATTTATTTATAGTCTACAGCGGCAAGAGAAAACATTAAAAAGAAACAAAAAAAAATTTCCTGGTCACATAACTTGATAAATCTCAGAATATATTCGATAGTTATTTTCTTTATTTAATTTTTTAGAGTGTCTACAAACATACATACTTATCGATCACAATAAATGATGCAATAAAGTATCATTTAGTGCTTTGACTATATAAATTGAATGTTATCAAATAAATTAATAAAAATATTTTAATGAATATAAATTGATTAAAATTTTCTATAGTAAAACTCTAAAGGCTCTTAATGAAATTGTGAACCCAATTGAAATCAGTTATAGCATAACAATTTAATAATTTTTCTACAATAAGGAACCAAATGCATTCGTGTAGACGTTGTGACAGTTTGTTGGAGAATTGATAAGATTAATAGCTGACAGCTAAATAATTTTAGCATTCCTGGAACATGTCGGAGGCTTAGATCGGATCTGATTCGGTAGCACACGTTGCACTTCTTTCCTAAAGGGAACCATTGGTGCTGGAGACCATATTTTCAGATTTACTCCAACAAGAGTTCAAGACACGCCAAGTGCTCAATCTTATTTCAATTTAGAATTTTTGTGTTCGAATTTCAAGTGTGGCTATATTCTCCATACTTCACATTCGTTTATAAAACTCCGTACAAAAACAAAAAAAAAATACCTCAGCTTGTTTTAACACTGAATACACGTTGTGCGTTTTACTCATATTCATGCCACTCAAACATATTTCATATAAAGACAATGAATATTCCACTTATATTCACATTCACTCATATTCTTTTCATTTGATTCGTTTAAAACGTAATTGCATTCCATTACCAAAAACGATTAGAAATAAGAAAACCATTTTCTTTTTTTCATTTAAATTCACACTAAAGCCTTTTTTATTTTTATTTGTATTGCTTTTTGTATAAATATTTTGCATTGTAAAATATTTCTAACAAAAATAAATTACTCTGCTTTGGCTTGTAACAATCCGCGCGCGTATGTTATGTAAATAAATTTATTCGTGCACTGTATACATATACAATATATAAAAAAAATCAACTAAAATATTCTAGTACAATAAATTCAATTCATTTATAAAACGTCATTTTAGTTTTTCTTCACACATAAATACTAATGTATCTTCATTTATTTCATTTTTTTTTTTTTTTTATTTTAAACTTATTTTAAACCATCAAGGTTGGTTTTGTATTGTAGAAGAAATCTGGCGACTGTTATCTAACTAAATTGATTTAAGCAGTTTTTATAATAAACGATTTACTACAGCTTACACTTAAAAAGATTTCAAACGATTGAGAAGAATTCAAACAGATCTATATAAGCGCCAATAACGCAAAGGACTTACTTAAAATCAGTCAATAAAACTAATTAGGAAATAAAGATTATAACTAAATTCATATATAAATATTTATAGATAGGTAGATAGATACAAATGTAAAATATTTTAGATAAATATGGGTGCTGTTTATAGAGTGGTGGTATTATTTGTTGTAATAGGGAGGAGGACCGAGCGCCACTTGTTGCTTTTTAATAACATTTATATAAAGATAAATTTTATATTAAACAATTAACGTTTTATAAATTGTTTTTAAATTTTGAAAAATATTTTTCATTCTTTTTTTTTTTACAATCTTTTTTCATATTTTTTTGTTTTGCTTTGTGACAATTAGAAATTAGTCACGCTCCTTAATTACTACGCCGTTTTATGTGTATTAATTAATCACCATTTTGTCTTGATGTGGACGAACTGCTCGCTGCACCGTCTATTTCATTATTTAATTGTTTTCTGCTACCGTTTCGTGAGAGACTTTCGACAACATGTCGATGGTAAGTACGCCGCACATTTGGTGTGTGTTGCATGCGTTTTTTGTGTGTGGTGACCGCTGTCTCAGGCGGTAGATCAGCATATGCATCATCATCATCGTCATCATCTGAACTATCAGTTGAATCATCATCATCGTAATCATCGCCATTCATTGAACCATTCGGACTGCCTGGTGGGCTTAGTGCCTGTATAAGTTTACCCTTTGATTCGTTCCACAAATGATTTAGACGTTCACGTCCAAAAAGTAACAAAAACGCATCAATAAATTCACGCGATTTTTCTTCCCATTTGGTTATAATATCACCCTTTACTTTGGTCAATTCACGTTTTCCGCGTGATTTCAATTCATCCATTTTATTCTGCAAACGGAATTTCTTTTCCGATAAAAATGATACATTTAAATCTTTCGCCGAATAGCCGCGTTCCAGATTACGACGTACATACAGATCATAATCTTTAACAATACGCGCCACTATATCCGAGGTAGAAACGCCTTCTGTGCGCTCGGTTGCCACAAACATACCCTTAGCCTTTAGCGGTGCATATATGTCCTCCATGCCATCAGCAATATAGGGAATGTCATCGTGTGCAACAAAATCAATTTTGTTTTTCTCAATAAAATCATCACTATGTGTCCACGGTGCATCGCGTACAACCTGTGTAAGGAAAATAGAATAAAAACGTTAGCATAATGTCATAGTTTATTTGTGTCAATAGGCACTCACCTCGTCCACATAGCGGCAATGGCGCACAGCTTCATAACGTTCGTTATCATCCATAACAGTGCGTCCCTTCATGCGATGCGTTAATTCATCGTTACAAACACCCACAATTAAATACACATTAGGGAATACATTTTTAGCCTAAAGAAAATAGAAATAGCATTAGGTTTTTTTTTTCTCCCCTTTTTATGGTTTAAAGTTGCTAACCTGCATCAATTGGCGCGCGTGTCCTTGATGGAATAAATCGTAAATACCATCTGCGTATACGCGTACGCGTCGACTTGTCTGTCCTGATCGCGCCATCTGATAGGTTATTTTATTTGTATAATCGCAGCGTTCACGTTCCAAAACAGCTTCCTCATCCTTTGAAAAGGGTGCAGCTTTACAAATTGTCTAAATAAAATAAAAGCATAAAAATAAATTAGATAAAATTGTCAATAAATTTAGATGCATAATTATAAAGAAAGCACTCGTTTATATAGCCAAACTAGAAATATAAGATCAATATTTCAAAACCGCTTATTATTCCGTGTATATTATAAAACTCAACTAAATAGTAGCATCATATTATGCACTAGTCCCTTGTCTAGGAGAAATTTGACCCATGTTGGTATTGGATTAGATAAAATTTATAACACTACAAAATATGTTTATATGTGTAGAAATATAATCGGTAATGTTTAAATTCTTTCAACTTGTTATGTAGTCTTTAATGTTGCAGTGAAAGCACAATCAAGGCCTTGAAGTTTTAGTAATCTAATCGTGTGAGCGAATAAGCTGGCGTGGGTCGTTTCTGATTGCCAAAACGAGTTGTTAAAAACAATAATCGAACGACAATAAATTTGTTTTTTTTTTTTTTTGCAATTGTTTATAACTGCGACGTGAGTCAACGCAAAAATAATTTAATTATATTAAGAATGCTGCAGTTGAGTAAGCTCTAGAGCTTGGCAAAGTCATCTAATTTATAGCTCACTAATTTTAATAAGAATTTGGTTTTTCTGTACTTTTAGTCGGTTTAAGAGAATTCGGTAAAGAGTTTCAGTATTATAAAGTATAAATAAGCAAGAGACTTTAAAAATATTTTTGTTAACAAGGAAAACGTTAACTTCTTATTTTCTTAGGACCGAAAAAAAGCTTGTTTCAAGTTTCAGTTCAATATATTTAAACCTTAGCGTAATACCTTGCAACAGACAGACACACGGACATGACTAGATCAACTCGTTTCATAGAGCTGATCAAGAATATATATACTTTATGGGGTCTACGTAGTCTCCTTTAGTGCGTTACAAACTTTCCGACAAACTGAATATACCCGTTTTCAATAAGCGTA
Source organism: Leucophenga varia (assembly GCA_018903435.1). NCBI lineage: Eukaryota > Metazoa > Arthropoda > Insecta > Diptera > Drosophilidae > Leucophenga > Leucophenga varia. The sequence continues at coordinate 397,339 of JAEIFJ010001207.1, read as the reverse complement.
ACGGGTGTAAGAAAGTAGGTAGTATTCATAGGATTACATTAAGTACATATATTCGAAAAATGTTTGTTTATTTTTTGTATTTTGAAATGTAAATAATTTTCGCCCACGTGGATAGATTTCCTGCTCTTTCTATTTGTTTTTTTGTTGTGCGAATTCATGAAGATGTGCCTGACGAGTACAAAATAAAACAAAGATGATGTAATTTTGGAATAACTGCAAGGCACGTTCGAAAATAAATAGATCTCTGGAAAAATTTTTATGATATTTGACCTACTGCATAGGCATTGTGCCTTTAATTCTATTGGAAATATACATTTGTTATTGAAAGAAAAGAGCTTTTTCAGAAGATATAAAATAAAAATTGAGAGACATTTAAGTGGTGATATAATTTTAGTTAAAAAAGATTGGGTTTTTAGAAACCGGAGGCGATTGTTTAAAATCAATTTAATCATAAAACATTTTGTTGGTTCTCATTTTTTAAAATTCACGCTAATTATGAAACGCACCTTGTATGTGTACAACCAAACAAACGTACAAATAAAATTCGAAATGACAGAACTTTAGTCATACATTTTGTTGACCTTGCCGCGTCATTTCACATTTGATTTTGCGAAAAAAATGTACTCTCTCTCTCTTCGCTATTGTCAATTTTTAATAAGCGTATTTTGTGAGAATGGTATATGTATATCTTTGATCATAGAAATTGTGTCATTTATAAGGTGATTTCATACATTTCATAAAAAAATAAAGATAATCGTTATACTAAAAAATATAATAAAAAAATTTTTCTAAACTCATGTGTTTCGTTTTAAATATAAAACAAGAGAGAACGCTGAAGTCAAGTATACTCGACTGCAAGAAACCGTGTACCCAATATTTATGAACCTTAAGATCGGTTCTTCCATACCGCATTGAATTGAATTTTTATACAAATGGGGGCTATACTAAAATTTTGTTGGTCCTACCCATATTGGGATATTTTATTGGGATTATCATAGATATATTTTATACTAAATTTAAACTTCCTAGATCAAAAAACAATGACGTTTTTATGCAAAAACCCACAATTGGGGTAGTTTTGTATGGGGGGTACCCCTTAAAATGGGTCTAGAGAAAAACAGTTTGCAAATGAACACTTGACGGCTCAGAAGAGTCTAAGTTCCAAATATGGTGGCCCTATATCTTATAGTCTCCGAGATATTCTCTCTCATACGGCAGACAACAGGACTTTATAGGGTCTATCTAGCTTCCTTCTGTCCGTTACATACTTTCGCACAAACTTAAAATACCCTTTTACTCTTTTGGAACAGGGTATAATTAAAATTTATGTCGATTAAATTTATAAATTAGTTTCTAAATAAAACGTCTATATTTAGGTGCGTTTCATGCAACAACAATAAAATTCGTATTTTTATACCCGCCACACATAGTTTGTCGGAAAGTTTGTAACGCATTGAAGGAGACGTCTTAGACCCCATAAAGTATATATATTCTTGATCAGCTCGATGAGACGAATCGATTCAGCCATGTCCGTCTGTCTGTCTGTCTGTTTATTTCTTCGCAATTTTTTTGATAAAGATATTTAGATATCACGCCGAAATTTGGAACTTAAGCTTTTCTCGGCAACGACTATTATGAGTTCGAGAATTAGAGTGCCACGCCCATTTTTAGGTATAGCCCCCATACAAACTTACCGTTTTTTTCCGATTTTTTGTATAAAAATTTTAATTATTTATGAATGTATTCGCTCCCAATTGTGTAAAAAGATTTCTTTTGTCATCCAGTGTCAAAACCAAAATACCACGCCCTCTTTTAGGCATAGCCCCCATATAAACTTTCCATTTTTTCCGATTTTTTGTATGAAAATAGTTATTATTTATGCATATATTCACTCCAATTTGGCTAAAAACATTCTAATGTCATCCAATGTCAAATCAGATGTGCCACGCCCATTTTTTGGTATAGCCCCCATACAAACTTTCGGAGCATTTTCGATTTTTTGTATGAAAATGGTTATTATTTATTCATGTATTTACTCCATATTGGGTAAAAACTCTTCCAATATCATGGTGCCACGCCCATTTTCAGGTGTTTCTTGCATACAACCTTACCGCCCGTTTCCAGATATATTCGAGAAATATGTTGTTATACATATCTGTATTTTAAGCTCAAAATTTTAAATTAATATTGTGTGTAAACTTAGGTGACCACTGATGATTACACATAAACTCTTTAAAGATTCGTGTGACGGGTATTTAAGCTTCGGTTCTACCGAAGTTAACGTTTTTTCTTGTTTTTTTTTAATTTTAAAACTTACCGCAAAATCGGATGCGCCACTAAAATTTGGTTGTTGTAGCAAAGGTGCAACATATTTCTTTTTAATCGGGCTAGGTTCGCTTCCACCAGCTGCTTCAGTGTCACAATCATCCAAATAATCACCACCATTTGATGACATCGAACAAACGTCGGTGGCGTTTGTGCCATTTACAGGAACATCGCCAACAATATCATCGGGTTCGCATTGCGAAATTGTGCGTGTATAATCTTTGAGCGTTGTTGTTGTTGTTGGTTTCTTTGTTTCAACTACTTTAATACTAACCAAATCCGTTTGATCCTTATCAATTGCAATTGCTGTTGCTGCGCCGTCTACTACTGTCGCCGCTGCAATTGGTTTCGTTGTTGGAACAGCAATTGCTTCTATTGGCATCGAGATTGCTGTATCGTAAGTTCTTTTTCGTGTTGTTAGCGTTGTTGTAGTTGAAATCATTTTTTTAGGTGAAGACGCTCCAGGCGTCGTAGTGCCGGAAGAGGAAACCGCACCACCGGAAAGTGTTTTATGCGTTTGTAGCGTATTATTTGCTAGTACAGATGAAGTTGCCATCGTCACAAATTAATTTTTTTTCTTTTTTTGTTGGTCTCAATTAGTTTTAATAAATATAAATTTTTAATTTATATATGATTTATATATAAATATATTTTTTTTTTTTTTTAGAAAATAGTGTTCCGACTATTGTTGTCTTTATGCTTTCAATTTTCAATCAAATGTTTTTGTATATAATTGATTAATTTCTGTCGAGATTCTTTACACAAAATTTATTTTTGTTTTGTTTTTTTTTTTTTTGTTTAATCCTTTTAATTAGCTTCTTCAATTGTAATTATCGCATTTAATTCGTTCAATTATATTCACGTTTGCTCTTTGTTTAGTGTTATACAACAGCTGAAATGAACTGCAATTAAAAGTAAAAACTAATTGGTTAGATATTAAATTTATTTGTATGCATTTATTGTTTTAATTAGTTTTTAGTTACAAATTAGCGCAATAAATAAAAAAAAAAAAAACTTTCAAATGTCGTGAAAAGTTTTCAGCTGCTTTCAACGCATTTTTTTTTTTAGTTTCACTGCACAATAGTTTCTCACTCTCTCTCTCTCTCTCTGTCTCTTGTAATGATACGTCATTCGTCTACATATTTAATAACTTTCAATTGTTTTCAATCTACATAAATTGACACGTGACATTTTAATTGATTCGTTGCCGCTATTTCCTTTTTGCTTATTGTCATTAATTTTTTTTTCTTTTTACCAAATTTATTTTTTATACCTTTAAGAAAATTGATATCAAAATAACGTGACAAAAAAATAAACTTATTAAATTCTTAATTAAGCAACGCGCTGCATCAGAAAAATAACGTACAACAACGCGAGCCAACGAATTGAAAATGAATGCGAGCGCGCAGGCCAAAGCAAATAAGTAAGCAGCAACTAAATTAAATGTCTGAAATTAGATAGAGAACACAGTCCAGTAATGTGAGTGAGCAAGCGAAGGCGAGAGAGAGAAAAAAGAGCTTAAATTTTAGGAAATGATCTTTGCTAACGGTATGACGACATACCAATAATTTTCTTTTGCTCTTTATCTCTGTGTTTCTTTTGTTTGTATTATGTATACAGGTGCATGCTAGCATGCACTAAAAAAATCAGACCACACACTCCAGTGGCGGCGCGAGGGTTAATAATTGAGTGACAATACACTTTTACATTATTTAAATTTTAACTTTCATTTGAATTGTTTTTAAGTTAATTATTTACTTGCAAAGATTCTATATAAAGTGAAAATTTTAATTTACACTGACAGAGAACGAACAATTTTCCCTTTTTTTTTTTCTTTAAAACAAAGAGTTGATAATAATCTTTTACGTTTTCTCACTTTGCAAGCTATTTTAAGGGGTTCCACTTATTCAAATCCAAACATAAAAAAATCTAACACAATATTTTTAATGATTTTAGTGTAATCTAAATCACTTAAACAAAAAATCTAAGTAATCAATTCTGAGGAAAAAAAAATAATTTGTTTTATTTTAGTAAAAAAAAAAAAAATATTAGAAATTTGTCACAAAATCGAATATTAATTAATTAAAAAAACTTCAAATTTTTTCAATGTGATATATGGTGTTGTCGAAGTTTATTTTTATCTTATTTAATAACCTTGAAGTTTAAAAGTTCTATAAATAATTTTTTTCTATAAAAAGTGCGCATTCAAAGCGGAAAAAAGAAAAGTTTTTTTTTTTTAAATATTTCTAAGTACGCGTATTTTCGTTCATATTTGCTGTATTTGTTATCAGCTGTTTACGATGTTCTCTGCTTTGCTGATTGATAACATTATGCTCTCTCCAGACATTAAGCTCTCTCGTTATAGTATTTCAAACACAAATGCTGCCAAAAATCGCTTTGACGCAATTAAATTCATATGTTTGACAAGGTTTTATTTTACTTTCGAATGACGCGTTTTGACGTCGCCAAAAATATTTAAATATGTACATAATTATTTATGTTTGTTTCAGCAATTGTATAGCAACAAGCGATAAAAACTTAAATTTTCTCATACACGGCTAACGAGCACACTCGCTCGGAACAGCTGATTGTGTGTTCATTTGAAAGTCATTCGTCTGGTTATGTTGATTCACGTGAATCACTACAAAAATACAAATACAGCAATTAGTGCAATACAAATTTTACTTAAAGAAAAGAAACTCATTATAATCAAATTTGAATATTCCAAAATAAATTATATTATTAAAATAAAATAGTTTTTGGCATACAGAAAGAAAAAGAGAGTGACAATTACGTATACGAATGCACCATATAATGGTGAGAATAATTGAAAATATATTCATTTCCCAGAGGATGTTTTTATATTGGATTATAGGAAAAGCAAAATATGAATATGGTGTTTATCATCCAATCTTAGAATCAATTGGAAAGGGGCCCTAAATAACTAAAATCTTACATCTATTTATTTATTTATTTAATTTCAGTAGTATTCCTAGTGTTATAAGACTTAATATCTTTTAAATTATCTTTGGTAATAGATGTAAGATTTTTTTGATGTTTGGATTTGAATATGTGGAACCGCTTAAATTAGATTGCAAAGTGAGAAAATCTTCGTAATTATTAACTTGTCTCAGGTAGATAAACACAAATACTCATGTGCATAAATTATAAATGTATTAACTTTTGAATCAGACTATGTTCGATACAACGCATGGATAAAAACCGGCTGAAAAACACCATACAGAATGTGCGCGCAAATGTTTGAATGCAAATTATGCAGATTACGTGTTTATATGTATGTTTTTGTGTCACAAGTTCAAGTTTAAAGTTGTTGCTATATTGCGGCATTTTCGTTTTTATTGCGAAACTGGACTTTTATCAGTCTTTCTCAGAAAACATAAACACGAATGTGCAACAATGTGCTAAAAAAAAATTGACGTCGAGCTGATTGAATGTAAATATAATATGTACTTTTTTTTTTAAAAGCTACAAAACTTTAAACTAAATGAAAACATGTACTTTTCTCTTTTTTTTTTTTTGCACTACATATGTGTGTACGTGTGAAATAAGCTTATTTCTTAGTAAATCGAATTGGCAAACGCAACAGCAAAACACGTATCAATGCCGGCAAACGATCATACGATTATATGCCGAACACTTGTTCGTGCCATTGCATACGTAGTCAAAACGTATCAATACGTCGAAAAAAAAAAAAAATAAACATTGCGAACAACAAGATAGGAAGAAAATGCAAGTGAGCGAGTTCTTCGATATGAGGATGTGTATGAGTTTGTGTGGTTCTGATTGTTTTCTTTTTTTTTCTTTTTTTTTTTTTTGTAAGTCAATTTGGTTTGTGAGTAATAAAAAAAATATAAATAAAAATTTGATTACTTTTTGCAATATTGTTGCAATTTTTGTTTTTTAATTCAAAGAATATTGTACGCGTTTCGATAAGATAGTCATCATATAAGATATTAAAGGTAGAAAGAGAATGTACACTACATTTGCCAAATGGTTATCATATTTAATACATAACATTCTTATCAATAATAATTGTTTCCGTCAAAGGAAGTTCAAAGTAGAAAGAAACAAATAAATTTAAGATAAAAAACAATTTGAACGACACGTGACTAATGTACCTTTAGTTAAAAACATATAATTCAAAGAAATAAGGTCGAACTCCGACTTTTTAAAATTTGTTATACCTAACTTATGTTCTTGATTTCGTAGCCAAAATTTTTAACAAATGTATGGCTCGACAACCGACTTTCTGTCCGAAAACCCAGATCTTTGTAAATCTTTTAGGATATCTCTGCCATCAAGGCAGTCCTGGAAAGCTGGTCTGCAACGATCCAATTTCGTTCTGTCAAACTACACCGATGGCTCAAAGATGGACTGCGGTGTGGGTTCTGGGTGGGTTTTCGACTTCCAGGTCTCTGCAGTGTTTTCCAAGCGGAGGTTCACGCTATGCTTGCAGCTGCTTGTGGAGCTGAACGTCCGTGACAGTTCGGTGTTTACCTTCTCGGATAGCCAAGCTGCTATAAGGCTTCAGGTTCTAACGTCACCAAGTCAAAGTCGATTAGGTACTGTAAAAAGGGGCTGAACGAAGCTAGCCAACAAAACTCAATCATCCTCTCGTGGGTTCAAGGGCATAGTGATGTTCCCGGAAACGAGCACGCAGACCTATTGGCCAGAGAGGGATCAGATACGTGTGCATGTGCAGGTAACAATTAACAATTACAATCTAAAGTGTGATTTGCATGATATCTAATTACATATGTATAATATACCGGGTGGCATATATATATAATGTTCGGCGAGAAAAGTGGTAAACTAGAAAGAAAACTGATTTAAATTTTAATTTATAATAAAGAAGTAAAAATCTGGAGAATCTAAGTTTTTAATTTGATGGCTCTACATTTTATATTCTCCGAGATAGAGTATCTTTATATGGTAGACAATGGAACAGTCGAACGGAAAGACTTACAGACATAGCTAGATCGACGCTCCTTTCATTGCTGATCAAGAATATAAGAAAATCGTATATTCGTTTGTCTGTTACATACATTTTCACAAAAGTTATGCACCCTTTTACACTACGGGTCAGGCTACACTATAAAAAATACACTCAAAAAGGTAGATCGGACATTTATTTTTGCTTTTGGTATTGTGTAATAAATTTATGACTGACTTTTCAAACATGCGCAATTGCACTTTTCTATAAAGTATGGCATTAAAAATATGACATAACGCTATAAAAATAATATACATTTTTTATTAGAGTTTTATCAACAAATAGCTAGTTTATTTTGCACTCAGCTCAAAAATACATTCTGAAACGTGCGATTAATTGATATTTGTTTGCTTTATAGTAATTTTTACAGATAATTGTAAAATACTAAAAGTAAATTCTTTTATTAAAATCACGTTTCTTATTTAACAAAAAATATATTAATATAAAAATTTGCTCAGTTGATACAATCATCTTCAATCCAAGCACACAAGTACTGATCAACAGAACACCATATATACGGGTACAGTAAAACGTCATTGATATTCATGTTCATTTCGAAAATAACAAAAATTCAAAAAGGTTATCAACACACAAGACAAGCAAAAAAAAAAAAAAAGAAATGGTTTTTTAATATTTATTAATAAAACTGGAATTTGTTGAAATAGTAAAACAAAACATAAGACTCGTGTTTAAAAAAATTTAAATCTCATTTCGTTTAAGGCAATCTTTTTTTATGACATTAGAAGATATTTTTAAAAAATAAAAATAAGTTTACATTTGCGATTAAAAAAAATATAAATATTAGAAAATTGACCCATTTAAAAACTTATGAGATACATGTAAGACAGTTTATAGATGATATTCAAAAAATGATAGGTGTAAATCTTTAAAAATGAAATTTAGCTTTAGTTGTAAGACAATATTTAGCCAATAGTTTTTAAATATGATTCTAGCAGAATAACCATACAATGAACGCAACACATTGTCTTTTTTTCTATTTTTAAGTTTTTGCAATATATATTTTTTTTTATAAGCTCGGATGAATTATCTTAGATGATATTTTTAAAGTCCCAATTGTGCTCAGACCGAAAAAATACTCTGAACTCTTTCATGTTAAGCACAAACAAATTTGTAGATTTGTTTTACATTAAATCTTATCCCAAAATTTGGAACTTGTTTAAAAATGAATATCAAAAATTTACAGAATATCTCGTAATCGTGTTCACTCCCATAAATGAAGATATTAAATTCCCAGAAAGTTTATTAGCTAAAGCCCCTGCTTTATTTGAAATCGACTCCAGTTTTTGGAAAATTATTTTTTTTAATGCGTTAATTACGCTTCTACAAAATGGCAAATACTTCGACAAAACCTATAAAAAGTACATATAAAAAATGTGTAGATAATGAAAATACAACGAAAGATCCAGTAATAATAACGACAAAACGTTTTCGACAAAAGATCCGGGAAGCACAAGAGTACATTGAGAGTGAATTCTATCGTGCGATGTTTCTACGTATTCATTATCACATTTTTTTTAATGAAATCAGCAGAAAAAGCAAGGAATAAACAGCACATTTGTATGTGTACAAGATGTCTTACATCATGCGTTTAAATATAAAGCAAATACTTTCCACTCACATGTTGTCAAGCATGAATCAAAAAGAAGAAAAAAAAAACAAAGTAAAACAGGTTTTATAATAAAAAATATGTATTATATCTGCTAAGAATAATAGGGTTATTATTGAGCATAGAATAGGAAAATATTATCCAAATAATTCTTTATAGCGGACTTTTAAACATGCACAAGAAAAGTTCATCTAAGGTCACACATTTCAAATGCACTTTATACCCCGTAGGCAGATGACTAACGGTATGCTTATGCGGATAGCATAAATTTGAATGGATCGGAACGTTTGATTCATTCATGTTCAGAAATACTCGTAAAAATATTATCACATGTGACTGCTTTAAATGTTTGTTACTGGGTCACAACAGAACCAATTTGAAATGGGGCCAAACAAATACTATATAACACGCTATATTTGAAGTTTTTTTTTTTTTTTTTTTAAGAATTAAATATAATTAAATAAAAAATTCCCAGTCACCAGACGTAGCAGAAATATATGTATATGGGTGCACGAAACACCCGCACCATTACCTATTCAGTCTACAACTATACAGTCAATGGTGGGGAAAGTAGCACAGCGGTACTCGTGATCGGCTGGTTTATGAGTAATACCCGCAGCGGAACAAGTAGAAAAAAAAAACAAAAAAAAAAAAAAAAAAAAAAATCAGTGATTTCATTCATGTTTCAAATGGTTTTGAATTGTGTTTGCGTGTGTTTGTATTTCCAAAGCAATCCGCTCGACTTGAGTTTTTTTTTTATATGCACGACAACAAAATGATGACGCGTAAAAAAAATGCTTTTGCTTATGCATCGTACGATCAGAGTACAAAGATCGGCGTGTGTTTAAATATATAAAAAAAAAAAAAAAACATTTAATTATTTGAACTATGCTTTTTTGTTTTTTGTAGTTTAGTGAAAAAGCAACAAAATATAATAAAGCTGAACATTGACCCCCAAAGTGTCTGATGACCAAAATACCAAACCAGTTTGCCGTCAAGAGAGCCACGACAGAATGATAAAAGAGGAAGGAGATTAGCAACTATTTGCGAAACAATAATTATGCCGGCAATAAGCCAAATTCGCAAAAAAAAAAAAAAAAAAAAAAACAAAAAAAAAAGGTTTCGCAGAAAAGAATGGCAAATGGATGGTTGAACAACAAAAGCAGCACACGGGGTTGTTTACTCTTTTTGGGTTTTGTTATACAGCAAATAAATCATACGATATATTTTGTAAGCTTTAAAAGCGCTTCTGTGGAAGTGACGTGGCCAAGAAAAATGTGGCATTCAATGCAACATATGAAAAAACAAAAACAAAAAAAAAAAAGGCTATATAATCGTTTATATGTATGTGGATACATCTGTACACAAATATTTATAAAGCCGACGTTGCGCTACAAACGTAAAGTATACATAAGTATGGATTTGTTTAAATATGACGACGTCCGGCATCGACACAGCTGTCATATTTACACAATAAAAATAAAAATAAATCGATAAATAATTTCGTTGAATTGTTTTTGAAACAGCTGTTCGCATGTCGACACTATTTTGACATTACAAAAATTGTTTATAATTAGTCATTTAATGTTTCCAAATTCAATGTCTTAGAGTACTTAAGTGTATTTATTATGTCATTGGGTTTGAAACGCTTTAAAGGAAGCATGTAACATAATATTTGCCAGTAACAGGAGAAACCTTTTAGTTATTTGTCAGTACGTAGATACTTTTGGAACCAGCATAAATATACTCAAGTAGTGAAACAGTAGTGAGTCACTAGAAATTATATGCCAAATAGAATCAATTCACATGATTTTTACTTCATTCGAGTTAAGTGAATATTCAATATTTCAAAAGTAAATAAATTTAAATGTTTTGAATAAATCAATCAATTGAATGTACCTAGTAAACCCTTGAATTGTTTCTTTCTTTTTTAAAATTTTATCCTTAAAGAAAACACAATTAAAATTTTATTTAGAAATTTTTAAAGTCACTTGGCAGGCTGAAATTATGAGTCTCAAAGAATGAATTTTTGACCCTAAGAAAACTACCTTAATTTAATTAAAATGTAAAGAGTCACTACTTAGTATAAAATAAAGTCGCTTTCTCTGTCCCTATATTTTGCGGTTTTATTTTAAAAGATAGAGTGATTGAATAGGAAGGTTTATATTTATAATAACATCCATTAAATAGTGGAGAAACACTGTGATTTTTGAGGTTTCTAATGTGATGTCGTAAATAATTACATTTTTTCCGCTTTCATTGCAAACGCAGTCTGAACCCTACGAGATTTATCAAAATAATAGTATTGTACAGATTGAAAAGGTCTACAGAAAACTCCGCGATGGTATATGTCTATCTCGTTTGGATACCCCCAATAACATTTTTTTGTCATTTACTTTTTACGACAAATAATGACTAATTTTCGAAACGATTTTAGCCAAAACAGCATTAATCCTTATCCAATTAAATACCTTAAATGCATTGGCCCTTTACAGCATTACAGCGGTACCGGTCGGCCGGAGCGGGTTGCTATGTTTTTATATACAATTTTTACAGTTTTCCTGTTGTGTATTTAGTATCAGCATTGCAACCGTGCGAAGCGGGGGCGGGGGCGAGTCGCTAGTATGTAATATCTTAAGAGTCCTAATATCTTCGAAGTTTATTTCAATTTATAATAGCTCGCCCTTAAAATCGTCTGGATTGAGAGTTATACAAATGAACACTACGAAAATCGTTCAACTAGGATTTTCAAAGTTGGTATGGCAGTTAGCTTGCAACGACGAAATATATGATAAGTTTCTGTTTAAGGTTTTAAAATAATTCAAAAACGTTTTCCAATATTCAATATAAAATTGTATCGATAATTTTTATTTCGATACACAATAAACAGTTTTAAACCACTGTGCAGCAGCGTACAGAGTGTAAAGTGGTTTACATGCAACTAAAAACAAACACAGTCAATTTATGCAACGGTGAAGTTGATGATTCTACATATTAATATTTAATTTTATACACTGTAAAGCGCATTAAAATGTTCTATTAGATGCGCTACATTTGTAAATATTTAAACGCAAAAAGAGAAAAAATTTTGATATTACATTGAGGAGAAATTTTTACACGTTGCCAAGAACAACAAATTCAGGCAAACACAAACAAGAAAAAAAATGCTACGCGGCAGCGTTAAATAGAATTGCTACGTCATACGGCAACGGCGGCATTAAAAATGTAAATATTTTCGTATTCAAATATTAAAATGTGGCTTATATTTATGTTAGACTGTAATAACAAAGTTTAAATAATATTTACACAAATGACGACTTACTTTTTTAATCGTTTTTTTTTTTTTTTTGGTTAAAAATCGATTTGATTGGCTAATGAGGAGTATGATACGCGACACAATTTTCACTTTTTTTCTTAAAACAATTTGAACTATTTTGTTTTTTATTTTTTGTTAGTTTCAACTTTTATAACATTTGATGTAAATTTTTAATTCGTTATATAAATATATTAAATATTTTCACTTTTAACTTCACGACTGTTGAAAAAGAACGCCAAAAACACGTCGTGTCTGTTCTGCTTCGTTCCGGCGAATGAATGACTTTTCTGTTGTTTAGTTTATTTTACTTAATGTGTTGTTGTTGTTGTTTTTTTTTTCTTTCTTTTTTAGTTCATATGCACTTTACATTTGCACTATTTGACATGCTTCGTTGCAATAAAAAATAATTTACAAATAAACAAAAAGAATTTTTTTGTTTTATGTTTACAGTGCGATGAATTTTGTTTAATTAAATAGCAATAAAAAATATTTATGTGCAAAACAAATGTAAATTTACATGCGCCGAAAGCAAGCAAACAGAAAGAGAGTGAGAGCGCGTAGTAATGTAGTGCTGTAAATGAAGTGAATTGCTGCTTTTTTTCAACACTGCTGCACAATGGTAAAAAACTTCCATCTCTAGTTTTCCAAAGTAACGCTTTTTTTTTTTTTTAATATTGAACATTTGATATTTTATAAAAAGCTTAAATTGGATGCAACCATTCCCTTTTTAAAAGGTATTTAAAAATAAATGTTCCTGTATCTTAATCAGACAAACAAGTACAAGTTAGTGTGGCTCGATTCATGTTACAACTACAGCCGGACATTGATAAATATAAATGTATGACGATGTAATGTAAAATACGTTTTATGTTATGTCTGGCGATGCAGCGCGAATCGTGGCTGTGGGAAATGCAATATCAGGATCTAACAGCGACTACGTGACGGAAAACACAAAGTTCATCGTACACGTTAAGGGGGCAGCACTGGTTGTAAGGCTAAAAAGGAGTTTTTTATGATTTTTTCCAATAAAACCATTATTTTTTTTAGAAAACGATTTATGATATAGAAGTACAATTTAAGCTTTAATTTAAAAGAAAAAAGTTGAAAATGTTATAAAGATATCGAGTTATGCTCGGTCAAAGTGACGATCCTCCCAAAAAATATGATTTGCGGTGACCAAGATTGTGGCGATCTGGTTCATCGAAAATAGAAATTTCAAATTGATTTACTTTCAAGAAACATTGACTAGTTTTTAATTCGGAGAACTTTAGATAAGGCAGATCCAACGGGATTGTTTTATACTTGGCGGGGGGAATCGCTGTCGTCTAACAGGTTAATGAACAAGGGGGATGGTTTACCTGTCAAGTCTCTCCAAGGTACTTTGAGCTCATTGTGTAAATCCCCAAATTTATGTATCAATTCGCAGTTACTATATGTAGGCAGGGGTGCCCCAGACGAGTGATGGGCCTACAGTATGACCTTATAAATAAGAGGGAGGTGTGCCGTCGTAGCCTCAGGTTGGATATTTTTCCCATAAGCCATTGGTATTTTTTCAACCTAGTGAACCCTAGGTTGGGATAGGTGAACCCTCCAGTTGAGCCAGAGGGCAACCTCCTCCTTTTAAGAAAAAATTGTTTGAGTGGATTTTTTTGGGTTAACCATTTTATTGCATCTTTTTAGCCAGGAGTTAAGCGTATCCAGCTGCATCTGAAGCATATTAGTGGCAGTTTGAGGAGAGATGTCACTAGCTAAGAGCCGTGTCGTCATCGTATGTGGAAGTTAGTAGCCTGGTATTGGAAGTCGTTGGCATGTCAGCAGTATTTAGGGTGTATAAGAACGGACCCAGAACACTTCCCTCGGGGACTTCTGCTCTAACGTCTCCGATCAACGATCTCTCATCTCCGCTTTTAACACAAAATTTTCTGCACACAATGTATGATCTGAGCAGCTTATAATAAGGGCAGGTAGTGCGGTCTTTATCTTATATAGCAGGCTAATGTGTCAGACCCTGTCGAAGGCTTGCTTGACGTCGAGAAAGACTGCTGTGCAGAATACTCTCGATTTTCCTTCAAAAGCCTCCAGAATCCTCTCAACTATCCTGTGGCACTGTTCCAAGGGATTAAAGCAGCATCCTCCAGTATTGGTGCTAACCTACGCAAAAGTAATCTCTCAGTTACTTTGGAGAGAACCGTCAATAAATTAATTGGACGATATGAAGAGAAATATCATTACTAATTTACATATAACTGTATCAAAACTGGTCGGAAGAGTAGCGGGAAATAGGTACAAACCACTTTAGATAGTCAAACTTGCTTATTAAGCACATATATTTGAAAACTACTGTTTATTGCTGCAGATATTCAATGTTCAGTAGTTTAGCTTCTCGATATCTCTTCAATATATATTTCATATTAAAGATATATTATGGTATATTTAACCAGCAAATTTCGGGGTGAATTCCATGTAAACTGACCATATTAAACTCTGTAAAATTAAAACATTTCTTGATTTATAAACTCCACAATTTAAACGTAAGTATGCTCCAAAGTTTTTTTTAAGTCCTTTTTATCTTTAAAACTCTTTAATAAACTTTTTATTATTTTTTCTTTACTTAACATAGACGAAATATGTAGTTTTGTTTTATTAACTAAATAGCACAGTTTAAAGAAAACATAAAAATAATTATATTTATTTAAAAAAAAAAAAGATAAAACAATTTTATAAAAAATATAATCTCAGTGAAAGTCTTTTAAATTAAAAATTGCATCTTTGGTACAAATACAACTGAAATAAAATTTAACTTATAATACGTACACGTTATCATTTGTTTCCAACAAAATGCTAACGTATTGCAAAATATTCAATAAAACAAAAATTGACAAGTATTTTTCGGTTAAATTATTAACATTACAAAACTAAGTAGTACATACAATATATATATTGTTCAATATTATGAGTATTTAAGTGTTATAAACTTTTGAACATTTGCTTATTAATTGCACAAATTTGCACGTAAAATTCGATTCGATTATCGTCGTGCTTTATTAGTTGCCACAAACATTGTAAAACTTTGGTATTTTTCGCTTTGACTAAGTTACGAATAGATGAGGTTCAAATTGGATTAGATTAGGATTAAAGTGTAGAAACAAACGATCCAATTTTGTATATAATATAGTGTGATGTCATATGATATGAAAACTATAAACTAAAGGGCAAGCGCGCGCAATTGTACTTGAGTATTGTGTGTGTGTGAGATTACAACATTTCATTGTGAACGTTTAATAAAAAATAAAAAATAGTGAGAGTACAAATAGTTTTCTAGTAGGTCACCGAGCAGATAAATCTTCTAACATTGCGATGCGATACGTATGCCTTGTGTTATGGAATTCTCAAGAACAATATGACAATCGTCTAATGGCTCCAATATTTGTATAAGAAAAGTTAATAGATTGCGGCGACGTAAAAAGCTTTCCTCCTCATACATTTCGTGTGTGACTTTCGTTAGCGCCATTGGTTTTATCATACGCGTAAGTAGATGTTCTCTGCAAATTCATTAATATTAATTTCCAAAATATTTATTTACTGATACACAACACTTACCTTAAACTAAGACAAATGAGCAGCTGAAATTTACCATCTTTGCCCAGCGTGCTGGCGGCATTATTGATTTCATCAATTAAATGAACATAAAGACGCCAAATTGTTGACATTTCGCGTCGTTGTAAACTGTTTGCACTGCTACTGCTGAATGAAGAATCCATGCTTGAGGCGGAATCTTCAAGTTCCTGTTGCAGATATTGCTCAAAGAGCTCTTTAATTTTAGCTGAAAAATTTATTTAAAAAAATTAATATTAAACGCAAATTTTAAATTTAAAAAAATATTTACTAAAATAATCCCAAATGTAAAGATTTCGTCCAAAGAAGCGCGCAGAACGAAAACCACACATGAAAACTTGTTCGAGACATTTGACCAATCCATCGTCACCGCACAAAAGATTAGTTAGCGTGCCTACATCACGTTCTCGACTTGGCTTGTAGTGCCACTTTACAATGACATTGACGCAATTGCCAAGTTGATGCTGTATTTCCGATGGTGCTATCGATTCTTGATGACGCTGCACGCTGGGACTACGCGTACGCGGTGGTGTGCTTTCAACCAATTCGGCGTTTTTAACATTTGTTGAAATACGTTGCCCAACAAGTAGACGCTCAGTAGAATCATCATCAACGCCTTTGCCGAGCCAGCGTCCACAGGGAAACCTTAACAAAATAGAAACGTAAAATTAAAAATGTAACCTAATTAGTTAGACTAAAAGAGCATACTTATATGTGTGTCCGGTGACTTCATTACGCATGACCACATGCTCCACAAGCCATTTTTGAGATGCACCCGAATTGTCATGACCAATGCGCATGGTCGTTAGTAAACCAAGATTTTTATACTACAATGAGAAAAAAAAAGAAAAGAAACAGTAAATAAATTGCTGAATATCTCACACAATTAGCCACTTACATGAAATATAAACTCTAGAGATCCCTTTGGCACTGGTACGCGTTGCGTTTCATTCATTGTTCCTGAGACAATAATCCAAACATTGCTGGAAGTGTGATAATTTCCATATTTACGCGATGGAAATATGACAACGCGGTATGGTAACTCTTCAAAAAAAAGATTTTACAATTAGATTTACTATTTTATAATTAATAATTAATATCATACGCACTTGTTGTTGGATAAATATTAGTAAATGAAAAATAATCCACGGTATTTAGCGTTAGTAAATGATAAAGAAACTGTTCCTTCTCTTCCTCGCAACGTAAGAACGCTGAACGTTTATAAAGCGTGCGCAATAAACTATCATCCGACAATAAAGTGCGAAAATGACGCGACAATAGCTTCTTCTCCAGCGATAGACGCACCCAGGCACGTGTGTAACCAATGTGCGTTTTAATGTCGGCCATGGCTAGCACGTTTCTGAAAAAATAAAATAAAAATATAAAACGCTACATTCTACTCATTACAACTGCAACATACTTGACGTCAAACTCAAGCGATTCCGGTAATGGACACAATTGCTCAAGGCCTACAAACTTATTACGATCACGTGAACGGCTACGATTTGGACTAGGAGGGCTATCGAAATCCGTTTGGAATGTAGATAAATCTAAAAAAAGAAATTATAAAATCTTCAGTTAACAAATTCACTCTCACAAATATTTTCTACTTACAATCCATACGCTTGCGCATTGCATTCCAAGCCAAAGCCGGTGTAGTTGCTGCATAGCTACCCATACCGATTTTGTTTTGAGACTTGGGCGAACCCATTGCTGCTGTAGCGCCAATTGTGGGCGTTATATTAGCATTTTGTGCACGTGCCTCTTGCACCTCCAGATATACTTGTAAATGTGCCCACAATGCTGATTTGCCTTGCTTCGTTTGAAGACCATGTGACCATATCTTCTCCAGCAAATCACAAAGACTGGCTATAAGCGTATTTTCTTCAATGCCATCACCTTTTAGACCAAGTGCCACTGCCTCTGTGCCCATTTTTTCGAGCAGCATACGTTTAGTTTTCGATTTGATATCCTGTAAATTAGAGCGCAAAGAAATTAATTCGCTGAAATACAAAAAAAAGATTTTACATACCTTCAACAAACGCTCCACAAAAGTCCAGTTAGCTTGTGCTATCAGCGCCGGACTAACATCGGTTGTAGAGAGATTTGCCGATAAACGATTGAGTGCATTATTTGTACTAGGCTTCTGATCCAATGATATTTCCTTGGCGCGCCATTTATTTCCATTCTTAACGCGTCTCAAACTATTACCTCTATATTGTGTTTGTGTTTTTTTTTTTGTTGGGAGCATTAACGACGACGAGTATAGCAACAAGGTAGGATTGTGTATGAATAGATTTTGTATGGATTATAAAAGGGATTTTATGTTTTTGTTTTTCGAGTATTTAGTAAGAAAAAAAATTATATTATTTATTAGTCTTCTGGAACAAAAGGAACAATTCTAAACGAACTAATTATAGTATGTAGTTGCTATTAGCAGAATTTTGAAAGATAAACGTCGAAATATGTTGTTAAGCATGCAGTGTGATAGAATGAAGAGTTCTGTGTAACAAAATATCTAAAACAACAAAAAAAAAATATAACTAAAAAATCACATAAAACAGAATTTGCGCTCTAATACAATATTTATTAGCTATTTTTGTTGAGTTTTTTAGTTTTATTCGGATTTCAAATGCACAAAAAAATGTGTAAAAAATAAAAAAATAAAATGTTTAAAAAGAAAAAACAAAACAATAAATAAACTCTCTTTTTGTTTTAAAATAAATATTAACAAATATAATAATACCAAACTAATTAATATCATTTTTATTTATATAATTAATTTTAGCTACATAGAGCGGCTTTAAATTTAAAAGCCATTTGGAACCAAACAAGGTACACTATATACTGACAATTATTGCGCTATAAAATAAAAGTAGTTGTGAGTAGTATAAAGGATACACATTGTTGATTGGTTCATAGTTTTGAATTGGTTGATAGGTTGTTTGATTTGTGAATTCGAACTATTTGTGAATACATTGCAACAACAACGAAAACAACAAGAAGAAAAATGACTACCTCGAAGCACACTCCTGATTAAGCACGCCCTTCTCAAGCAATGGAAAACTACGAAAATAAGCAGCACGATTTGATAGTATTTCGCTTGGTGGCGTAACTTCAATATCCACGCAGTTAAGACGTTTCTCAAAAATTTGCTGTGCTTCTTGGCTCATGACGCACGGTTCGTAGCTTGTGGCGCAAATTATATTTTCGCCATGGCGACGTCTTTTAAAAAATAAAGTATAGTTTAATATATATAAATTAATTAAAAAAAACATTTTTTTAAATAAATTACCTCAACATTTTTACACGCTGATCAAAGAGTCGTGAATTAGCCTCCGGCTCCGTTTCCCACACTGAGAGTATCTTATTGTCAATGAGTGTGGCAAACATTTGAGATTCCAAAAAACGCGATAAAAACGCGCGATGATGTTCCGGTTGATCGGAGAGAAACGACGACTTGTCAAAATTCTGTAGCGTTTCGCGATTCGAAAGCCATTCATTTTTCTCCTGATTCGGATAGATCACAAAAAATTCGTAAGCATAAAACATATGCACAAAGCGATTGAGAAAAATTTCACGTAATGAATTGTTAATACGTAAATCCTGATAGTATTGTTCTTCAGGTGTAAGCGCTGTTGGCGTTGGCGTTGGTTTAGCATCTTTGTTGCGCATAACTGCCGATACAGCTGCAGCTCTGGACGGCGACATAGTGGTTGCAGCATCAACTGTATCGGCTTCACTATAAGCAACATATACAGAAGATGAGGGCGATGATGAAAGTGGTGATCCAGCCGGTGACTGTGCACGCATATTTCCACCTTTACGTCGCAAAAAGTCTGCAATGCGTGGTACATGATCGATTTTCGATGGATGCGCTATGAGTGGCTGATATTCGAGATGTGGACTGTATGAAGGCACACTTGATGCAGAACCGCCAGTAGTACCACCAATACCACCATTGTAGCCACCAAGTGTATATACAGTTTCTTGCAGCTGATTAAAACGCTCCTTACTGCGTCGCGCTGCTTGCAAGCCTGTGGGCAGTGTGCAACTAGAGATCATAACATCATTATGCTCACGCGTTGCATAGCCATTCTTTAGAGTCGGTTCATGTGAACGATCTCTATCTATTTCGAATTTATCAAGCACCGAAATAATTTCGGCCATAAAATCCAACTTATGTGGAAACACTGGAAGCTCTTCGGGCAGTTGTATAATTTTCTTATCGATATCGACAAAGCAAAGCGTTGCTTCGCTGCCAATTTTATTAGCTGCTTCACAATCAGCATGTAAGCCCATAACAAAAGGTACAGGTGCGTCAAGAAAATGATGTAGCGCAGCGGGTAGAATGGGTGCATAAACGTGCGGCCAGACAAATGGAAACAGTAACGATGTTATACATTCGCCAACACACATTAATTTTTGGTAATCTGTTTTGATTAAAAAATAAAAAGATATGTAAATATTGAAGCAACCATGTACATGAAACAAGTTTATACGCACCAGTAGAACGCAATAAAACTTGATTCTCTAGCAGCACACAAGTCAATAGTTGTATAACACATTCTACACCCAAATAGTTGAACAGAAGACGCAGTGGAAAATCAAGTAGAGGCAACTCTGTGTACAATGCCGGGCGTTGCAATATCAGCGCAATTGCAGGCAAATGCGGTTCCGATGGCGGCAAGTAGACACGTATCGATTTGCCCGGCTGAGGTAGCATCACTTCGTAGAGTATATTATAAACGTAGGATTCGAGACTAATACCGGCACCAGGTTGTCGAGGAAGACATCTATAAAATATATTATATTATATTTCTCTCTGCATATACACATTTTTCAGATACTCACTTGTACAGATTTTTTAAGAACAGCTCAGCTGCATAAGCGTATGGTGCCTGGCATATTAACGAAATACTTTTGGCCACATAGAGTTTATCCTTTGCTATATCATAGTAACTTTGTGCGGATTGCGGCGCCTGTCCTGCAACCTTAAAATGACGCGGCAAAGAACGACTCACCGGTCCCGATTCTTTTACACGACTCAGCGAATGCGTTTGCTGTCCATTCGAGAGTTCTGTAATAAACATTGATTGCAGCGTTGCGATTGCACTGCAGATATTGCGATTTCGTATGTCTTCGTAGAATACCAAACTGAAGCCGTAACAACGTTTTCCATCTTCACGTGTTGTAGCAAAAGAATGAAAACGTGGTTCTATATTATGTTTTTGAGTGCGGAAGCGTAGACCTTGCGGCAGTGAAAGCTGAAAAATTTAAATTTAAAATTAGTATCTTTCTCGGAAACAGAAAGGAATAAACCAAGTAGAACAAAGCTGTTAATCTTAATTGGTACTATAGACAAATAATAAAACTTTTGGTTATAGGCATAAGTATCTCCTCTGATTGCAGCTTCTGTGATCAGGGAGGGACAACACCAGTACAGTGGGAAGTTACTTCGATTCTGAAGTGCAGGCAAGAACGACGAATTCAAAACAGATTTTTTTTTAATAAAAATTATTTTTTTTGTTATATTTTTTGGTTTTGTTTTTTTTAAAAAGGTTTTTTAACCCAAAAACAGAAAAGGGGGTTAAGGTTTAAATTATTTTATTTTTTTTTTTTTTTTTATTTTAATGTTTTTTTTTTAAATTTTTTTTAAGATAACACAATAGCCCCAAAGAATGGTAAAATAAAGCACAAAAAAAGGTTTTATTTTTTAAAGAAGAAAAAAGTTAAAAATGAGTTTTCACAAGTATTTTTAAAGGGTTTTTTTTTGTTTTTTTGGTTGTTAGTTGGAATTTGGGGGGGGGGGGGGGGGGGGTTGGTTTTTTTTTATTTTTTTTTAATTTTTTTTTTATTTTTTTTTTTTAAAAAAAAAAATTTTTATAAAAATTTTTTTTTAAAAAAAAAAAATAGAAGGGTGGGTTTTTTGAGGGTTTTTTTTTTTATGGGGGGTCTTTTTTTATATATGGGGGGGTGTGTATAGGGGGTGGGGGTGGTTGTATTTTTAAATAATTTGAAGTGAATACATTTATATATTATACCTATTTTCCTACAAAAATTGGAAAATGGGCTGTAAATTTGTATGGGGGCTATATCTAAAAATGGGCGTGGCAAATTGTTTTCGACATTGGATGACATAAAAAGTATTTTTACCCAATTTGATTTATAAATACATTTATAAATAATTCCAATTTTCATACAAAAATTCAAAAATGCGCGGTAAATATGTATGGGGCTATTCCTCAGAGTGAGCGTTACAATCTGAATTTAACATACAAACTACCTAGGAATATAGAAATATAAAGAATAAATAAATTGGAAAAACGTTGGACTATATCCAAATATAACTAAATTTAAAAAAAAATTTATTGGATGCAACATAGAACCATTCACATTATATTTTTCAATTAGGTTGGCTCTATTTCCTAATGTTTTTAATATCATTGCCGAAGTTAGACCGAATCGGTCTCGATGCTGATCAGGAATATGTTTACTTTTTACAATAGATTCTGTTACGACTCCAAAACTTAGATTGTGCCGTAAACACTAAAAATATTAATGACAAAATCAGCATTAAAAAAAAATAATATAATCAATTCAACGTGTCATACAATTCATCTGATAAGACATTAATTTAGAGCCGATTCAAAAATCCAGACTATCGCTTATCTTCGTTGCTATGAATTAAACGCGTGTATAAATACTCAAAAAAATAAAATTAAAAAAAAAAAAATGAAAAATACATTGAAAAATCTTCAAATAAAATAAATGACTACAGTTGATGCAACAATGACAGCATTTCACAAGCTGCACTCAAGCATAAATTTTTATATAAATATTTGCCGACGACGAACTTTCCAAATCTATCTATCTATATATACCTGCATATGTATGCGCATACAAGTATTATAAATGAAAAAGAGCACACTAATTGAGCTCAATTGACTGCGGAAGATTCATAACGTTCTGTACGGCCCGCAAGTCATTAAACAGATACATTGCAAGTACCAGAATGAAGCAAGACTTTAGAACAAACTACACTGAAATCTCTATTCGGTAAAAACTCAATAGGGGGACTTTGAACTTAATTTTTTGTAATATGAATACAAAAATTAATGTGCATTTTGGTGTTAATAATAATTGTTAGACTTCTAGCCAGACAAATATATTATTAGATACTTTAGGAATTTAAATATATTCGGAACACAAAAATAATATTGTAATCAAGGATGTAATCTTCATTATATGTAGGTATCTAATAATGTTTCGAATAACAAACCTGGTTGTTCACCATAGTAAAGTTTGACTTTTTAGTCTAAAAAATATTTCTTTACATCCGTTACTAATACTGTGAATATATCCCCATACAAACCGACCTCAAGACAACGGTTTAATGCCAATTTTTAATTTCTTACTTTAAATTTTACACATAAGCTTTCTATATGAACCCATTAAACATAATTAAACATTTCTTTTATCAGATCATTAATCCCCACCCATCCCATTATAAATTTATATCTACGCAAGGGATTACTACTTTATTGGAAATGCAAGTTGTTCGAACTTTCATGTAATTTTGAGATTAAGGCATGAATGAATTAAAAAATTTTACCGCGGTGAACAGTATGGTCTGTATGGTGAATTCGTTTGTCGCAGTGGTAAGGTTCAAAAGTAGATAGTGAATTTGACGGAATCTTTAAGTTTCGTATATAAAAAAAAGGCTTTTCTTATAAAAAAATAGCATAATATTTTTTGAAAAGTTTAAAATTGGTGCAGAAATTTGGATTAATAAATTGTAAGCCTAATCCTAACATCTTTTGTCTGATTTCCTCTCGAGAAGCATTTAATATTATTTTTATGGAGAACTGGGTTTGAGATAAATTTATATAATATATAGTATAAAAGAGGCAACTACTTACCATACATATGCCATGCGCATCAAACGGGTTCCAGGGAACATTTTCTGGATAGTGTGCCAATGGCTTACTTTTGTATGCACGATCAAGAGGTGAGCAATGCAGATTATCACCTTTTAGAAGTAATAAAATGTGTGAAGAAAGCACGAATTTATGATTATATATGCAAATGCAATTACCTGCAAAACGATCCGGCTCCAAACCCGTATCCAAATCTAAACCGCAAATAACAAAATAATCCGCAAAACGTGAAAATTGTGGATCTGCATGACGCTTCAACTGATTAAGTTCCGATGTTTCGCATGGCGAAGTCGGAGATTTTGCTTTTGCATTGTTCTGCCGCTGCTGCTGCTGTTGCTGTTGGTAACGATGTCGACGTGGTAGTGCTGTTTGTGTTATTAGTGGATGCTGCTCCAATTGTTGTTGTAGCACCATTGTTAAGCTTTAATTTGGACAAACGACTAGCAACGACTTCACCGCTTGTCGTCATTTCATACGCTGCTGCTGCTGTTGGTGCTTTTCCTATTGTTCGCCAACATCAATTAAACTTAAACTTGCGCGTGCGGTGAGAGTGTTATGAGCGAAGAATAAAGTTAACGAATTTTATGTGAATTTTAAAATTTTGAGGCCACTTTCCAATTGTGTGTAGCTAAAAAAAAATTATTTTGAATTGATCTGCTGCTGCAGCTGCGTCTGTCACTCTGAGAAATTTTGTCTTTGTGCAATTATTTTTCTTCTACTTTTTTAAGTTGTTTGAATTTTTAAATAAAAAATTTAAATAATTTTTATTTTTCGTTACTGCTCTGCGCGTAGTTGTCGTTGTTGACCCTCTGCTCCACTTCTTGTTTTTAATGTTGTCGTTGTTGTTGTTGCTGCTGCTGCTGCCACTGTAGCTTTTTTCATCTCAAATACATATTCAATAATCAAAGAAACACACATACACACGCTCACGCACAAACAATCGACAGCGCCACTTAATGAAAACAATGAAATTCTATTTATATTGCAAACTTTTTCAAGGTAATTTCATTCTTCTTTAGCCATATATTGATTCACTTTTTTAATTTACACTAATTTTAAATTGTTATATTTATTTTATGTATATTTTTTTCGTTTTTTTTTTTTGCACATTCAATTAAGTTGTCGTTTCTTACATTCGCAAGAGAGTTTTGCAGTTTGTTGTGTTGATTCGAGCGGGGTGCGTGAGGCTGTAAAAAAGTGCTGGTAAATTTCGAAACAATCGAACAGCTGTTAAGACGAGTGCTTAGGGCCAAGTCAAACGATGCAAGATTTTCATGCAATATTTGTCTTTGGCAAAAACTATTGACCTAGTTTTTATATGTTTTCATTTAAAAATATTTTTTAAAAATATATAAAGTACAAAAGTATAAAAATATAATGTTAGCTTACTATCTCATTCTCAAAATTTTTCGTACTCTTCTATACTGTCATGGTGAAATAAAATATAATTCACCACAAACAAATTTGTCAAACATATGTAACCCAAAATTTCAGGAGTACTTCACCAGGTACAATTAAATTATTGAACTCATAAACATTAAATAATCATAAATACAATTCGTTAAGTCAAAATAAATAAAATTTTCTGTAGACAGGCAGACAGAATTAGACTAAAACCTAAAGTGATGAAATGAATATAAGACTCGTAACATAAGCAGACGTCTAGATTAGACACCAACATTTTTTCTTGACTAGTCCCAGCAATTTTTATTTTTTTTCCGTTATTTGGGTTACGCCAATTTTTTGTGCCGAAAAATCCAATGTGACCAAAGACCAAAAAAATGAATTTTGGTATTTTTTATGTTTATTTGCGCGGCAAATCTTTTTGTTGGTTACTGCTTGTCGT
Source organism: Leucophenga varia (assembly GCA_018903435.1). NCBI lineage: Eukaryota > Metazoa > Arthropoda > Insecta > Diptera > Drosophilidae > Leucophenga > Leucophenga varia. The sequence goes on along the minus strand of JAEIFJ010001207.1, from coordinate 371,656 downwards.
ATCTAACTTGTTAGAGAAACAGAGATAGTAATAAGCATCTTGTGTCTCTTTTAAACCTGTCTCATTTGCATTATTTGCTTACTGCTTTTGAGTGTTGTGCTATTTAAATTTAATTAATTTAAATTCGCAAATACTCTTATAGTTTTTTTGTTTTATTGAAATTGTAAACAATGAGCAGCATAAAAGTGCCACCAGAATGGAAACGTCGCGTTAAGACTGAGTACATGAAAATACGGCAACAAAAAAGCGTTACAAACGTGCTGATGAGATAAAGGATGCGTGGATCAAAAATTGGTAAGCAATAAAAAGCAAAAACAAAGAAACACCTTTACTTTGTATTTCTATACAACAATAGGGATGAACACAACTATAATGTGCAAGATCTGTATTGCGATTCAAAGGTATGGCGCTCCAAAGCAAAGCCATACGATCCGCCGCATGTCGATTGTGTAAAGCGCGCGGAGGTGACCAGTCAAACAAATGGCGCCAAAACGCAACGTGTGCCTATTTGCATGATAAATGCCGTGACACCCATACCAACCATGTACACCTGGGCGCCAACACAACAAAATTTCATGGTCGAAGATGAAACAGTGCTGCACAATATACCCTACATGGGCGATGAGGTACTCGAGAAGGATGGTAAATTTATTGAAGAACTCATTAAAAACTATGATGGCAAAGTGCATGGAGACAAAGATTGTTCCTTTATGGATGATGCAATATTCATAGAGCTAGTGCAAGCATTAATGCGCAATTATACAAAAGAAATGGAAGAACAAGGTGGTTCCAGTACTAGATCATCGCCGAAAGCAGTTGCTGCTAAACAGAAAACGGAGGAAGCAGCAAAAGTGAAGCGGGAAACTGAGGAAAAAGAAAAACAGCAAAACGATGAAAAGAAGCCAAACAAAGGTGAGACAGTTGTTGATGATGATGCTACAATTAAGCTTGAGCAGCACGTTGAGAGTGAAGAAAAACCGCAAAAAGAGCTACAAGAAGAGCCGCACGAAGTTGATGCTGGAAAAACGGAAGAAGCAACAAAAGTTGTAGCTTCCACTGAAGCTGCCACATCAATAGAGTCAAAGGAAGGCAAAGTTAAAGATAAAATTCCATTTCCAGCGCCAATTATATTCCAAGCAATTAGCGCAAATTTTTCCAGATAAGGGCAGCACACAGGAGCTACGTGAAAAGTATTTCAACTAAAATTTTTTTTTTTTTATTTAATATGCTAAATTGTTTCCTTCTTGTTTTTTTTTTTTTAGATATATTGAACTTACTGAACATCAGGATCCTGAACGTCCACAGGAATGTACGCCGAATATTGATGGCGAGAAAGCCGAAAGTGTTTCACGTGAGCGCACCATGCATTCCTTTCATACGTTATTCTGTCGTCGTTGTTTCAAATATGATTGCTTTATACATCGTAAGTACACTGAGCAGCAATATAAATTGCTTTTATTTTTTTTTTTTAATATTTTGGGTGTCGAAAACTATTTTCGTTTGAATATTTTTTCTAATTAGTTTTTAAATAATTTTTGTTTGCTTTTTCTTTATTTTTTTTTTTTGTATAATTCAAACAAAAAAAATTGCATAAACAATGAAAACTTAAAATGCAAATATTTAAAATGAAAAAAAAAAATATTTTTAAAAATAAACTCAAAATTGCAAATTTAGGTCACCAAGTACAGGGTGAGTTGTTGTTGTAGTTGTTGTTTTTCAAAACGTTCTCATTAAATGTTTTCATTTAAAAAACAAAACAAAGACTAAAATGTGTTCTACGTAATTGCCAGCTCCTCACATTCACTAAAGTTTCATAATCAAGCCAAAACAAAGCTAACGCTGATCAGATCACACCATGAATCGAATTGTATTCATTGTTCGTTTGTTTAATCTATAACCACTTTCATCAGACTTCTTCGTTTCAATATTAACCAAACTCAAAACTGAGCAGCAGCATCATTTATTCTTTTATGCTTGTGCGGCGCATGATCAACTTGAAGCCCAGATTTTTTCGAAGCACTCATTTCTATTATAATCGTGCGCAATCATACATAGAAATTGTTTCATATTCATAAAATAGTTATGAAATTAAAGTATTTAAAGTATTTATAATTGTTTCTTAAATTTTAAACAATGTTTATTAGGGCTACAAGTGGGACACGCTGGACCGAATCTACAAAAACGTCGTTTTCCGGAGTTAAAACCCTTTACAGAGCCGTGCGGCAGCGCTTGCTATATGCTAATTGTAAGTATTTTCATTACAAAAATCTTAAAAAATTTATTATAAAATAATGCTCTGGGTAGGATGGTATGAAAGAGAAACTCGCTGCTGATATAAAAACACCACCTGTCGACTCCTGCAATGAAGCCAGTTCAGATGATAGCAACGACAGCAACAGTCAGTTCAGTAATAAAGAATTTAATGCAGAAAATGGAAAGGATAATAATAGTTTGGCTGTGAATAGTGCTGCTTCTGCGGAAATTAAGTCCATAATGGGTAAATAAGTTGCTTGTAATCTTTACATATAAGAGTATTTGTTGTGACTGGCTGATTGTACAAGCTATTGAACCATCCCCTTAAGATATTTCCAATTAATAAGTACGTTTTTCTTCTAGCGGGCATGATGAATACATCTACCGCGCTATGTGTCTGGACCGGTGCCGATCAATCGCTGTTTCGTACACTTTATAAAGTGTTCCTTAAGAACTTTTGTGCCATTGCGCAGACTATGCTTACTAAAACATGTCAACAAGTGTATGAATTCGCGCAAAAAGAAGAGGCCGAATTTAGTATTGAAGATTTGCGTCAAGACTTTACGCCGCCACGCAAGAAGAAAAAGAAGCAACGTCTGTGGTCATTGCATTGTCGCAAGATACAACTGAAAAAGGATTCAACATCAAATCATGTATATAACTATACGCCATGCGATCATTCGGGTCCTTGTGACATGAATTGCTCCTGCATACAAACACAGAATTTTTGTGAGAAATTCTGCAATTGTTCTAGCGATTGTCAAAATCGTTTTCCGGGCTGTCGCTGCAAAGCACAATGCAACACAAAGCAGTGTCCTTGTTATTTGGCAGTGCGCGAATGCGATCCGGATTTGTGTCAAGCCTGTGGTGCTGATCAATTTAAGTTGACTAAGATCACTTGTAAGAATGTCTGCGTGCAGCGTGGCTTACGTAAGTTATATTTATATAAGGTCAAAAGAATTTTTCTTTCAACTTTTTATTTTGTTTATCGCTTGCAGATAAGCATCTTTTGATGGCGCCCTCGGATATTGCTGGTTGGGGCATATTTCTTAAGGAGGGCGCACAGAAAAATGAATTCATATCGGAGTATTGTGGTGAAATTATATCACAGGATGAGGCTGATCGTCGTGGCAAGGTGTACGACAAGTACATGTGCTCGTTTCTGTTCAATCTCAATAATGATTTTGTGGTGGACGCAACGCGTAAGGGCAACAAAATACGTTTTGCCAATCACTCAATCAATCCGAATTGTTATGCAAAAGTTATGATGGTGACTGGAGATCATCGTATTGGCATCTTTTGCCAAACGCGTCATACAACCAGGCGAGGAATTATTTTTCGATTACAGATACGGTCCCACCGAGCAGCTTAAATTTGTTGGCATTGAACGCGAAATGGAAATTGTGTAAATTGAAAATTATTGAAATTTATTTTGACGCAAAGAGCAATTATTATTATTTTACTTAAAACTACGAATATCTAAGAATTTATTTTTAAATTCAATACAAATTAATGAATTGACAAGCATATTAAACTGTCTTTGCAACATTCGCTATGATGGGTTTGGGACGTGACTTAAATATTAATTTCTTGGTACAAACTGCACGTACGGTGTACTCTGTTCTTTGCCGACTCTTGTTCTCCAGTGCCACTGTATTATCTAGTAATGTACGCTCCACAGTGGTGCTCATGACGCTTGCATTTATATGTGTCAGCTGCTGTGGTGTCTAGCAGTTTTTGGCCTTCGTTTGTTTTGGACTTCTCCAATACAGCAAATGGCTTATCAAGCTTTTGTTCACGTCCTTGCAGTATGTGGTGCCCAATAATTAGAATCTGCGGAAAATAATTGAGTTTAACAAATACTGAGGATATAAACAAATTTTGGTTTAACTAAACCAACCGGCTGTCCATATTTATTATAGTATAGATCGCCTATAAACTGATCGTGCATGCTTTCATTGGATCGTACCTCCAAATCGCCTTGTAGCTCGATAATTGCCCAATCAGGTGTAGAAGATGAACTGGGACTGAAATTGTTAAAAAATTGTCTTTAATTGGGAGCTATGTCTCCAATGTAACATTGCGGAAATATAAGAAAATATTAAATCCTCATTGGAAGGGCTAAAGAAGTCTTGAACTTTATTGAGACCCCGATTTTCATTTTAGAAATAAAAACGCATTATTTCAATTGATGCAATCAATATTTATTCGTTATAAATCTTTCTTAATTGAATTCTTATCCTCTAAATTTCTTAAACAATGGATGCACATTTCCAGCATTTTTACGCCGATGCTCGTAGTAGATAGCATCGTCACCACCGGACATGGAACTAAGAGCACCAGAACGTTTCGTTACAGAACTGCCGCCTGGACGATAGCCCGGTTCGCCTGGTACCTTCTCATCCTCACAGTCAAGGTCTGATGCCGATAGTACCTGTTGCAAGAGCTGTGATTGTTCCTCACGACTTTTATACATTAAGTCCGGATCGGTATCCATGCCGCTGAGACGCGTAATCACTTTATAGCTGTAACCCTGATTAACAAGAAAACGTTGACGTTTGCGTGAGTAGCTCATCTCCATTGTATCTTGTGAAACCAATGTATAGAAGAATGCATTATATTCCTCGGCGATGGCACCCTTCTTAGCACGCAAAATGCGGCCCAAACGTTGTGCTTCTTGACGACGAGAACCACCATGCGAGGAGATCTGTATAAGCACGTTAGCCTCTGGCAGATCAAAACTAGTATCGGCCACTTTGGAGACAAATATGGTATTGACCTAGCAAAATGGAATTCAATAAAATTTTAATGCAATTAGAAATTTTTCAATACCTACCTTCGCATTAAATTTAAAGTTCTGAAGAATCTGTATACGTTCGTTTTGTGATGTGGGTCCATAAATGAATGGTTTATTCATTTTAATCGCGTAATGCTTCAATGCAAACACATTATCCGAGAAGACAATGGTCTTGTCACCGCGTTTTTCATGATATTTTATAAGAAACTGGCATGCACGGAACTTTGATGGGTTCATAACGTAAAGTAGCATTTTCTTTGATGTTTTTGCTGTTAGGTATTCTCTATAGAATTCCGGTGACATAGGACACCAGACTTCAGCACACTGTACACGCGCAATGAAGCCTTTCTTTTGTAATTCAAGCCAGTTAGCCTCGTAGAGTTTGGGTCCGATCAAAAAATTCAAATCAGCAATTTTGTCATCCTCACGCAACAGTGTCGCTGTAAGACCCAACTTGCAGTGGGACTGTACAATGGTTAACACGCGACGGAACATCTTCGCCGGAATTGTATGTACCTCATCTAACACCATAATGCCCCATTCCTGTTCTTGTAACCAACGCATTGTCTGCTCCGCCTCCCAAGAGCGTTTCTGCGTGTGTGTTATCATGGAATAGGTAGTCACAAGTATGCCACAACCCATTGGCTTATCCTTTGCATCTGATGTGAAACGACAAATCATGCTGTCATCGGCCGTAGACCACATTTTGAACTGTTGCTTCCACTGTTCAACGGAAACGCCGCTGTTGCAAAGCACTAATGCACGTTTTCGCACAGTGCAACATGCAGTGACACCCACAAGTGATTTGCCAGCACCACAAGGCAATACGATGACACCGGAACGTGCGCGTCCATTACCAAACATTTTACGTAGACTTTTCTCTTGATAGGGACGCAAAACAGCGGCAGGTTTCAAATCGATATTGATATCCGGATTATTAGTATCATTGCGAAAATCATATTCGGCCAACAACGGATGCTCGATTTCAATGCAGCGCTTTCTGTATAACTTCGATTTTCTCCTGACTGACCTCAAATGATACAGTCTTAAGATTCGCTTCGTCTTCATCCTCTTCTTCATTATCGATTTTATCATAGAAGTTAGTTATATCATCTGGCACTACCGGAGTACCATCCGGATTGGTGCCTGCAGCAGTTGCCGCTGAGGTGCCGGCAGCTGCATCTGTGCTATTTGCATCAGCCGGCTTGTCCGCAGTGGGCGGTAATTTTGTGCCAAATTGTGTTATGGCCTTACTCTCGAGTGTGCCTTGTATGAATGCTTCGCCTTCATCACGCTTAAGACGGCATTGTTGTATCACAGGATCCTTGAGCAACTTTTGAAGCACTTCCGGATGCGGAGACTCAATGAAATATTTGTTATGCTTCAACACTAGTTTTACCTTGCCATATGACAGCGTACACAGTTTAATGAACTCTACAATGCCCTCCGGTATAGTAGTTTTGCTCAAGCGCTTTAAATATTCAACAATATCATGCGTCTGCAAACCTACTGAAACAGCGGCGTACAAACTGTAAGCGGTGAGCTTGTATTCGTGTATATGTTCTGGTCGGCAAACTGGTTCAGATATAGCAATTAAAAAATCATGCGCATGTTTATATACCGGCGAAAATGATTCAAGAAAGACGTGTCCATTAGGTGCCACCCAAAGTGGTCTGTTGCCGTGATCTGTTTTCAGCTCCATTTGTGTGCGATAATCTTTAGCGCCATATTCATCTGTTTTAATGCCATCGTCGTTTGTTTCGGCATTCTTGGATGCGGCACCTGGTACACCATCCGATTCACTTAAATTGTCTAAGGATTCGTTCTCGTTGTCAACCAGTTGAGTGTACGCTTCATCTTCTGCGCGGCGTTTCTTGGCTACGAACAATTTTAATATTGTACAAAAAATTTTTGTGGCGTGTGTAATTCGTGCTTACCGAATTTATCGCCACCAAATTTATCTTTTTTGAACGCTTCGGCGGTCCCATTTTCTTTATTTTATTTTTTCTTATTAGTTAATTTCACAAATGCGAGTAAACGTCGACTGCGTACAAAACGCTAACAACGCACACTAAACTTGTAAATGATTGGCAACACTTGCACGATTTGCTAAAGCATTTTATTTTTCAATAGCTGCTCTTAAAATATGCATGCAAATAATACAAAAATATGTCAAAAGACAAATTATGTACTTACGTTTTAACAATGATTGGCATTTTGTGTAATTTTATTAATATAAAATCCCTAAATTTGTGTTAAATACTAAACTGCAGCGACTGTCAAAGAAATTGCGCCTTTTTAAGCAGCTGTTTAGTGTTGGTAACGTATTTCTGTGCACTGCATAGCACTACGCTAACAGCTGTTAAGCAGCTGGTAGAAAAGCAAGACTCAAGTGTCGCTTCCAGTTAACATTGTTTATTTGTTAATTTGTAATTAAATAGTTAATAAATAATGTTATGCACACGTTCATTAGCGCGTTTAGTTAGCGGCAAATATGTTTTACCAGCGGTAAGTCTAAAGTCTTACGTTAACATAATATGCTAAACGTAAAAACAATTGCTGCAAAACCGCACGCAAAGCACTTATATAAACACAATTTGTTTGTTGCCGTACACTTTGAAGTTTATTCAGTTACTGAACTTTTTTTTTTGAAATGTTAACAGGTAACACAATTGAAATGGACTGTCAATCATCAAAGCAATGCAGTAACAGCAAAACGTCCATTGGGTCTGACCCTCGAACACTGCCGATATTGCTCTTCCGGCACAACGACCTCGACAACAGCCGCAACAAACAGCATTGTGAATAGTAGCACGCAAAAGCAGCTTGAAACACAAAACGATGGCATATTGAAACGTGTACTCAAAAAGTTGGCTTCAAACCAAACACCAAATCGGTAAGCATTTCTTGGGAAGCATAGTATGGCTTCACGTTTTTAATATATGTCAATCTTCACAGCGTCTAAAGGTATCCAGCCATATGCTATACGAAAGTGTTGCCGATAAAATCAATTATATTGCGTTCTTTCGAGATTTCGAATTGCCCAATACTTTTAATTCATGGTTTCTTGTTACGGAGCTGCATGTTTGGCTGTTGATGATACGTTCCATGGCTGAAGGCGCTGAGACCGGCGAGGATGGACGTTTTCTACGCAATTGTATAGTTGAGGCAATGTGGAGCGATGTTAACACGCGCCTAAAAAGCTTGGTGTAAGTTTTTTTTTTGATTACAATATGCAAATTGAAGTAATTTAAAACTTTATTCTTATGTAGGCAAATAATCCTTCAAGAACGCGTCAACAAATTGAAACGCTATCGGAACAATTTCAAGCAGCACTAATTGCTTATGACGAGGGCATCATGTCCGATGATCGCATACTGGCCGGTGCGCTGTGGCGTCGTTTTTTCGAAATGAACTGTGACAACTATGAACACATCGAGCGTCTCGTCAAGTATGTGCGGCAGCAGTCGGTTATGCTTGATAGTTTAAATCGTGATGATTTTATAGTAAAACCGAAGATTCCTTGGATTGACTTGGATAAAGTGCATGTTTAGTTAATTTCGTTTTTTTTTAAATATATACTATATCGAAGTTAAAAAAAATATTTGTACCATTTAGAATTAATTAACTAAACAACAAGATCATCTGTTGTTTGGTTCATAAGCGTGCGTAATTGACACTTGAGTGCAAATGCCAGTATACGTCGTTCTACTCGTTCACGTTGTGTTTCCTGTATGCCAGCCAGTAGCGCATCTATACGCTGCATATTGCTGATATTTGTTTCATTGTTTAATTCAGTCGCAGTTTCTATATGCTTTATATGTTCCATGTCCTCTTCTGCTTCCTCTTCGCCAGCCTCCTCCTCCTCTTCGGTATCTTCGTATATAATTTCTTCTTCTATAATTTCCTCATCGTTGTGTTGTTCAATTATTTCTTCGATAATGGCATAACTGGTATCTTCAAGTGTATTTTGCTCATACTCCTGCTGGCTGCCTTCGCTGTCATCGAATTTTTCCGCTTCTAGTTTAGTTGTGTTTGATTTTGCTTGCTTTTTGATTGCGGTTTTTGATTTAGTTAGTGGAATTGTTTGATTAACGTCTTTCAGAAAACTTAATCGTTCCAAATATGGGCCATGTTGAGCCGCGTATAATGCCTAGTTTTGGACAAAGTTCCATGCTGCGACGCAGCTCCTTTTGGTATTGATATCGAAGATTATTCCAGCGCATCACACAGAAATGTGCTAAAAAAAAATTGATGTTTAATGTTTCTAAATTTAAAAAAATAATAATCTTACTTACTGTCACGTCCCATTTGTGCGGCAATCTTAGCCCAAATTTCGTTTTTTCCCTTCATTGTTTCATAGTTAGAAAAACCCGTTTGTCGTTTGTAAAGCAATGCGTTGGGCTCCACCAGATCGATAAGTTTGAAGTCAAAGGGACGATTTTTCTTGTAGCTGGTTCTCATTTCCAAATTATTAATGATTATATATTCCTTTTTCAATAAATAACATTGATTTTGTTTACTTCAGAATGGACGCGGAAAACGTATTGTTTATTTTTGTGTACAATCAGCTGTTTTTGTATCGCGTTGCCAACGTAATAACAGTTTTCATTCACAATGGAGCACATTGTATGTGCATGCTTACAATAGAAGCGTAACGTTTATACGTAACGTTATAATTTATACGTAACTGTATTACGGTAACCATGCACCTAAAGAGGAATAATGTGAGTGCAGACCGCGTTATGGAACGTATACCAATTGCTTTTTTGTTTAAATGTGTAATGTTTTGGAGATGTACTTAAAAAAAAAATTCTTACCAAAACATTCGTGATCTGTGGTGTAAAAGCTAAGTGTTGTATGGGGCCAAATCTTAATGTTTTCGATCTAAACCAAATTTGTATATTTTATGGGAACTATCATAGGCATCCTTCATATCGTATTTTTCGTTCCTGATTAAGCATAAAAAAATTTTTATACAAAAAGGAAGGTTTGTATGGTGCCAACCCTTAAAATGGGTACAGAATAGAGATGGGCATGTGATAAAAATTTTGTCCCGATCCCGCCCGTCACGTTAGCTTAACATCCTACCCATCTCGAAGATTTTCAAACTATTCCGTAGGTCACTTTAGCCAATATGCATAGAAAGGTACTATGTATTTTCTGTTATTAACATTTTTTGCAGAATAATTTATAGGATTTATATATCGTTTTCTGGTTTCGGCGGTTTGTCTGCAAACTCGAAAAATCGATCTGTATTTCTGGTTTCTTTTATGGTTTCTATCTTAATTGTCATATCTGTCACAGTCTCATTTTTAATTAATTCAAGCATTTCGCGAAGACGAAGTGAGAACTTCGTTACGTGTCTTTAGTTTCCTTAAAAGAACAGTTTAAAAACAGTGCAACATAAGTTTAAAGACGGTTTAAATTGACCAATTAATTGAAAAAAAATACTTTTTTTTTTATTTTTTATTTTAATGATATTATCTTTTCTATGGTCTTTTTAATATCCGATACCATAAGGCGTATTCACGAATTGTGGGCACATCATCTGTGATCAAAGGTACCACTTTTATTGTGTTTTTAAAAAATACATATGTATGTTTTAAAAATGTTTTATTTTAAGTCCCGAGAGCATATTCGGGTCCCGTGTGAAATTTCCGGAGTTGAGGGAATTTAGGGATAGTAGAGATATTCCGAAAATTCGAGCATATTTTAAAAAGTTTCCCAATTCCAAAAAAAAAAAAAAACGGGATCCGCGGGATTTCGCAGGATTCCCGCCCTTTGCCCTTCTCTAGTCTAGACAAATAATTTGAAATAACATATCTCATAACAGTTCTGGAGAATCTAAGTTTCCAGTTCAGTGACTCAATATGTCCGAGAAAGTTTGTTAAGTACTGCAGCAAGCAGGACAGGATAATGGGTATAAATAATTAGATTGACTGAGCTTTCAGCTGCGGATCTAAAATATAGATGCATTTAGCTGCATATTTCGTTGCACTGTGACTGAAAGTAGTAATTTGCGATTTTATTGTTCCACAGTGAACATATACATACAGGTATCTGCGATTTTGATCATTCATTTATGAGTGATTGGTGCTTATTACTCTTCGCTTGAACATCGAACCTGTACAAATTCCTGTTGGAACGTGCAATTCACCGAAAGCGCGGTCTATTTGAGTTAATAAATAAGAACTTATACCATTTAGAATTTACAATAAACAGTATTTTTTTTTTTTTTAAATAAAAAAAACAAAGGGGGTTTTTGGGGTTGGAAAGGGAAAACAGTTCAGTTAGCGGTGATTTGGTGTATCACTCTTGGGTAATAAGCAAGCCGGTTATTAATTGGTTTTTTTTTCAGTCGCAGTCGCTAGGCCGCCCCCCAATCAAAAATCTGCTCTTTTTTGGGGAAATAAAAAAAATTTAAAAAAAAAAAGGGGGAGGGGCCAAGGTCTTGATACAACTCATATTTTAGACACAATATTGATATCAAATTTTAAGCTAAAAATGCAGATATAAATAATAATGTTTTTTAAAAATATTAAAAAATAGTATCCTTTTGGTATTCGCAGCGGTATGGCATTTGGGATAAGGAATAAAAAAAAAAAAAAAAAAAATAAAAACAAAAAAAATGCAGCCGCAGCAAAAGTATTTTTTTTTTTTATTTTTTATTTTTTTTTATATAGAAAACAGCCCCCGCGTCGACTTTGTTGTGGTGCGAGTTTACTGTTAACTTAATACAGTTGAGGCCCGCTCGTGCATAGCGTCGACTTGTTAATACCCTTCACAAATAAACTTCTTTATAAAAAAAAAAAAAAAAATAAAGTATATGTCTTCCCGGGCGACCTCCCGGAAGGCAACTTCCACTAAACCGGTCAAAAAGACCCCGCCATATAAAGTGCCACCTCCATCCATAAAAGGTGGTACAGTTAATCTTTCATGGATTCCAAAGGGTATTATGGAAGGCACTTTCTCGCTGCCACCGATTTCTGCTGAAAATCAGCCATCGAGTTCGCGCAGTAATAATACTTCATCAGGTTCGACCAGTAGACAGCCTACTCAAATGACGCTTGGTGAATGGTTTCGCCTAACTCCGCAAGCAAAGCAATGGAACAGCGTGGAAAAAACGGCTTTGAAACGTGAATCGTCTATAATGGATCCAACTGCGAAACTAGCAAAGAAATCTGAAAACCAGACGATGCATAAATACTGTGGCGCTACGAATTCTTTTGGTATTCTCAGCGAACAGCTTGAGCAAAGATACGGTTGAGGACGCAATTGACCTATCAAATGGTGACAATGCTGCCGGAGCTGCAGCTTCTTTTCAGAGGGTTTTGCCAAAAATTCCAAAACCGCCACCAATTTTTGCAGATGGCATAACTAACACCACTGGTCTCCGCCTTTCCCTTAACTCTGTGACACCTGCTGATACATACACCATTAAGACAAATGGACCCAGCACAGTACGTATCATGGCGACAACTGTCGATGCATATCGATCCATAGTTGGATATTTTGAAAAGCAAAATATTGCTTTTCACTCATACCAGCTAAAACAAGAGCGTGCATACCGAGTGGTAATTAAGGGCCTAAGCTCATCCACTCCTCCTTCAGAAATTAAAGACCAACTCGCAGGTCTAGGTCATACTGTGCGGAACGTGCACAATCCGAAAAACCGGAAAAGTGGAGCCTTAATGGACATCTTTTTCGTAGAATTAGAACCACGCTCTAACAATAAAGAAATTTTTGACATAAAAAAGTTTTGCCAGCATATTGTGAAGGTTGAACCCCCTCACCGTCGTGTGGACCTTCCGCAATGTCACAGATGTCAGGAGTACGGCCATACCCACAAATATTGTAAAAACAATATAGATGCGTAAAATGCGGCAAAGACCACGAAACCGGAAAGTGTGACAAACCGGCAACATCACCGGCAAAATGTGCTCCCTTGTTCTTATGCATATATGGCCAGTGATTTCCCTCCACTGCAGCAATCCAGACAACAAACAGTACAGCAACAACAAAATACAACATACAAAAGTGATACTGCTAATGGTGTGGACGAAGTGTTCGACTTACTCTGCAATAAGCTGGATAAGTTTACTGAGCTGCAGAGTCAAACAAACAATATGCTCGCCAAACTGATGGACATGCAGACACAGCTGATGTCCATTCTTACTGCCTTGGTGGTGAAAAATGAGTTTAAACTTACGTATAGGAGTCTGGAATGCTGATGGTCTTATGCACCATGCCAACGAATTGAAGTGTTCATCCAAACGCATGGTATCAATGTCATGCTACTCTGCGAAACTCACCTCACGACCAGATCCTACTATAAAAGATTGGATTTGAAATATATAGTGCCAATCATCCAGACGATAGAAGTACTGGTGGAGCTGCTATACTTATAAAGTCCAATATAAGCCACTTCCCAGTTTATACTGCGCGTTATCCCTGCCTTCAATGTGTAGGGATTAAAGTGAACACAAATCATGGAGATATTGTATTGGCATCAGTTTACTGCCCACCAAATTTCGTCTGGAATTCAACTGATTTTCAAGAAGTTTTCGATGAGCTTGGGTCAAAGTTTCTGATTGCAGGTGACTGGAATGCGAAACATCGTCTTTGGGGTGCTAGTCGCTCATGTCGTCGAGGTAAGACAATATTTGATGTCGTAACGAGTTCAAATATGCAGATTTTATCCACGGGTTCCCCAACCCATTTTCCGTATGGAAATCGAAGACCTAGTGCAATAGACTTTGCAATATATTCTGGAATTCCGTCATCAAGCCTGGGTATAATTGGAGTTGCGGAATTAAGCTCTGACCACATACCGTTAATCGTAAACTATGGTGCGAATGCAGCACTTTTAAACCAATACAAAACCCAAATTGCTGCCAAGTCACGCTAGCATACCCCGATTCCAACAGAAACTTGAGCAATTAATAAACTTAAATATCCAACTCGATACTGGTGAAGATGTTGATGACGCTGTTGAGCTGTTTGTGAGAAACATTTACGAGGCAGCAGACTTTGCCACCTTTCATCAGCACCCTCCTCGAAACAATCCTCCTAAAACACCACTGCTAACACCTGAGGTGGTTGATTTGGTAAGGCGTAAACGCAGTCTTAGACGGCGATATATGCGCACACGAAATGAACTCGATAATAGAGCATGGAAGCGGGCTGCAAATGAATTACGCAAGCTGCTGTTCGAAGCTAAAAGTGACTTTTTTGACGATTTGCTTCTTAATTCAGATCCAGACAAACCTCACGGATACAACTTATGGAGGTTTACTAGCAAGATCAAAAGACAGCCGTTGCGTAATACGCCGATTCAAATGGTGAATCAAAAATTGGTGTCGATCTATTGAGGAGAAGGCAGAGACTTTCGCTGACAATCTGAAAACCGATTTAAGCCTTTTGAATTGGCTTCAACTGATGATGAAAATTCCACATTGGAACAGCTTTCTCTTCCTCTTACTCAAATAGAAAGAATCAGCCATGTAACGATTGATGAGGTTCACCAGCAAATTAAGGCTCTAAAACCAAGGAAAGCACCAGGCTACGACGGCATCGACAGTAGGACTCATCAAAGCACTACCGGTTCAAGGAGTTCTTTTCCTGGTACTGCTGTTTAACACCTTATTGCGAATTGGTTACTTTCCTTCTCAATGGAAATTAGCAGTAATAACTATGTTACTGAAACCTGGCAAGCCGGAAGGTCAAGTAGACTCATACAGACCTATAAGTTTATTACCTATTTTCTCAAAAATATTTGAAAGAATATTTCTTGACAGAATACTAGTTATAATAAACGAGCGGAGTATTATTCCTGAGTGCCAGTTTGGTTTCAGACACCAACATGGTACACCAGAACAAGTCCACAGAGTTGTACACCACATCTTAGACGCTTTTGAAGAAAAGCGTTACAGTTCTGCTGTTTTCTTAGATGTGCAACAGGCGTTTGATCGCGTATGGCATGAAGGATTAATGCAAAAGATCAGATCGCTCTTACCATCCGCTTATTATGGCGTCTTAAAATCTTTCCTATTCGGTCGCTGTTTCCAGGTAGCAGTAAAAGGGATGTACTCAACCATACGACCAATATGTGCTGGGGTACCTCAAGGTAGTGTACTGAGCCCAACACTTTATTCACTCTATACCGCAGACATGCCCAAGCCTACAGGAGATCATATGTTGCTGGCTACGTACGCTGATGATACTGCAATTATAGCAAATTCAAGTTGCCCTATTGAAGCTTCAGAAAATCTTCAAGAGTTTCTAGACCGTTTTTTTATTTGGGCCAAACGCTGGAACATTAAAATCAACAGTTCAAAGTCAGCACACTGCACTTTCACGTTGAAAAGAGGCACATGTCCCGCAGTGACCCTCAACAATGCAAGTATTCCTCAAGTTAACTCCGCTAAATATTTGGGGATAGTATTGGACAAACGGCTCACTTGGAACAAACATATAACCATGATAATTGGTACTTGCCGTGCTAAGCTGAAGAAACTAAACTGGCTTCTACGTCCATCTAGCAAACTGCGGCTTAGTAATAAATTGCTCATTTATAAAACGGTTATTGTGCCATCATGGAGATATGGGTTACAAATTTGGGGCACCGCTTCGAAAACACAAATTGAACGTGTTCAAAAAATGCAGAATAAAACACTGCGCTATATTTGCAATGCACCCTGGTTTGTTCATAACACGGTCATAAGAAATGACTTAAATGTGTCATCAGTCCTTGATGAAATAAACCTTCACAGCTCCAGATACAATGATCGTCTACGAAACCACATTAATCAACTAGCTTCGGCTCTCACTGTCAATACTTGCAGAAGACGCCTAAAGAGACTCCACCCAAATGACTTACCTACGCGGCAGTAGACTCCAGCATACATTAACTTAAACTTATACTAATTTGTTTGTAATTTGTTCTATATAATATCTTAATTTAAGTTTTTCTGTCAATCTTGTTCACCTCAATAATGTGTTTAAAGTTTCTTCAATGGAATGATCAACGCAAATAAATCAACGTAAAAAAAAAAAAAAAAAAATATTAAATAAAGGGAGGTGAGTTTGTATGGGGCTATATTTTATAGTGGCCCGTTTCCTAATGTATCGGTTAATAGGATGGCAATAAAAGTGTTTTTACTTGAAGTAAATACATTCATAATAAACAACTATTTTCATACGAAAATTGGGCGATACATTTGTATGGGAGTCATACCTAAACCTTGGATTTGTGATTGAATGAAGTGTTTATTACCCAAGTATTTTCATACCAAAAATTAAAACAAGAAAAATGTTAACTTCGGTTGGACCGAAGCTTATACCTGTTACACATCATTTGACGTTGATAGACCTTCGTGTGAAGCATTTGTATTAAATTTTATTCAAAAAATACTAAACAAATTAAAAATTTAGAAATTCGAGGTCCGATTTAAACCATTTTTTAACTGAAGATTTGGCAAGGTAAAAGAAGCATTTGTACCATATTTGAAGCCATTCGCTTTATAAATACAGTTTTTCTTATAAGAATTTGACAAAATGTTGTACTTTTGTATGGGAGCTATACCTAAATGTGGACGTGGCACATTGATTTTTAACATAGAAAGTACACAGGACCTAGAAAAAGCATAACTTTAAATCGCGCAGCAACAAACAGACAGATAGACAGACAGACAGACAGACCGACAGACGGACAGACAGACAGACAGACGTACATGACTAAATCGATTCGTCTCGTCGAGCTGATCAATGAAATACATACCTACTTTATGGTGTCTACGAAGTCTGCATTAATGCGTTACAAACTTTTAGCCTTCATACGATGTGTGGCGGGTATAAAATCAGGTGCCTTCCAAATAACTCAACTACGAGATACCCTTTACCTTACCTCCATTCCAATTTCAAATTTGTATTGAGGCTTTGAGGCTTGCTACACAATATTAAGTGGAAGCATTTATGACACGATATGTCATTGTCTTAAGAAAAATTTGCAAATCCAATCGCTAAAGACGAATTATTCTCCATCATGACAACGCGAGCTCTCACACATCTCGCCAAACAGTTGAATTCTTGAGCAGTCAAAACATCGAATTGATGACTTATAGATTTGGCACCCAATGACTTCCTTTTATTCGCTCACATCAAGAAAAACTGCGTGGTCAACAATTTACGAGCGCCGAAGAAACAATGTTTTGGAGGTGTCTCAAGAAAAATGGAAAAAACTACCTTGACAAATGGTTCGAACGAATGCAAAAAGAAAATAATAAACTAATTTTCCTTAAAAAAATGTTTGTTGTTATTTGCTTTTCCCGATTTTTCAAAGTAGCCCTCGTATATGCTCTAAATGTTTCTTGTGAACTAAATGCAGAAATTTTGTATTTTAGTATCGCTTAGACTGAGTTCCGTTGTTTCTTGACTTCAGAGTAGCTGCACACCCACCACTTCCTCAAGGCCTTCGCTTCTTCTAAGTGAAGCTTATAATCCTCGATTTCAGCGGAGATAAGAGCATCTGGTTAATTTAAATATAAAACTAAGAAGTTCCGCTAATATTGAAAGCGTTTCTGAGATATTCTTGCGAAATATGTTTGATGCTGCTGTTTGGACAACCATCTTCAATCTCTCCTTATAAAATCTGGCCTCCTTTATACCCTGTGGATCTGGGTGAGTCGTAAAAGAGCATTAAATAAGAGAGCAATGCGCACACGTATCGAGCTAGATATACGAACATATCGACGCACTAAGGATACTAAGAACTAATTTGTCGATCTTCATTGCGTCGTATTAAATGACAACCTCTCATCCGTATCCCTATACAACGCTCAGACGGAACATGGTGTCGAGCAGATGGCAGTACGAAAGCTAAATTGGCCTAAATGTTGTAGTACCTCACGTAATTCGATATTTGGCAATGTTTCAGGACAGGCGTCTGACTTGGCACATTCACAAAACTATTGATTCCTGTATTGCATTATAATTAGTTGCATAAGCAGAACTGGCAATTGAGACAGCCGAGTAAACTGAGTTTCAATAATAAACTAACTATTTATCGATCAATAATTGTACCGAACTGGTTGTACTGTTTGCCAATCTGAAACTCTGCGGCACCGTCAAGTATTAAAAATACTTCAAAACAAAAGCCTCTGACGTATTGGCAACAAGGTCTTCGAAAACCGACATACCAGCAAATACAATGATCGTCTCAAAAGTCATGTCAACCAATTGGCGGTGGCACTTACTACAAATTCATCCCGAAGAAGGTTGAAGCGACTTCACGCAAGTCCGTTTCATACGGTACCCAGCAGAATAGTCAGACCCAGACACAAAAATAGCTAAACAAGAAAAAAACAAACTTTAGTAGAATCAACGCTGTAATACCTTCCAAGCAAAATTTTTAATAATTTTGTCAAGATCATCAGTCGTGGTAGATGAATGACCCAATACAACTAAGATTTAACCAAATTCAGATGTGATTATCTCTTAGATTCAGGATAAATTAAATGAGCTTGCGAGGAGTTATATGCTATAATGGAATGATATCGATTGAATCGATGGTGAATATATAGGTGGCCATAAAATATGTTTTTATAAAGGGCGGTTAAATTTAAGGGCCGATGTTGAATGTGAACCACACCTAAACGTCAAGTTTTTCCTGCATTTCTTTTGACATTTCTCAACTTCAGACTAACTCTATTTGTACCATGGAAAGATACACAACGAGCAACGCGTTAAAGGTATTCAGGCCTATTATGAAAATGGGCGTTCAAATCAAAATGCATATCACAGCTAACGAAACAATAGCTCTTTACGCGAAAAATTTGATGGCCGAATAATCTCACGTCGCGGCGATGTCAACTGGCCGCCAAGATCATGTGATTTGACACCGTTGGACTTCTTTCTTATTATGCCTCAGCGTCATCGAAAATTTTGACCATCGGATGGACGTGCGCCGCCGAAGTCGTGGCGGCCATTTGGCCGATATTTTGTTTCATACATAATTGAGTCATATCAATATATCATGATAAAAAGAAATGTCAATAATTTCCTAAATAATTCGTGTTTTATTCAAAATCAACATCGGCCCTTGAAATTTAACCACTCTTTACAATTTGGAGTAACTAAAAAATTTAGAACATAAAAATTCAAATAAATAAAATCAGCCACCTCTAATTGAAAACAATTAATTGCAATTGAAAGCCTTTTTTAATTTAAATTTTATTGTAGTTTCAATAATAGTTTTATTATAACAATATAATCTCTTTACATGGAACAATGTATATTTGCCAATTTATAAAAACACTTTTTATGTTCTTGCTTTTGGTCGAATCATTATTTGAACAAATTTTAATGAATACCACGGCCCATGGAAATCAGACCAATAAACAATCTTTTCCCCAATATTCACTATCGACCAAGCCACGATTGTAAAGTCCATTCAAATTACTGAAAATATATTCAAATCAATATTTATGTTCTCAATATTTGGAATATTTTTACTTACCTTCTACTGCAGTTATTAAACCACCAAGCACCTTTTCGATATTCAGCACAGTTATAACTTGCAGCGTCATTATCGTTGTCATAGGTTGTAAATTTCATTCCACTATCGTAATCTAATGAATCTCCAGCATCTCCCGAATATTTACCTAAACTCAGTTTGTATTTTCACTTTCGTTGGCAACTTTGATTTCATCGTAAAAAGCAGATTTTGTTACATTTTCAAAATCTTCCAGCATAATAAGCATTTCGTGTGGTGCATGTGAAGTTAATTGATGTATGTGATCCAACCCAAGCCAAAAGTTTCCATTCATATCTCCGAAGCCTTTTTTATAATCAGCCCAAGGACGATAGAAATCAACGCTGTCATCTATTCTTCTTTGAATAACGGTCCATCCGCCTTCTAGTCTGAAGATCACAGGCAACCGGAAATCGATCACCAGTAGGCAGCTTTATTACATTAACTCCTTGTTTAATACGCTTATCCGCACAACTTTCAGGAAGTTTATTCTCATCGTTTTCATTGTTGTTCGTAGTATTAGAATTATCAACTTGATTAAGTTCTGCAGTTATATTATTTCCATTTAATTTAAGAGGCTGTAAATTTGTTTGCATAACTTTCACACTGAAATATTTTTTAATTCGTTAATCATATTTTTATTACAAAAAGTTCAATATTTTACCTTTTATTAATTTCATCGACATCTTTCGACATTGATGAACAATTAAACTTATGTAAGTTTTCTTCCATAGCTTTCAGTTCTTGTCTAAATGATTTTAAATCGATTAAAATATTTTATTAAATTAAACTCAAATATATTTTTTTATACCTTAAATCAATATTTTCTTTTTACGTAAATTTACAATTTCCGTATGCAAACGCAAATTTTCCAATTCAAGTTCATTATATTTTTCCAAAGACAATGTTTTCACATCCGATTTTTACAAAATAATTAAATTGAAAAATGATTAATAAAAAATAAGAAAATTTGAATAGCGACATTTTCGAGCAAAGATTTTAAATATTTGCACATTCGAATAAAAACGAAAACTGAAAGATTGAAACAGCGGAGGAACATTTATATACGTCTTATCTGCTGTTTTGTCTGATATTTGAACTCTGATTCCATGAATTTTAACAATTTAACAAGAAATTTAATAAAAAAAATCTTTATCGCAATTAAATTTATATTTTTTGTTGTTGAAAGATAGAGGTGGTTGTTAATCTCGGAAGGTCTTTGCTACAATTTAGAAGTAATGTTCTGGTACGTTTGGGGTCAATCGTTGCTATTCAGATTTTGCAATCCAATAATGCCTTTGTTTTCACATTCGAATAAAAACGAAAAACTGAAAGATTAATACAGCGCACAGTGGGGGCAAAAAAGTGTCCGTGGACAAATTGATTTGAGACCGCATTTATGAACCGATTTTTGAATTTTTTTTTTTTTTTATAAAAGCTAATAAAATTTCGGACTTAAAAGCTATCAGGGTTTTTTATATAAAAAGTTCCATTTTTTTTTATTAACCTTGAAAAATTAAAAAAAAATGTTGTGTTTCAATAATTTACTTAAGATAATACTTGAAATTAATCCAAAATACATGGAAGTTGTTCATTTTCTATTCCTTGAAAATGTGTTATGGGATAGCTTATATTAAAAAAACCTCGATAGATATTGAAACCGAAATTTCGTTTGATTGGAGTATCATGATACTCACTTCGCAGTAAACTTATTCGACAACAGTCAACACACAAGGAGGCTCAAAAGAAGTCACCACCTGGACCTACCCTTCAGACCTGAATTAAACTGGTGAAACCACTGTTCTTGATTATTTTTGTAAATTAATTGTAATTTTTATACCCGCCACACATAGTGGGGAGGGTATTATCATTTTGTCAGAAAGTTTGTAACGCATTAAAGGAGACGTCGTAGACCCTATAAAGTATATATATTCTTGATCAGCACGACGAGACGAGTCGATCTAGCCATGTCCGTCTGTCTGTCCGTCCGTCTGTCCGTCCGTCTGTCTGTATTTATGCGATTCATTCGCTCAGTTTTAAAAGATATTGACCTGAATCTCGGAACTTAAGCTTTTCTCAGTCCTAAGCAGTTCAAGTGTTAAAATCAAAGTGCCACGCCCTTTTTAAGGTATACTGCCCCTACAAACTTTTTTCTAATTTTTTGCATAAAAATAGCTATTATTTATGAATGTAGTCACTCGAAGTTGGAAAGAAATACTTCTAATGTCATCCAATATCAAATCCAAGCTGCCACGCCCATTTTTAGATATAGCCCCTATACAAACTTACCGCCCATTCTCGAATTTTTGTATTAAAATAGGTATTATTTATGAAACTAATCACTCAAATTTAAGCAAAAACACTTGTAATGACATTCAATATCAAAACCAAGGTGCCACGCCCATTTTTAGCTAAGGCACCCATACAAACTTATTGATTATTTTCGAACATTTGTATGGAAAAGTAATTATTTTCAAATATATTTTTATAAATGTATATAAGCCACTTATGATCACACATAAACTATTCAAAGAATCGTGTGACGGGTATTTAAGCTTCGGTTCCACCGAAGTTAACGTTTTTCCTTGTTTTTAATTTATTTCGTTTATGCTGGCATGAACCTGTGATGTTTCCCTCAAGTGATGTATAATTTAGTTAAAAAATTAGCTTATTGTCCTAAAAAAGACAGATTGTAAATAATCTTAAAGTTAAAAAAAAAAATATATGTAAAAATATAAAATAGTAAAAATGTTTCTATGTCCGCAATTTACGTTGAAACCGTCCAACCGATGAGCCCCAAACCGGTTACATTTGAAAGTAAACAGTGTAAGAAAATTGAAATTGAAATCCGACTAAAATAATGCCTAATGCATATTCGGTTCATTTAAGAAGACGATATTCTAATTTTCCCATACAAAAATGTTTTGCTTTTTTTGACATTAACAAAAAAAAAAAATTAACAAGGAAAATGTTAACTTCGGTGGAACCGAAGCTTAAATACCCGTCACACGAATCTTTGAATAGTTTATGTGTGATCATAAGTGGCTTATATACATTTATAAATATATATTCGCAAATAATTACTTTTTCATACATGTGTTCGAAAATAATCAATAAGTTTGTATGGGTGCTATAGCTAAAAATGGGCGTGGCACCTTGGTTTTGATATTGGATGTCATTAGAAGTGTTTTTACCCAAATTTGAGTGAATAGTTTCATAAATAATACCTATTTTAATACAAAAAATTTGAGAATGGTCGGTAATTTTGTATGGGGGCTATATCTAAAAATGGGCGTGGCAGTTTGGATTTGACATTGGATGACATTAGAAGTATTTGGACCCAACTTGGAGTGACTACATTCATAAATAATAGCTATTTTCATAGAAAAAATCCGAAAAAAACCGTAAGTTTGTATGGGGGCTATACCTTAAAATGGGCGTGGCACTTTGATTTTAACACTTAAACTGCTTAGACCTGAGAAAAGCTTAAGTTCCGAGTTTCAGGTCAATATCTTTAAAACTGAGCGAATGAATCGCATACATACAGACAGACGGACAGACAGACAGACGGACATGGCTAGATCGACTCGTCTCGTCGTGCTGATCAAGAATATATATACTTTATAGGGTCTACGACGTCTCCTTTAATGCGTTACAAACTTTCTGACAAAATGATAATACCCTCCACACTATGTGTGGCGGGTATAACAAGAAAAAACATTAACTTCGGTGGAACCGAAGCTTCAATACCCGTCACACAAATCTTTGAATAGTTTATGTGCGATCATCAGTGGCTTAAATACATTTATAAATATATATTTGAAAATAATTACTTTTTTCATACAAATGTTCGAAAATAATCGATAAGTTTGTATGGGGACTCTGGCTAAAAATGGACGTGGCACCTTGGTTTTGCTATTGGATGTCATTAGAAGTGTTTTTCCCAAATTTGAGTGAATATTCTCATAAATAATACCTATTTTTATACAAAAACTCGAAAATGGGTGGTGAATTTGTATGGGGGCTATAGCTTACAATGGGCGTGGCAGTTTGGATTTGACATTGGATGACATTAGAAGTATTTTTACCCAACTTGGAGTGACTTCATTCATAAATAATAGCTATTTTCATAGAAAAAATCCGAAAAAAAAGATAAGTTTGTATGGGGGCTATACCTTAAAATGGGCGTGGCACTTTGATTTTAACACTTGAACTGTTTAGGACTAAGAAAAGCTTAAGTTCCGAGATTCAGGTCAATATCTTTAAAACTGAGCGAATGAAACGCATACATACAGACAGACGGACAGACAGACAGACGGACATGGCTAGATCGACTAGTCTCGTCTAGCTGATCAAGAAAATATATACTTTATAGGGTCTAAGATGTCTCCTTTAATGCGTTACAAACTTTCAGACAAAATGATTATACCCTCCACACTGTGTGTGACGGGTATAAAAATCAGTTGGTTTCATTTTTCCCAAAATATTTTGGGTAAGATCCAAAAAAAAGTGGTATTTTTTAGTATGTTTTAAGTTAGCCCTAGCTTATATTAGTTGCGCTGCAAACAAAAAAAAAAAGGAAATAGTAAAAATGCCATCAAAAAGAACTGAAATTTCACAAAATACAGCAGATGCGAAACGGAAAAGAGCTAAAAGAGCACTCAAAATGACCATACAACGTAGTAGCACACGCCGGGTATCTGCTAGTTATATACTCGTATAAATTTACAGCATAATTAAACAGAATAGCTGACTAATCAATTCGTCTCGTAGAGCTGATAAGGGAATGTATCCCAAATGACGACAAGTACATTTGAATGTTGAGGAGTTGAGTTTAGTATAAATCTACGACGCAATAAGCTTATCATTTCACATTTCGCTGATGTTTATACCCTGTACCTAAAGGGTGAAAGGGAATATCAATTTTGTGCGAATGTATGTAACAGACAGATGGAGGCAAGATAGATATTCTTGATCAGCATTGGAAGGGAAGTCGAACTAGCTATGTCAGTCTGTCCGTCCGTCCGTCTGTCATGCTGTCTGCCGTATGAGATACATTATTTCAGAGACTATAAGAGATAAAGTCACCATATTTGAAACTAAGACTCTCATGAACCGTCAAGTGTTCACTTGCAAACGGTTTTTCTCTAGACCCATTTTAAGAGGTACCCCCATACAAATGAACCGAAAATTTTTGAGTTTTTGCATAAAAACGTCATTGTTTTTTATTCTAGGAAATCTTAATTTGGTATAATAGTCCCAGTAAAATATCCCGTTCTTTCTTGTTTTTTTTTTTTATAATGGCTGATAATGATGTATGACTCATTACCAACTATTAGACTTGCCGCTGATAAGACGATAATCCTCAGATTTTAAAGTTTATTTCATTAAACACAGAAATAAATTAATATTTAATCAAAACAAAATATTTTTGAATAAAATATTTTCCAGTTAGACAAAAAAGAAGAAATATACGATAATACGATATAAATGTCCCCTAACTCAACTTATACCTTACCACGAATTCAAAATGATTTTATAGTTAAAGTCCTCATAATTTCCGACGCTAAAAATGCTGATGTTAACGTCGCATTAGCGGGAAAGAGCACTTTTCAATTGGTTAGACAAAGGAAATGATTATAAAACAAAAAAAAAAGTTATCTTCGGTTGGACCGAAGCTTATATACCTGTTACACATCCTTTGACGTGGATAGATCTTCGCGTTTTTATAAAATTTTATCTTAAAACAGTAAACAAATTAAAAATATTCGTAAAAATTTCGAAATTCGCGGTCCGATTTGAACCAATTTTAAACTGAAGATTTGGCATGGTATAAGAAACATTTGAACCATATTTGAAGCCATTCGCATTATAAATAAATTTTTTTCTTATAAGAACTTGTCAAAAGTGGGCGTGGCACATTAATTTTAACATAGAAAGTACACAGGACCTAGAAAAGCTTAAATTTAAAATTTCAGCCCAATATCTTTAAAACTGAGCGAATAAATCGCGCAGCAACAAGCAGACAGACGGACAGACAGAGGGACATGGCTAGATCGATTCGTCTCGTCGAGGTGATCAAGAATATATATACCTTTAAGGGTCTACGATGCCTCCTTTAATGCGTTACAAACTTTCCGACAAACTGAATATACCTGTTAACACTAGTGTAACAGGTATAAAAAAAACTGGTTGATTTGTATGGGGGTAATACCTAAAAATGAGCGTAGCACTTTAATTTTCATGCTTCATTTAGTCGTGCCTAGAAACGCTATAGTTCCAAATTTCAGCTTAATATCTTTTAAACAAGCCGAATGAAATGCGAATAAACAAACCCACGGACAGACAGACAGACAGATAGCTGATCAAGAATTTATATACTTTATAAAGTCTACAATGCCTCCTTTAATGCGTTACACACTTTCCCGCAAAATACTAATACCCGCCACGGGTATAAAAATAAATAAGAGCAAAGAAAGTAATTTGTTTCAAATGTATTTCACTTTGCATTTTGAATACTAATTGCAGTTAAGTAGTACTGGCACACCACACCGACCAATTTACCGAAGAACAGATTGTCCAGTTAACTAGCAACGTTGTTGCTGCAACGCTGATAAAGTTCTAATCAAACCAGCAAACGAATCGCATCATCTATCAGCGCACCATCACATCCAACCCACCCAACTAGCGTTAACTACAAAGAGGAATAAGAACGATTGTGCAAACTTTGCAACCGTTCGCCCATTCCCATGGGCTCGTGTAGTATTCCATAGAAAAGTAAAATGTCTTGAAAGGAAGGAATGAAAATAAGAAGTTCTCAATAGATTTGTTCGTGCGTGTCGTCGAGAATTTCAATTTGTAAGCAATGTAGAGGAACTTGGACGATTTAAAGAAAAGTTTGACTTGACTGGCTGACAGATAGAATTCATATTTCGCTGCTTTTTATTGTGGTGGAAATACTTAGGCCATATTTATTAAAAGAAATATTTTTCCATATTGAATTGTAAAAAAAATATTTCTTTTTTTTATTTTTGTACCCTGTACTGAAAGGGTAAAATGGTATATTAAGTTTGTGCGAATGTATGTAACAGACAGAAGGAGGCAAAATAGATCATATAATTCTTGATCAGCATTGAAAGGGGAGTCGAACTAGCTATGTCTGTCTGACCGTCTGCCCGTCTGTCCGTCCGTCTGTCCTGCTGTCTGCGTATGAGAGAGAATATCTCGGAGACTGTAAGAGATAGGGCCACCATATTTGAAACTTAGACTCTCCTGAGCTGTCAAGTGTTCACTGGCAAACGGTTTTTCTCTAGACCCATTTTAAGGGGTACCCCCCATACAAATTTAACCCAAAATTTTGGGTTTTTGCATAAAAACGTCATTGTTTTTTATTCTAGAAAGTTCAAATTTAGTATAAATTATGTTTATGATAGTCCCAGTAAAATATCCCAATACGGGTAGGACCAACAAAATTTTAGGTATAGTCCCTATACAAATGTATCCCAATATTTTGGGTTTTTGCATAAAAATGTCATTGTTTTTTATTCTAGGAAGTTCAAATTTAGTATTAATTATGCCTAGGATAGTCCCAATGTAATAGACTATTAGGTATAGCGCCCATAAGTTTTTATTTGAAAATTCAATTCAATGAGGTATGGAAGTACAATAGAACCGATCTTAAGCTTCATTAAGATTGGGTACAGGGTATCTTGCAGTCGGGCATACTCGACTTCAGCGTTCTTTTTTGTTTTTTATTTCCATTATATTTATAAATATT
Organism: Leucophenga varia; assembly: GCA_018903435.1. NCBI lineage: Eukaryota > Metazoa > Arthropoda > Insecta > Diptera > Drosophilidae > Leucophenga > Leucophenga varia. Next base: position 344,296 of record JAEIFJ010001207.1, on the reverse strand, counting down.
TTTCTTTTTTTTTTGAATTGAAAGTTGAAACACGAATCGGAATTTATACGATTGAATTTGATTTGCGTGCGCCATTCAGAATTTTAATATTATACAAATTTGTGGTTTATGTACGAAAAAAAAAAAAAAAAAGTTGAATGCTCAGATTTATTAGTTTAAATAAAATTTTTGGCGTATTTTATTTATTCTTTATATTTAGTTTGCTTCTATGGAAAAGCACTTCGTATGCGTAATATTTTTTAGCAGAAAAAAAAAACGAAAACAAAGAACTGCCGCTGCGAATAACCGGAAATGTAAAACAAAAAGAGGAAATGAATCAATTTCCGTGTAAAAAATCCATTAAACTAAAACAAGCACAAATAACTTTTGCACTCCTACAAAAGACCGTTCTACTAACTACACAGGACGTTGCACAGCTGCCGCCGCTCTTGTTGCTTCGAGTGTTGAGTTACTTGAACTTTAGAGATGGTTTTAAATAAATAAAAAAAAAAAGCTCATACCACGCCTGACATCGAATACGTGCGTAAAGTTTTAAGTTTATTTGAATTGTTTATTCTACAATATAATAAGTTAAATATTCGTTATCATTTTAATTCCATGTGCAAGTCCTGCTGGAATTGCTTTGCAGCTAAGTTTACGTTCTTGGCATCATTTTCTGCCTCGAGCATTCTTGCGTCTACAGAGACAAGCGCAGGCAACACGATGGGAAAACTTAATTTCTCCGTTTTTTTTTATTCTATGTTTTTTTTGCTATGCGTAAGTCTTTAGTTTTAGTTTTTATGCGTTGAAAGATACAAAATTAATTTTTTTTTGTTGTAAAATGATGTCCTCAGGGTTCGAAAGTTGGCGCTTGTACATATTTATTGACAGGAAACATTTTTGTAAAAACTAATTTTGTGATAAGTTAAAAATTACTAAAGTCTTAAAGTTTTAACCTAAAAATATTTTACGTACTAAATTTTTTATCTAAAGCTTAATTAGTGAAAAACCACAAAGGCTATGTGCTTCTGGTTTTTTATTTTTATGAGTTCCAGACGCTTGAGAGGGCATCTTCTTCCGCTGTGCTAAAACACAAGCCCTCAGTTTTAGTCTTACGGAACCGACCACGAAAAGAGTTGTAATCGATGGGCGACAAATCAAGATGGCAGCATTATTGCAGTAGAAGGCGGAACTGAGCAGGATGTCTGCAGCCAGATTAGCAAAGCCAGAGCTGTTTTTATCCCATCTGGCGAAACAATGATTTGAGTACAACTCTTAAGGCCAGACTGTTCAAATCTATTGCGCTTTCAGTGCTACTCTACGGATGTTGCACTTGGAAGGTCACCAACAAATTTCATGTGTTTGTTAACCGCTGCTTAAGGAGTATTCTCTAGATTCATAAGAGGAATAGAATTTCCAATGAAGAGGTGTATCGCAGGGCTAACATCTAGCCGCTCAGCAGAAGGATCATGCATCAGAAGTGTAGATGGATTGGACATAAACTTCGTAAGCCCGTAGGCAACATCACACGAAAAGCCATGCAATAGAATCCTCTTGATGGTAGAGGTCGAAAAAGAGGACGTCCCCGAGAAACATGGAGGAGAATAGTGTCAAAGGAGCGACGAGAAGAACTTCACGTACCAAGGTGGAGTCAACTTGCAGCCCTTGCAGGGAACAAGACAAGGTGGAGAGCAGCTTTTGACGTCCTAAGACCCATTAGGGTTTTAGGAACTGAAGAGAGAGAGAGAGAGTTCCAGACGATAAGAATTTATAAACTTATCTTATGTTACCACTAGTGTTACCGATAACGTATTGCTAACTTTATCGGTATACAAAACTGCGTTTACTTATTAGGTACTTCCCAAGAATTTATATATTGTATAAAATGAATATTTCTAGAGTAGATTTTACTTCTGGGAGCAACAGGTTAAAGCTAACGTGAACGCTAATGCTAGTGGAAACATAACATTAGTTTCAGAATATCGATTTTTTTAATTTGACTACTCAGCCAGAACACTTTATAATGTTACACATAGTACATAGTTATATTCTAAGAACACAATCGGGCAATAGTGGGAGATTAAAAAGAGGTGGTTGAGTGGAAAAGTCCATATTCCCCACACAATTGTCATGTAACTGACATTTTGCTACCAATATAAACATTCCGTTAGGGAAACCTTTGTACGTGGAAGACTCTGTAGGATCAGAGCCAATCAGTATAGTTAAGAAAGGACCGTAGTTTGAAGGGATATAATATTCAAAATATTCTGGAGTGTCTTCTTTTTTTCAACTTCGACACGTTCTTTTAAAAAGAATACCATATCTGGCCGCGTGTTCCACGATGGCGGCTGTAAGTCTCGCAAGATCTTTACTTTTGGAGACAATCGTAGACCAATTAAGCTTAGCTTTGCTGCAGCTATTCAAATTTTGCCATTTATTATTGGTTAAGAGGTCAAGTGATTCCTGATGTGGGCGACTCTAGCGCTCATTTAGATATGTACCGCGACTGACTGGGATTCACCTGATGAGCCCCTTCTAGAGAGCATGTCAGCTTGCTCGTTCCAGTGAATATCACTATGCCCTGAGACCGAATAAAGGTAAAAAGTTTTGTGTTGGTTTTTACATTTCCTAACTAGCTTAAATTTGCTATCCAGCACTGCGACTGCCTGATAAAATGAAGACCGATATGTCTGTTATATACATTAGCACACATTTAATATACCCTTCGGATACAGGGGTATACAAATTTCGCTAAAGCTTGATCGATACTGCAGGAAAACTGTGATTTGACTTCTGGAACAATTTGTTTTAAACGCAACATTGATACATCCGATCGACTTTTGAGTGTGTGTGCACGTATCTTGGCTGTTTTTCACACAGACGTGAAATCTCTTTGCAACGAAAAAAATTAATTGATAATACCGTTATTTATCGACGATACTTCGGCGTAAGTTGTACTCGTATTAACACAACGAAATTCATTAAACCACTTCTTAAACATTAAAATTAATGGTCAAGATTTGGGGCGAGAAAAAACAATGATTAAAAAAGTGGATCTGTACTTTGAATGACCAGCATGTCAGCTAGCTCATTCCCGGAAATATCACTACGCCCGGGATCCATGAAAGGCAAAGTATGTTGTGGCGTCCAACAAGATTGAATTGGTTTTAACATTAAATTACTAGCTTCGATGACAGCATGGCTGTATTAGAAAATGAGAACTGATATGTCCCGAATCTCCAGTAACTTTCCTGCCAGTAGTATGGCATGGATTTTAGCCTGAAACATTCTGCAGAGACTTGGCAGACGAAAGAACTCTTTCACTGAAAGTGAGCCCCAGAGCCACACCGCAATACCCCTTAGAACCATTGGTGTAGAGCGACAGATCAGCTTTACTTTTCAGCAGCTCCGCCGAGAAAATTTATCCATGGAACAGAATAGCTTCTCCCTTTGGCCCAGCACCATAAACCGCGTAAAATCTTTCTGTCTCTTTTGATGATGTATTAGGGCTTGTGTATATGATTTTTTCGAAAGAAAAATCCACTTCGATTTCAGACAAAACTGCCTTTAAATATTTTTGGTATATAGTATATCAGGTAAATCAAAACTTGCTAAGGACCAGCTTGAGCTAATATTAATATAATGGATTCTATACGGGTTTGAATTGAAGAAGTGTTTAGTATAAAATCTACACTCTAACACCCTTTGAGATACTTTTTGTGAACTTGGAAGTTTTCAATTGCTAGTGGTTGGAATGTTCGTCATCGGCTTTGGGATGTAAAACGTGCTTCTGTTCGGCTGACGACAGAGTGGCAGCTGAAAGCGATGCGATAGCACAGGATCGTATCCTGATATACAACTCCGTTGACTGACGTCAGCATTAGATGTTCTGCTTCAGCTGATTGTTGTAAAAGGTCTAATCTTCAGGTGAGTGTTATTTGGAAGAGCTGCACATTATCAGACTAACATTTTCTATGTGAAATCCCATCACAGCCTATCACATCGCTATCAGCTCTTACTCTGTAGACGGCCTAAAGTTCGACCTCTTTCAAGTAAATCTCATAAACCTCGGTTTCAGCGCAGATTCGATATGAGATCAACTTTAATTTGTGATACAGCTGAGTTCTCAAAGTTTAGCCGAGGTCATAAAACGGAAAGTGGCCTTATAATTAAACAACTAAAAAAATAATAACAAAAATCTTTTGAAAAATATAGTATAAAATGAACAATAAAAACAAATTTATCTTTTTGACTTCTTTTTTGACTTTTTAGAGCTTCTGCTTCTTGATCTACTGCGTTGCTTTTTTTTCTTCCACTGTCACGACTTCTTGATCTGGATTTTCTGAAACACGGGCTAACTCCCTTTCTCTTAGCCTCACATTCCTTACAAAGTCGCACATAAAATCTGTATACAATATACACGAATACCGATTCCAGAACTGGAAAGCAAAATATTGTTAGTAGCACAATAAATATTTCTTTGACAAGAGCAAACCTAGGCCTACGAAGAGAAGTAAAACACCTTCCATACGTTCCCAGTTGATAGTTGATCTTTCAAATAATCCATAGAGAATGAGAACCATTTCGATGACGATGCCAACACATGAGAATAAAATCCAACATCGTACAAATTTTGGGCGTTTCTAATTTAATTTTTTTGAGATATTTAATAAAGAGGCAAACACTTTACAGTTCAAAAAATGCTTACCTTCCATATTCCAATAATAAGTAAAAAGATAACGGATGTCCAGAAAATGGAAAACACTAACATAAATATTGATAACCATTCAAACTGTCAGATAGATGGACCGATTAGTGAACTAATAAAGAAGTATTTGAGTAGCAAGTTACCTTTGTAGCCAGCATTTTTAGAGTCACCACAGATATGAGCATTGCGGAAAGAAAATCAAAGAGCGCAACTGTGTAGGTGCTGTATCTCAAAGTCTTCGAATCGAGACGCGAACGGTTTTTCTTATTCTTATTCTTTTTATCCTTATTTTTACTTTTCTTATTCGGCATTTTTATTGTTGATTTTTTGTATTTTTATTTTTGTTTTCACATAACAATTATTGAGGTTGATGTGAGAGAAGACTTTGATTTAAATGAAAAATAATTTGGTAGACATTTTAAAAAAGTTCTAGACTTTTTGTGGAAATTGGGTTCAGGGAATTGAAAAGGGGCCTAGGGTTTTTCTTAAGGATATGGTTTTATATCAATTTGTCGGAAAATTGTTAACTAATTAACAAAAATGTACCTGCTGGGCTAAGTTTTCTCGTAGGGTGCCCAGCTGAAACCCAGAATATATACCATCGTATATGGCAGGGATTAGTAAGCCAGGTATCAACCAACAAGCTGTGTTAGTTGTGCTACACGATCTACGGGACGTCCTAAAGATGACTCTTTTGGAAAGGAAACGCTTTTTTGGGGTACAAAAATTATGCATTTTTGTTCTGAAAAAGGGTATATTAAGTTTCAAAATTTATGTAATAGGCATTAGGAGGCATGATAGACCGTATAAAGCATTGAAAGAATTGAACTAGCTATGTCTGAAGTGATTATCTCAGAGACTATAAGAGATAGAGGTAGCATCTTTAAAACTAGATTAGGTTAAAATGGCCGACGTGATTCTCGCGACGTCATTTAGCCCATTGTGATACTATATGATCCCTCTTTTATTTCCTCCTACTCGGACCAGCTCGATTTCCTTATGAAGGCGGCTGCTGCACCGATATTGACTGATGCAATATCCGCCAGACTATCGAGGAACGGCCTACCAAGTACGGTAAACCTTATTCTCCCAAGGGCTGGGCAGTGGCAGAGAAAATGCTCTACTGTCTCCTCCTTTTCCTCGTTCCTACAGCTCCTACAGAAGTCATTTGATGCTTTCCCTAGTCGGACGGCATGTCTGCCAACCAGACAGTGTCCCGTGAGAGCTCCAACCCTCATGGATATAGTCTGCTATACTCTGGCCACGTACGTTTCGAGATATTGTATTACATTTGGGATTTGTGGTCCACCTAGTCTTTACCAGTCTGATTATTTCCTCTTTCACTCGCAGCTTCAGAGAGGCCATGGGAATTCCTGTCGAACTTCTCCCTGTAGGAATAACAGAATTTGTACCTTATAAATCTTGGTGACCCGGAACACGTGAGGCAAATATCCCATTGCTCAGCCTTCTCGTTGAGAGATGTGCGGCACTGGAAGATAGTTTTAGATGTGTTATTGTATGAGTCAAGTGCTTTTAGGGCAGCCTGACTATCCGAGAAGTTGTGTACTTTTTGCCTACTACCTAAGTGGTGCCCTAGACAATGCATGGCTTCGTGTATAGCGATGAAAAACGCTGCAGTGATCGGAAAGTCTTTAAAACTAAGAATCTTCTCAGTTGTCAAATGATTACATAAACACGGTTTTTCTTTGGCCCTATTTTAAATGGTACTCCTCATAAGGGTGATCCAAAAAACAAATTTTATGCTCCCAACCCCTAGGATTGTTCTATATCGAAATTAAGAAGACCCGTATTTTTTTTATCGGATAATATTTAATGCTGCCGCAAAGAACCTAAAGTTTCCCATCACTATTTAAAATTAGTGCATTAAAACCCCGTTTTCAGTAGTTTAATCAGCATTATTTACGGGAAATTAAAAATATAATCTTATGAATTAAATAAATATGTAATAAAAAAAATTACACACTTAACGAATAAAAAATATATAAAAATTAACAATCGAGCGGCGGTTTTGCCGAACGTTTGCCAGATGATTTCTTTGATTTTTTTCTTCTTTTTTTTATCTTTACGTTTGGAACTTGTACACTTCGAACGCTTACAACACCAAGAACGACTCTTACCCGATTTACCATCCATATCTCCATAAAATAAATATATAATATAGACAAATGTCATTTCAACAGCTAAACCCAAAAAGGGTAAAACAATGCTCTTGAAACCTTGCCAGTTAAGCGAGAGAGCCATAAAGAAGCCATACATAAGAAGTAATCCATCGATGATAACACCTGCAATGGTAAATATAAGCCAGGCGCGTATATAGAGTAGACGTCTCTAAACGTAGAAATTGTGCACATTAGTATTGGAATTATTTAAAAAAAAAGTTGTTGAATTCTTACACGTCGCAGACCCATGATCAGCAGCACAATGGTACCAAACCAAAATAGCGAAAATATAATTGAAACGAAGGCGGACCAGTGTGCCTAATTGTATCAAAATATTTGTGTTTAAATATTTTATATATATATTATTTTTAACTTACACTCTTGACAAGCAAACGTGCTGATACGCCGGCATACAATAACGCTGAAATCATATCCAATATGGCTATTGCATAGCTGCAATAAAGTAGATAATTATTTTGGTTCTTCGTTTTTGCCATTTTGTCTAAAATTTAAAGAGGATTTCTTTCTTTCTACTTTCAGTTATCGAGTACAATAATATTCTATAAGATTTTTTAAGCAAAGCTACGTCGATTTTTGTATTGTGTTCAATTTTATGAATGAATAGTGTAAATCAATAGAAATGTAATTTGGTTTGTACACGTACCTACCATTTCTATTTATTTATTATTATTTTTTGCAATATTTATGATTCCTTTGAGTCAGAACTTTATTTTGGTGGGGGTGAGCACTTGTTCTCAATACATTGTCGATATGTCAAACTCAATTAGGGTTCAATGAAAGAGAAACCATTGATTTCTATTTATTGTATGAGTGTCTTTTATTTGATTTGATTTTTGTTTAGGTTATCATCTCATTTACAATTTCAGTGTTTTGATGCATAATACCCGTAGGGTTGGGTAGAAAAAGTATATGATTTCATATCATGTTTGTACAAATGTATTTTATATAATTGTCAAAGGAATTTTGTTTTTGAACAATCGCTCCGTTTGTTCTATTATGAAACAATTGCAATAAACAGATTGTATATGCATATAACTAAACTAAAATCAACTTTCCTATGAAAACAAAATGTTTATGGAATTACTTTAGCGGTGACATCAAGAAAAATCGCTGAAGGCAATAGAGCAATGTCTGCACGTATATGGAACTTCAAAGGTAAAGCAAACCAAAAGGTAGCTCGATAATTTTGAACCGACTGGGGACTTAAAGTCCAACCACCATTATTGGGATTCCAATAGGGGTTATATGAGCGACCGAATTATTTATAACCGAATTATTTATAATGTTTAATGGGCTCTACACAGGAACCTTCCAGAACTAGCACACGGACTCTAGCAATATTTCCGAGTTTCTTGATTTTGCGGATATTTTTTGAATACAATTTTTGAATGTTTTGACTTGAGCTTCGATCAATCCGTTAGGCAGGGAGCGCCGATGTCGACAAAATCTGTAGGAAGTGATGCATATATATATATGAGTGAAAATCCATTTTAACTGAAATCCTAGCTTCTCTTTTTACACAGGCGTTCATATTTTGCATATTCTAGATAGGATTATATTGTATTGTAAAGGGGTGGTTAAATTTCAAGGGCCGATGTTGAATGTGAACCACACCTAAACGTCAAGTTTTTTCCTGCATTTCTTTTGACATTTCTCAATTTCAGACTAACTCAATTTGAACCATGGAAAGATACACAATCGAGCAACGAGTAAAAGTTATTCAGGCCTATTATGAAAACGGGCGTTTAAATCAAAATGCATATCGTGCACTTCGCGATTTTTTCGGTCAATTTAATCGTCCAAATGTGCGTACAATCGGAAAAATCGTGCATAAATTTTAGCAAACCGGGTCTGTAGGAGATGTGAAAACACCAGTGCATGCTCGTACAGCTCGTACTGCAGAAAATATTGCTGCTGTTCGCGATAGTGTGGCTGAAGAGCCGTCCATGGGCTGGCGGCATCATAGGCCGTACTTCTTCGAAAATGAGGCTGGCCAGGCAATTACTGTGGATGGTGTTCGCTATCGTGAGATGATAACAAACTTTTTGTGGCCTGAATTGGAAGATATGGATGTGGACGATATGTGGTTTCAACAGGACGGTGCCACTTGCCACACAGCTAACGAAACAATGGCTCTTTTGCGCGAAAAATTTGAAGGCCGAATAATCTCACGTTGCGGCGATGTCAACTGGCCGCCAAGATCATGTGATTTGACACCGTTGGACTTCTTTCTTTGGGGTTATTTGAAAGAAAAGGTGTACGCCAATAAGCCAACAACAATTCAAGAGCTAAAGGATGAGATAATTTGGCACATTAACGACATTGAACCTCAATTATGCCTCAGCGTCATCGAAAATTTTGACCATCGGATGGACGTGCGCCGCCGAAGCCGTGGCGGCCATTTGGCCGATATTTTGTTCCATACATAATTGAGTCATACCAATATATCATAATAAAAAGAAATGTCAACAATTTCCTAAATAATTCGTGTTTTATTCAAAATCAACATCGGCCCTTGAAATTTAACCACCCTTTATAAAGAAAATATTGGTTATGAAAATAATGAAGGTAAATTATCAGTTATAAACCCTCTCGGACCTACCGTTTTTTGAATTATAGCCACCACTGTTTATAGGAATGCTAAAAGGAGTTAATATTAGGGCTGCGAACCACAAAAAAAAAAAATGGCAGTGGTTCGGTTCAGTGGTTCGCGAAGCCTTTGAACCCCTGGTTTGGTTCATGAACTGGTTTTTTGGTCAGTATCGAACTACGGTTCGGTTTAAATGGTTCATAATTTTAACTTTAAACTTCAAATAATGCATATGCTAATAAAAAATAAAGGCTCACATCAACTAATCAAAATTTTGCAGTTTCACGAATCCAATCGTAATATTCAGATTGATTGATTTTTATTTAATGTTTACACAGCGAACTTAGAGAAAAAATTAATATTATTGTTTTGAACTGACGATTGGAAAAGGATCACTTTCAATTTATAGACCACCTATCTATTGGTTTTAGAATTATTACGTTTACGCAACATACTCACTCAAGTAAATTTTATAATATTATATAATACTAGCTGAACTACCCGGTCTTTGTTTGGATAATGTACATACTATAAATTAAAATTCATTTCCAGTAACATCTATATCAAACTTAATTTCTCTCAAATACTAGTCGATTCTATCTACAAAATTTCATTGAAATCGGTAAAGTTGTTTTAGAAATATTAGATGAAATCGGTTCATGGTTCAAAGCAAAAGGATCGAAACTGCTGTGGTTCGGTTCAAAAACCGGTTCCATTTAAAACACCTAATGTATTGAGTTGCAATATTTTCAAATACGAATTTCAGAACAGTGACTTCGTATTAATTTGATAATCATTGGCAAGCATGAAATTTTACATTACGAGGTGTGTTCAAAAAGTATCGCATATTTTGTGTTTTTCTTAAAAATAATTTATTTTTTCATGAATATCTATTTTGTCCCCTTTAAAGTAATCCCCGCCCGATAAAATACACCTATGCCAACGTTTCTTCCAATCCTCGAAACATGCCAAATAGTCCCTTTTCAGTATAGCCATCAGCGCCCTCTTCGATTCAGCTTTTATCTTCTCAATCGACTCGAAACGCGTTCCCCCGGAGTGGTCTCTTGAGTTTTGGGAATAGCTAGAAGTCACACGGATCCAAATCAAACGAATACGGTGGTTGCGGAACGATATTGGTTGGATTTTTGGCAAAAAAAGTCACGAAAAATCAGTACAGTTTTTAAAAAAAAATCATCATTTTTGGTACCAACCGAGACTTGACACGTTTGAGGCACAAAACATCCTTCAAAATTGTATTAATTGATCCTTTCGATCGCCATCAGCAATGTCTCTCATAGTTAATCGACGGTGTGCACTAATTCTTTTACTTTTTGGATGTGAGCATCGTCCGTTGAGGTCGATGGTTGATCAGGGAGCTCTTCGTCTTCAACACGTTCGCAACCTTCTTTCAACAATTTATACCAATCAAATGTTGTTGATTTTGTAGAGCTCGGTCCCCATAAGCCTTCTTCAAAATTTTTATTCCATTTATTCCATTCAGAAAAAAAAAATTGATACAGGTTCTTTGATCCATTTTTTTGAATAGGTAAAAATCGAAGACGATCCAAAACACGTGCAAGCAAAACAGCTTTCAACAATTAAGTGAACATTCAAAATGGTCGAGCTTGTCGGCATAAGTGAGAGACATGAGTACCAACATAACGCCACAAAAAAATCGAAATTCGAATATACGTAACCCGCGAAAATTCAAAATTCGCAATAATGTTTGAACACACCTCGTATATCGTATCTCTGCTATATTTATCGATATGAAAGAAGGTTCGAACGGTTCTGATACAATGGGCTTCTGATTGAGCATAAAAAAATGACTTCCTGCGCCTTAGACTGCCTAGTAAAATGATCAATTTTTGTGCTTAGCTTGTTAGACTACGCCGCTACACGTAGAAAAGTAACTTTGGTGGGAATCAAATTTGCCTATCTCATGGGTGACATCTTGTTTACTGGTTAATTGGTAAGTTCAATGGATTTAGTTTTAATTGTTGTCGATAAGACAGTTTTAGCTGTATAAATTATAGAAATAAAATATTTTATCCAATATTATGAATCTTAATATCTTTGCTATAATTGTCATTGTCAACAATTTCAGATAATACGAAACAGAACAGATATAAACGAATTTTTTCATATTTGGAAAAGTAAAATGGGCTGGAAGTATTTGCAAGCAGCTTGCTATTTAGTAGCAATCTGTGAGTTACTACATGCCACCTATTTTGTGGTACAGGATATTATATGGCTAACCGAAGAAGTGAGTATAAAGCGAATTACATCAGGAATATAATTAAAATCCTTTTTTACAGTTTAGTGTTTCCATGTTATTTGCGCTGATTGGCACACTTTGTTGGGTTGCGATTACCATTATGCTGTTCGTTGGCATATTTAAAGTAAGTTAAGTAGCTCTTAGAATATATATATCCGTAATCCATTTTTATTTCCGTTTGCAGAAAAACACAATGTTACTGCGTCTTTGGCTATCGTTCGCTTGTATTGGTTTTGCCTTAGATGTGGCTCTTTTGTTCTACGATATCATTGTGACACCAATCGAATGGAAAAATATAATGGCGCATATGGTGCTGTTCATTGCGGATGGTAAGAAAGCTATTTGAGATGAGTCAGATGTTCATTACGTCAGACTATAATTTCTTTTTTTTTTTATTAAATAGTTTTGGAGGCCTGTTGTATTTTTGTGGTATACTTATACTATAAGGATTTGGTTTGCGATGACTCGACGAAACCAGCAGATAAAGCAAAAGAAGGGAGCACCGGCAACAGATGGAAGTGCAGCTGCTACAACTGATCCCAAAAAATCGGGTAATGTTGTTGGATTGCAGTTCTCAAACAGTTTTGATAATGGTTGCGCTGGTAAATACTGCAATCCATTTCGAAAATCTTTCGTGAGTAGCCGTAGTCCAAGAAGCATTAATATGCGTAGTGTTGCCAGTGAGAAAAACGTTAAACCGAGTCAAACTTCGAAAAAGCGTAGAACTACCGCATAAGCTTAGATAGGATTCAAGATTTTTGTAAAAAAAAAAAAAAAAAAACAAAAAAATTTTTTTTTCTAAAAATTTTGTTTATTTTTTAAATTAAATAAAAAAAAAATATATTTTAACAAATTATATCATACAATGCTTAGCTCTTTTATCAAATTTATTTTCTTTTAAATTTGTATAAATTTTGAAAATAATATATAAGAACATCACTTCAATAGCTGCATAAAAATTTTAAAAAAAAATTAAGATATACATATAAACAAGTTCTATTTATAATGCATGCATTACCCATAGTTAGCATAGATATAAGTAGATTGGTAAATATTTCGATAATATCTTTGCTAAAGCAACCAAGACACCATGAAATTGTATAAACAGCATCGAGTATAAAGCCGGAACAGCACCAAACTAACCAAGGTTCCATAAAAACAGCTTTGTGCTGAAATACGATTTTCCTTTAAAGCATAAAATTTCAAAAATTTAAAAATAACTACCGCCAAAATGCCATACATCATGAGTACAGTGACTAGTATCCAAATATTAAGCATAACTAAATAACACAAATATAAAATCTTTCTATCTTGCGTTGCTAAAATGTAGATATATCTTAGACTTTAAAGGGTTTTATTTTTTTATTAAAATTTCTTACGTCCATTCTTACACTCTTCACAGTATTCAACATTTTGATTACGCGTAAGTAGATAAATGATAAGTGCTTCGAAGCTAATTGCAGCGAATATGTCCATCCAACCCACGGCAATACCAAATGATATCAAAGCGCTGACCATTACATGGATAGTTTTCGTATATCTTTTGAGAATCGTTTTTAGAGTTATATAAATTATCAAGCAGTGCGATACAAATTTCAATGCTTACTATTCAAATAATACTACTTATATAATTTATTTTTGAAATAAAGCACTTTATCTTTAATTTAAAATGTTGCGCAGGAGGCTAACATAATTGCTTTAAAAGATATATGCGAATGAAAATAGGTCTATAAAATAAGGAGTTTGCACGCCTGCCTATGTCTTCTAGCTACAAAAAAATTAACGATTATGGTCCATTCTTTTAATTGAAAAATAAAAACTTTAAAACGAAAGTTCACGAAAATTAGATAAAATTGTAATTTTATGAATCAAATCACAAAAATGCAATGCTTTTTAAAATAAAAAAGTGGTGCATACTTTTTGGCGTAAACTTTTTTATTGATATAAATTAAAAAAACAATTGATTGTAAACAAAACCATATGATTTTTTAATTGATGTATACATCCAATATAATAGACTGTCCTAGACTGGTCACCTCTGTCGGATGGATACAGCGGCTTCAGCAAGAAAATTTTATAAGCAAGCGGTCAACCAAATCGGAGCGGGGCGGCAGAGAGGATGTCCGCCGCTGCGTTGAGAGGACTAGATCTTGGAAAACATCCGCAAGTACGGTTTCCCGAATTGGTATATTGTAGGACTTGATTACAACCGCTGGTGCGAAGCCTTACGGTTGTAGCGTAACTTTTATACCATTTAGATGTATCTCCTATACAAAATTTGGTAAGTAATTAAAATAGGTCTGTGGGAGGTATACCTAGAAACGAGAAAAATATTCTAACTTAGTTTCGATAATATAGACAACCATTTGCATGTATCTCCTATACAAAATTTTGAAAAAAAATTTAATATAGTTCTATGGGAGGTCCCCTACGAACTGAATATCAATCATCTCCTTCTATTTTTTGCACGAAAATTTTGTTACGGGATAGGCTTAAATTTTCATTTTTCAAGGTTAATAAAAAGGAATGGAACTTTTATTTAAAAAACCCCGATAAAATTCAAAAATCGGTTATGAAATGCGCTCTCAAAATAATTTTTTGTCCATTGCTACTTTTTTGACCCACTGTGCTACGAAGTATAGCTCAACAATGTTCATAACTCAGTGTCTGTTAATACCAATTAAAAGTTCAGAGTTTGCAAATGCCTTTCAAGAATTGATCCTCTCAATGATACGGCGAGTGTTGTCGTAAACGTACTGCCCCAATTTGTTTCGTACTGAAGGGTTTGGAGGGGCTGATAACTCATCTTCGCCAACCATCCACTCTACAGAGGATCTACTGTCTATTATTGACTCTAATACTTTTTTTTTCGTTGGCACCATTGTTTCCGTCTTCGCCCATAATAAGAGAGCCGACGTGGGTTTTCTATATCTCAGTAACCAAATCAAAAGCTTTAGATTTAAATAGAATTTTACTTTGGCAAAAACAGGCAGCGCTCATAGAGCTCAAATTTTGATATTATCTTTTAGTATATCATTTAGTATATTAAATCTATTACAGGGTTGTTATCATATATCTTATTATACCCACATTATCAGTTTGTGGGAAAGTTTGTAATGCTTAATGCATAAACATCGTAAATCTTACAAAGTATATATGTTTTTGATCAGTACGATGAGGCGAGTGGATCTAGCCATACCCGTCTGTCTGCCTTTCTGTAGTTATGCGGTTCATGTGCTCCGTTTTAAAGATATTGATCTGAAATTTAAGCGTTTCTTGGCTCAAGTTTCAGATCAATATCTTTAAAACTGAGCGAGTGAAGCGTAACGACTACTTTGTATATTCAAAACCAAAGTGCCAGGCCCATTTTTTGGCTTACCGCTTATTTAAGAGTTTTCATACAAAAATGGTTTTTTTTTTGTGAATGTTTTCACTGTAATTTCTAATAACAACCTATGAATATACTACTGCTATGGAAACAGTTGATCATTATAGCATATAGCCCCAAATATATTCAACTCCTATTTTGAATTTTTATATGAAAAATCTTTATTTTCGAAATTTCAATTTAAATATGGTCGTGCATTCTATCCATCCATGAATATCGTATAGATTTGATAGCCCCCATACAAACCAATCCCCATGTTTTAGTTGTTATATAAAATCCATCAAAAAAATTACCAATTATGGTTTGAAAGATACCAACTTTATGCTTTGATATATAATATAATTTCGTTGCCGATTTTTCCTGTGTAGATCATTAAAGGTATGACACATTAAGGGAAATTCATAAACATGTACTATATACTATATACAAATGTACAATGTACATACATAGGTCCTTGTATCATAAAAAACCTTAGCAAATACGGTCTCTACGTGTGTTTGCGTTATATTTACATGTATGTGAATTTTTATATACATTATTTTTTTTTTTGTGTTTCCTAAAGCAGAGTGTCATTTAGTGCACACACAACACAACACAACACAACTCATCCAGCATTGTTAGTTTCAGTTTCCACTTTTATCTCATCAGATGAAAATGAGCGCGAAAAAAGTAAATTATATTTGACGCTGGGGAGCCACACGTGAGCGAACAAGTGCAATGTGCATTAAGCTACACACACACACTAGATACTATATACATACACATATAGTATGTGTGTATGTAGTAGGACAACATTTCATTACAGTTTTTCATAGAATAAAACAGGAGCAGAAGTGCAGGGTTTAGTATGTGTTGCCCTTTCTAAAGTGCGATTCATCAGCGACGCATCACGTATTTCATCACGAATGCATTACGCGGTGATATAAAAGACGTAATAAATTCAAAAGGACCAAAAAATGTATTGTATAGTGCAATATTTTATATAAATATATTTACATAGCAGTTTATGTACATTGCACCTTTATATACAATATTTTTTTATTACATATGGAAACATTAAAGAGAATGCTACAAAATTAATTTAATTTAGTAGCACAAATAATAGGCAACCGCAAACAAAGTTAAAGCGCAGCGAAAGGATAATATTCGAATAGCTAAAAAACAGTACAAATTACCCAAGTAATTCTGTATTAAATATAGAACAAACCTATTAAGGAGTTAGGATTGCCATTGAAATATAAACTGCAGTTCTATTACAAATCTATGTTTGCCTATAAAATAGTAAAAATGTTTCTATGTCCGCAATGGAATGGAATGTTTTGATTTTTTAAATTTTTATAGCGTGTACCAAAAGTGTAAAAGAGTATATTAAATTTGTGCGAATGTATGTAGCAGATAGAAGGATATATATATATTCTTGATCAGCATTGGGAGGAGAGTCGAACTAGCTATGTCTGTTCTTCTGTCCGTCCGTCCTGCTTTCTGTCGTATGAGAGAGATTATCTCGGAGACCATAAGTGATAGGGCCACCATATTTGAAACTAAGACTCTTCTGAGCCGTCAAGTGTTCACTTGCAAAAGGTTTTTGTCTAGACCTCATTTTAAGGGGTACCCCCCAATACAAATGTACCCCAAAACTTTGGATTTTGCATAAAAACGTTATTGTTTTTTATTCTAGAAAGTCTAAATTTAGTATAAATAATGTGTATGATAGCCCCAGTAAAATATCCCAATATGGGTAGGACCAACAAAATTTTAGGCATAGCCCCCATACAAATTTACCCCAAAATTTTGGGTTTTTGCATAAAACGTCATTGTTTTTTATTCTAGAAAGTCTAAATTTAGTATAAATTATGTCTATGATAGTCCCAGTAAAATATCCCAATATGGGTAGGACCAACAAAATTTTAGGTATAGCCCCCATACAAATTTACCCCAACATTTTGGGTTTTTGCATAAAAACGTCATTGTTTTCTATTCTAGGAAGTTTAAATTTAGTATAAATTATGTCTATGATAGTCCCAGTAAAATATCCCAATATGGGTAGGACCAACAAAATTTTAGGTATAGCCCCCATACAAATTTACCCCAACATTTTGGGTTTTTGCATAAAAAACGTCATTGTTTTCTATTCTAGGAAGTTTAAATTTAGTATAAATTATGTCTATGATAGTCCCAGTAAAATATCCCAATATGGGTAGGACCAACAAAATTTTAGGTATAGCCCCCATACAAATTTACCCCAACATTTTGGGTTTTTGCATAAAAACGTCATTGTTTTCTATTCTAGGAAGTTTAAATTTAGTATAAATTACGTCTATGATAGTCCCAGTAAAATATCCCAATATGGGTAGGACCAACAAAATTTTAGGTATAGCCCCCATACAAATTTACCCCAACATTTTGGGTTTTTGCATAAAAACGTCATTGTTTTCTATTCTAGGAAGTTTAAATTTAGTATAAATTACGTCTATGATAGTCCCAGTAAAATATCCCAATATGGGTAGGACCAACAAAATTTTAGGCATAGCCCCCATACAAATTTACCCCAACATTTTGGGTTTTTGCATAAAACGTCATTGTTTTTTATTCTAGAAAGTCTAAATTTAGTATAAATTATGTCTATGATAGTCCCAGTAAAATATCCCAATATGGGTAGGACCAACAAAATTTTAGGTATAGCCCCCATACAAATTTACCCAACATTTTGGGTTTTTGCATAAAAACGTCATTGTTTTCTATTCTAGGAAGTTTAAATTTAGTATAAATTACGTCTATGATAGTCCCAGTAAAATATCCCAATATGGGTAGGACCAACAAAATTTTAGGTATAGCCCCCATACAAATTTACCCCAACATTTTGGGTTTTTGCATAAAAACGTCATTGTTTTCTATTCTAGGAAGTTTAAATTTAGTATAAATTATGTCTATGATAGTCCCAGTAAAATATCCCAATATGGGTAGGACCAACAAAATTTTAGGTATAGCCCCCATACAAATTTACCCCAACATTTTGGGTTTTTGCATAAAAAACGTCATTGTTTTCTATTCTAGGAAGTTTAAATTTAGTATAAATTATGTCTATGATAGTCCCAGTAAAATATCCCAATATGGGTAGGACCAACAAAATTTTAGGTATAGCCCCCATACAAATTTACCCCAACATTTTGGGTTTTTGCATAAAAACGTCATTGTTTTCTATTCTAGGAAGTTTAAATTTAGTATAAATTATGTCTATGATAGTCCCAGTAAAATATCCCAATATGGGTAGGACCAACAAAATTTTAGGTATAGCCCCCATACAAATTTACCCCAACATTTTGGGTTTTTGCATAAAAAACGTCATTGTTTTCTATTCTAGGAAGTTTAAAAATTTTAATTTAGTATAAACTATGCCTATGATAGTCCCAATGAAATATAGCAATATGGGTAGGACCACCAAACCAATTCAATGAGGTATGGTAGTAAAATAGAACCTAACTTAAGGTACATAAAGAATGGGTACAGGGTATCTTGCAGTCGAGCATACTCGACTTCAGCGTTCTTTCTTGGTTTATACTAGCCCCAAAACATTTTGGTCTCGCTGCAATAAAAAAAATGGTATTTTTAGTATGTTTTCATACTATCCCCAGAATATTTTGGTTGTACAGCAATTAAAAAAAAAGTACAAAAATGCCATCACTAAGAAATACAACGTAGTAGCATACGTGGGGTATTCAGCGTATTCAATATGTATGTGATATATTAATAAGGTATATATAATTAATTAATTGTTGCGATAAAAAATAAAATTGTAATACATATGTTGAACGATTTTGTTGATCACCTGTGAAATGTTGTCTATTCTTCTCAGAACACAGTTCTGGTTGAATTGTTATGTTTTGTTTTGTTTATGTGGGTGTCCAAAGTGTGTGTGTGTGTGTGTATATATGTACACAAAGTACACAATTTGTATTGTATACAAATATTTTATCTAAGCTCATGACATGCGTACCTTGTTTGTATAAAAGAGTGTTTTGTTTGGAATATTTATGCCAGCATTTCATTCAAACAAATTTTACGCATGTTTTTGGCAAATGATTTGGCTAATGTTATCTTTAGTTGCATTAATGCACATGCTAGCATGTATTTGTGCGTGTATTTGTGTGTGTATTTATGTGTCAAAGCGCTTCTCGTTACACGCTCAATTAGGCCGGAAATGACGCCATTGCAGTGAATGGTTGCAAAAGCAAAGCCATGCTTTGCTCATTAGCACTAAAATTTATATTTGTATATAGAAATACGTATTGTGCGTCTAAAAAACATAAATATGCCAAAAATTTGGAAAAAAATACCAGCAATGGCTTAACATTTTAAACAATAATTTTTTTAAATTTTTTTTCTTTAATATTTAACAAAAACAAGGAAAAACGTTTACTTCGGTGGAACCGAAGCTGAAATACCCGTTACATGGGCGTGGCGTCTTGGTTTTGACCCTGGATGACAATAGAAATGTTTTTACCTAATTGGGAGCGAGAACATTCATAAATAATTACTATTTTTAAAGAAAAAATCGAAAAAAATCGATAAGTTTGTATGGGGGCTATACCAAAAATGGGCGTGACCAATTTTTTTTTTTTCTTTTTATTACAGATGAACACTAAGACGAAATTTTAGAAAATTTTGACTCAGATCCTAATGAGACCCTTGAAAAAAATCATATCTTGGAAACTGGGTGATTGATGGTAAGGCGTGTTTAGGGGATTTTCAAATGTTAGATCCAAATTTTCTGACCAATTTATATTAGCCGACAAATAGAATCAAAAAAAAAAAAAAAAATAAATAAATCCCGAGCAAAGCCACGAGTACAAGCTAAAACATTCATAATTATTTACTGTTTTCACACAAATATTATAAAATAGTATGGGGCCCTGGTTTGGACATTGGATGACATAAGAAGTATTTTTACCCGATTTGGAGTTAATACATCAATAAATAATAGCTATTTTTTTTTACAAAAAATCGGAAAAAACGGTAAGTTTAGATGGGGGCTATACCTTAAAATGGACGTGGCATTTTGACTTTAGCACTTTAACTTCTTAGGACTAAGAAAAGTTTATGTTTCGAATTTCAGGTCAATACCTTTAAAACTAAGCGAATGAAACGCATAATTACAGACTGAAAGACAGGCAGACGGACATTGCTAGATCGACTCTTCTTGTCATGCTAATAAAGAGGGCCTACGATGTCTCCTTTAATGCGTTACAAACTTTGTGACAAAATGAAAATACTCCAATATTTTGTGTGGCAGGTATAAAATTAGCTTTTTCGGACAAACTTTTAGCTCCAAATTAAGCAGATGTAAAACTATTCTCTTTTATACCTGTTACACATAGTGTAAACAGGTATATTCAGTTTGTCGGAAAGTTTTTAACGCATTAAAGGAGGCATCGAAGACCCTATAAAGTATATATATTCTTTGATCACTTCGACGAGACCAATCGATTTATTCGTTTAGCTTTAAAGATATTAAGCTGAAACTTTTAACTTAAGCTTTTCTAGGTCCTGTGTGATTTCTATGTTAAAATCAATGTGCCACGCTCACTTTTAGGCTTAGCTCCCAAACATAAGTACAACATTTTGTCAAGTTTTTACGATATAAGAAAAAAGTGTATTTATAGCTTCTTGTTTTACCATGCCAAATCTTCAGTTTAAAATTGGTTCAAATCGGACCGCGAATTTCTAAATTTTTTAGAATATTTTTAATTTGTGTCACTATTTTAAGATAAAATTTGGTACAAATGTGTAAAAAGGTATGTACGAAAACATTATTGCGAATTTTGAATTTTCGCGGGTTACGTATATGCGAATTTCGATTTTTTGTGGCGTTATGTTGGTACTCATGTCTCTCACTTATGCCGACAAGCTCGACCATTTTGAATGTTCACTTAATTGTTGAAAGCTGTTTTGCTTGCACGTGTTTTGGATCGTCTTCGATTTTTTACCTATTCAAAAAAATGGATCAAAGAACTTGTATCAAATTTTTTTTTTCTGAATGGAATAATTGGAATAAAAATGTTAAAGAAGGCTTATGGGGACCAAGCTCTACCAAAATCAACAACATTTGATTGGTATAAATTGTTGAAAGAAGGTTGCGAACGTGTTGAAGACGAAGAGCTCCCTGATCAACCATCGACCTCAACGGGCGATGTTCACATCCAAAAAGTAAAAGAATTAGTGCTTGCACTCCGTCGATTAACTATGAGAGACATTGCTGATGAAATTGGCGTATCAAAAGGATCAATTTTTGAAGGATGTTTTGGGCCTCAAACGTGTCAAGTCTCGGTTGGTACCAAAAATGATGATTTTTTTTTAAAAAAACTGTACTGATTTTTCGTGACTTTTTTTGCCAAAAATCCAAGCAATATCGTTCCGCAACCACCGTACTCGCTTGATTTGGCACCGTGTGACTTCTGGCTATTCCCAAAACTCAAGAGATCACTCCGGGGAACGCTTTTCGAGTCGATTGAGGAGATAAATGCTAAATCGAAGAAGGCGCTGATGGCTATACCGGAAAGGGACTATTTGGCATGTTTCGAGGATTGGAAAAAAATGTTGGCATAGGTGTATTTTATCGGGGAGGATTACTTTTAAGGGGACAAAATAGATATTCATGAATAAATAAATATTTAAAAAAAAAACACAAAATTTGCGATACTTTTGAACACACCTCGTAAGCTTCGGTCCAACCGAAGTTAATTTTTTTCTTGTTTTTATATCTACATTTTTCAATTTATACATGGAGCTGTGTGAATATTTAAAAAAGAAACGCATAGAACTGGCTTTAAGACAAGTGCAAATGTTCAACAGACATTTTAATTGCAATCAAGTGTCATTATTTTTTCTGTAATTATGTTACAAATGAGTAAAAGAGAATCTATGGCAGCAGAACAAAAAGAAAACCAATTGATTTTTTTTCAAAGGTCGCATTATAATTTACTTCGAGCGCATGTCAAGCGTCATAGTGAAGGGCAGGCAACCTTTCATGGATATTCTATTGCTTTTTTCTTTTTTTAATACACTCATTATGCATAATAAGCAACGACAAATGAAGTTATCAACTCAGCACAGCAAGTATAAACACAGAAACGTAGGCGTGTATGTGTATGTATGTGTTTGGGAGAAAATCAGATACATCAAATGTACATTTATATGGCAAATGTGAGCAGTTCCGGTACAAATGAATCAATATACAAAGTAAATGTGGTGGCGCTTTTTTTTTTTTTTTTTGTTAAAGCAACTAAAAATGTTTGTGGCAACGTTTCGAATTGCAAATCAGTTTGTTTGTTAATGCGAATGTAATCAGTCATGTCCTAACATGAAAATTCCATTAGTTTTGTTCTAAATGCTAGAATAAATTCAGAAAAAAAAGATAGAAAAGGGAAGTTACATTGAAAACATTAATAAGATTTGTTCTCTTGGCGCAAATTTTATTTCAGAATAATTCCACATACAATAAAATCATAAAAAGTAAAGCCGTACATGTTGTCATTCTTAAATCTCAACGAATTTGTCAGCTGCAATTCGCACACAAAAGGAATATCAACGGCACAAAAAAAATTCTCATTCATTAGCGTTAATAATTACAATGTTGCATGATTTATCTTGCATTATTGCCCGCTCATACAAGATTCTGGACATTCTTACCACTCATACATTCAAGTGTCTTTAATTCGTTCATTTGCATTCTGGACTTCCATTTCTTTTTTTCGTTTTTATACTCGTCATGCATAGTGTGAAGGGGTATTTTCATTTTGTCAGAAAGTTTGTAACGCATTAAAGGAGACATCTTAGACCATATAAAGTATATGTACAGGATGGCACCGAAATCTCAGAGTTTTTGATATAAGTGTTTTGGTGTAAGTACTGGAAAATTTACACCATTACACCGATACTTCAGTGTTTTCATTGATTCTATAGGGTAGCCAATTTTTTTAATATTTGTAAAATGTAAATCTCAAAACTCTAGTGAAAATATTTTCGGTGTCCCCCCTCACATTCTTGATCAGGACGACGAGATTTATCGATCTATGCATGCCCGTCTTTCTGTCTGTTGCGAGGTGAAACTCTTAACTTAAGTTTTTCTGGGTTCTAGGTACTTTGTAGGTTAAATTAGAATGGCACACGCTCACTCTAAGGTGTAGCCCATTTTCGAGTTTTTGTATGAAAAGTATATTTTTTTTTGTCCAAAGTACTTTGTATGTCAGGAGTCAAGTATAACCCACATACAAACTGACCACCATATTTGTATTTTTTGTATAAAAATAGTTAGTATTTATGAATGTATTCTCTCCTAATTGGTTGAGAACAACTCTAACGTCATCCAGTATCGAATTCAAGGTGGCACGCCCAGTTTTAGGTTTGGCCCCTATACAAATCTATCGCCCATATTCGAGTTTTTGCATTAAAATGTTTGTTATTTATGAATGTATTCACTTCAAGTTGAATAAAAACACTTCTTATTGCAAATTATTGAATTGCCCGTGTGGAATTCGGGCGTTTAAGAATACTACCACAGCAGGATCAGCTTGACGTAAAAGCCGTCTAAAGAGCGACTCTTTGAGGTAAGTTTGGTCTGAGAGTTTTCACCAACGACGTAAAACAAAAATAACCACATGAATCACACACAGGAAAAAGTGTACCTTATGCTAAGATGGATATGGGTCATGACATAATCGGATAAGTCAACGTTGGGCGGGTTTGAGCGAAAGATACTTCAGAGAATTATTGGGGAATGACATCCGCATTCGCACGAACGATCCGTACGAGGTGTATAATGACATCGACAGAGTCAGGAATATCAAATACAAAAGGCTGTTCTGGGCTTGTCACCTGTATCGGATGGATACATAGGCTCTGGTAAGAAAAGTTTGTAAGAAAGATTTGAACCAAATCGGAGGGGCGCGACAGAGAGGACGTCCGCCGATGGGAGGGATGACCAGATCTGGGAAGACATCCGCAAGATCGCTGTCCCAAATTGGTATAGACTAGAAATGGACTACAACCACTGGTGTGAAGCCTCACGTGCTGCCAAGGCCAACAATCGGCTGTAGTCCAAAATATATATATATATATAATGTATGTAGATTTGGTGAGGATCGGTACACATAGTGTTTGTAGGAAAGCTTGAAACGCATTGAAGGAGGCATCGTAGACCCCATAAAGCATACATATTCTTGATCAGATCGACGAGGTGAGTCGATATAGCCATGTCCGTCTGTTTATTTCAACGCAATTTAATCCGGACCCTACTGGAATTTACTTAGCTGAATTTTGAAACTTAAGCTTTTCTCGGCAACGACCAGGCCACGTTGAATATGAAAGTGTCACGCTCAGGTATAGCCCCTATACAAACTGACCTCAAATTTTAATTTTTTTTATATGCAAATTGGAACTAATTATGTATATACTCACTCAAAATTGCCACGCCTATTTTAAACATATCCCCCCATACAAACTTACCGCCCATTTTCGGATTGTTGTATGAAAATGGTTATTAGGTGCTACGCCCATTTTTAGGTATAGTCCCCATAGTAACTTACAGCCGGTTTTAATTTTTGTATGGAAATAGTTGTTATTTAGGAATGTTTTGACTCCAAATTGGGTAAAAAATACGTCTAATATCATCCAACGAACCACGCCCATTTTTAGGCATACGACTCCATACAAACTTAACGATTATTTTCGAATTTTTTCTGAATGTCTGTATTTTTAGCTTAAAACTTGGTACCAATATTGTGTCTAAACTTGAGTTGACCCATATATAAGTATCTGATGATAACAAATAAATTATTTACCAATACGTGTGACAAGTATTTAAGCTTCTTTAAGCTTATGGTAGTCCATGAGTATTTTACTGTAAAGATAAGGATCAGTTGACTAATTAAACATTAAATAAATAAATTATAATAATATGGGAAATGGTAGTCCCTTTAAATTTCCGAGTTTTTTCACGATAATTTCGTATAACGGGTATCAAAACTTCGGTTCTACCGAAGTTAACGTTTTTCCCTGTTTTCTTTTTTACTCTTTACAACTGAAAGCCACGAATGAAAGTTTTTGCAATCGCAGTCAGTAAACTGCAGGACAAACGTTATGTTTCGTATGCGGCTGACTCCTTTGCTTTTTTGCTTGTATATATTTTACAATTTTTGTTTTTTTTTTCGTTTGTAAGTCTTTTCTCTTTTTTTTTACGTTGTTGCTGTTGTTATTTGCTTATTTATTCACATACAAATAGTCCGGATAGTCCTTTATTATCGTCTTTGATCTACTTACTTGCTTGGTTGCTTGTTTGCTGTTGCTTCGTCTGCATTATCGATTGGGATGTGCATTTTTATTGCTACGCGCATCCTTTCGTTCTCTCAATTTATATTTTATGTTCGTCCTCTGCTTTACTTTATGTACTTTTAATAAGAATTGCAGTTTTATGGTTTTTTTTTCCTGATGTCAAATAAAAGTATTCCGTACAAGCCAAAATCATGGCAAAAATAAACGAAAAAAAAAAAAAAAACAAAAATTATAATATATTTTTAAACAAGGTTTCTGGTCTTATGAAAGAATTTTTTTGATGGAAAAAGATTGAAAAATGTTAAATTGGTGTGAGGTTAAAATTTTAATTCTGAGATCCCGATGGATACTTTATTTGTCCTGATTCCGCACATCACCAAACTTAACACTAAAATTATTGTAGAGCCATTCGGATATCACTTATATTAAAACTGTTTTTTCTAACTATTTGAAGAGTTAGCCCCTATTTTTCAAAACTCGGTATTTGGCTTGATTTATTGATCAGAGCTCCTTTTTAGAGCTCCAATATATATTCTATGCGCTCTAGTCTGGACTATGCTAAATAAATGAGGCTCAGTTTGAACATAAAGATCAAAATGAAAGAAATATACTAAAGAATGAATTTTGAGTCGCAGTGTGAATAGCGTCTGAGACTTGAAAATCGCAGTGTCTGCAAATAGTGATAAAATCACTGTTCGCGAAAAACAATTAGCGATTACTGAACAGGTTCACTGTTCGCAAAGAGTGTTACAGAAAATCGCCGATAACTGAACATGTTCACTGAGGAACAAGAAAGTAGCAAATCAATACTTTCTGTCACAGTGCTACCTTGTGATTTTTAAATCACAGTGAAAAAATCACGATTTGTGTTTTTTGACAACACTAAATTATACATCTAACTAGTCCTTTAATATTCGTATAAATTACCGGACCACTGTAGAATTTTCCAGGCGGAGCTTTTTGCAATACGGAAAGCTGCGGAGGTAATTCGATGTATTAAAGATGCGCATGAACAAATAGTTATATTTGTCGACAGTCAGGCAGCCATTAAAGCCTTGCAAGCGAACATTGCAATCTGGAGGAGATTGCTTCAACTGAATTTGGAAAAAAGTGGAGTAACAGATCCGCTTGCGAAGTATCCAAAATAATGTGCAAGAGCCCTAGCAAAAAACTATCGTAGTATCTGCCGCAGATTCACAGGAGAGACTGCAGTCTGTTGATCGGCATTCTAACAGGTCTTTGCATAGCGGCAG
Source organism: Leucophenga varia (assembly GCA_018903435.1). Taxonomy (NCBI): domain Eukaryota; kingdom Metazoa; phylum Arthropoda; class Insecta; order Diptera; family Drosophilidae; genus Leucophenga; species Leucophenga varia. Next base: position 317,573 of record JAEIFJ010001207.1, on the reverse strand, counting down.
CTCGTGCTAAAAAGCTAGGAATAACCAACGAGGACAGTTGCAGGAAATGCATGAAGCATGGTACGCTAGAGTCCCTAGAGCACTAATTGCGACTGCCCAGCTATCTCCAATATAAGACTGAAACTTCTTGGCTCACACTGGAAAGCATCATTGGAAGAAACTTTCGCAAACGACGTAGAAATACTACAGGAATTTTGAACAAACTCCGAATAGGCATCACTAAGGACCAAATTGGGGTATGAGTGATACCCCATCAAAATGGAGTCAGTTAACCCAATCTAACCTAATCTTTTTTTCGCTCATTCTTTTAGCCGATTACTAATTGTAAGCAAAGACTATTTTAAAGAAGAGGACTACTTTCGGGAGCTCTGCTATTTATACTTTGTACCCGAATAAACAAAAAGTAAAAATAAACAAAAAGTAAAAATAAACATGAGTTATTGTCTCCCATGAGGGAGATCGAACGGGTGAAGCCTTTTGAGTCTTCTTATACTGGAGCTGTTGTCGAGTATGCTGATGGCGAGTGTGTTGGTATGCATGTCGAGCCGATTTATATAAGAGGAGCCTAATCCTGTTATTTCTTGGTATACCCAAAGTACCCCGAGTTCCTCGTGTATCTCTTTGTTGGTGTGGAACACGTGAGCGTTTGACATAATCCTCAGCGCCTTGTTTTGAAATATTTTAATAATAGAACAGTTACCTCTGCTGGCAGTACCCCAAATTGGGATACCGTAGGTCCATACCGGCTTAAAAATTGCTTTATAGACTAAAAAGTTTGCTCCTCAGCTTGAGAGGTGACCTTCGTCCGATAAGCCATAAATGTTTTTTTAAACCTTTCATTGAGCTGTGCCTTTTTGGTGAGAAGGTGAGGACGCCAATTTAACCTTCTGTCAAGACCCGAATGGGTATATAAAATTTGTGCAAATGTACAGTCAGAAGAAGACATAACAGATCCTATAAAATATGTATATTCTTCATCATCAGCATTAAAATGTAAGTCGATCTAACTACAGCCATAGTCAAATGTTATTACACAACCAAATTTTTTTTTGCACATTCAACTTCCTTCCTTCTTCCTACTGTTGCTATTGATGTCAAACTATAATAAGATATGTTGTTGTAATCCTTGATCTATCCTGAATCGATCGATGTCTTATTGGAAAAGATAACGGTATATCGAACCGAGATTCAAGCGAATGAAGTAATGAGTAGCGGTCGTCAAAAGTTATTACACACATTTTTTTGCGTCAAAAGTAATTACACAAAACTTAAACTTGAATATCTTGGTCTCTATTGAGATAGCAATGAAATCTTATAGTGTAGGTTGTAGGTCTCTTCGAGTAGAAGAAAACGGTATGCTTAGAATTTTCGGGGGACCCTTAGGGTCTGGATTTAGGGTCAAAAAACAAATGTTCCTTATTTTTTCACTTAAAGAGCAATATCTCTGTAAATTACAAACCGATTTTAATTTTTTAACATTCTAAGCATACCGTTTTCTTCTACTCGAAGAGACCTACAACCTACACTATAAGATTTCATTGCTATCTCAATAGAGACCAAGATATTCAAGTTTAAGTTTTGTGTAATTACTTTTGACGCAAAAAAATATGTGTGTAATAATTTTTGACGGCCGCTACTCATTACTTCATTCGCTTGAATCTCGGTTCGATATACCGTTATCTTTTCCAATAAGACATCGATCGATTCAGGATAGATCAAGGATTACAACAACATATCTTATTATAGTTTGACATCAATAGCAACAGTAGGAAGAAGGAAGGAAGTTGAATGTGCAAAAAAATTTGGGTGTGTAATAACATTTGACTATGGCTGTATATCAGAATGTCCGACCGTCTGTCTGTAAATGTAAATGTCTGCAATGTAAATTGCAGCGATATTGTATTGCACATTTTTAAAGAGTTTATCCGTTTTCACTTGTGAAAATCTATTTAAGGGAGTGTTCTGGTTCGCGAGGCTGTTTTTGGAACATTTGAACAAAAAAATCTCATTTGAATAGGGAGAGACATATTTGATTGGAATTTTTTTTTATTCAATTGCGAAATAATTGAAGCTAATAAAAAACATTTTTTCTTTTTTTTTTTACGAGGGCTGTTCAATAAGTTCTCGACCTTCAAAGTACGTGGTCCAAAAAAAAAGTGTGGTGCTGGCGGCCTCGATTCCGGGTCTCCGGGTTGTATAGATGTAATTCTCGTCCGAATTTCAAAAACTGTTTTGCGATTTTTTTTGGATAAAATGGCGGGCATTTAAACAATTTTTTTTTCACTTTTTTTTTTGGTTCTCTGTGTAAAAAATTGAAAAAAAAAATTTAAAACTACGACCGAGGTTCGGTCAAGAATGGTGACAGTTCTGCGTCGATTGCACTTTGTTTCATCAAATCCGTTCAGTGTAACTGGCGCAATCATGGCCGCCAGTTCGAAAAACGTGGTTTCGAGATAAACGCGTTTAAAGTTTGAAGCTATTTTGCTGCATATAAAAAAGAATAATAAAAAATAAAAATTTTGAATATTAGAAATGCGACGATTTTGCGTTGATTGCACTTGGTTTCATTTAAATCGGTTCAGTAGAACCGGAGAAAAGTGACTCAAATGGTCAATAAACGTAATTTTGAAAAAAAAAAAAACACACACAACAAAATTTGGTAAGAAACGGATTTTTTTTAAATGAAGTTTTTATAGAAATCGAATATATAAGTAAGCAGTTTTTAAAATTTTGACAATTCTGCATCGATTGCACTTAGTTTTGTCAAAATTGGTTCAGTAGAATATAATTAGCAATCCCAAAGGTGCGTGCGTGCATACTTGCATTTTCGCGAAGACATTGGTCGACAAAAATTGGTATATCTTCTAAAGTATTTCGAATTTTAAAAGCTATCCAAGCTATAATGCAAAATGCAAAAAAAAAAAAATTGAAAAAAAAAATTTCTCGAACCAGAACACCCCCTTAAAAAATTTATTTTAAGACTCTGGACCATAAGTACACGTTCATTTCTTTCATACTCTTTGGAATTACGGAATGCCAAACTTGAACAATTTTTTTAAAAATGCAAAAGATAAAAAAAATAAACTGCACACCTAAAATTGTGCTTGACTAGTTTGGAAAAAGCGTTGCAAGTTGCAGTAAGACAAAATGAAAAAAATCAGAAACTGAAACTGTAAAACGTATCTAAGCTAAATCGGAAGTGCAGACAAGGCAGTCGAAGAATATACTTAGCTGAAAATGATAGCCAACAGATGAAACTGAAGATGACAATATTCGAAAAAAAGCGAAAGAAAACAGAAAAAAAAAAGTTGTGAAAATAGAGACTAAATTGCGCAAATTGTTGGCAAATAGTTTACCAAATTAGCAGACAATGGATACGCATTGAGAGAACGAAGCGCGTGAAAAGAAGATGAAACTTAAGAAACTTAAAAAAAAGAAACAGAAAAATGTTAAAATTAATTAAAACATTAGCAAAAATAGTATCCAATCGAAAATGATCAAAAAAGATGGAGTGGAATATGGTGTCAGCTAATTGCAGACTTAATGAAAATGTGAAAAGCAATAAAAATAAAAGAAAAAGAAAGCAACGAAATGAAATGAACAAAAAGGCACAAATCGAAAAGATTGCAAGAGAAAACATTGAAAGACGAAAGTTGCAATTAGCCAGCATTTTAGTTTTTTTTTCTTTCTTTGTCGCTCTTTCTTTGTTTTAATTTGTCTCAACATTCGCTCGACTTCGGCCATTTTGTTATTTAAGTTTATCTATCGTGTTTTGTGCTTTGTGTGTCAATCTGTCTATTGTCGTAAAAGTTCTTCAGCCAACAGCTGCTGTATAAACGCCTTATCTGTATGCAACACCTGTTGTCCTTGATGTCCTTTACGTCCTCTTCTTTTTAGTTCATCCAGCTAGAAACGAACTTAAATATTTAACTTAAATTTGCGCAACGCAATTCCACGGCAGCTTATCGTAAATGAATGTTGTATCTCTTTAGTCCTTTGCATTTAATTAGAAATTAATTTCGTTTTTTGAAATATTCAGCGTGAAATAAAATCCAGGCGAAATTTTACGTTACAAGTTAACTGAAAAGTCACTGAATTTCGATTTGGAAAGACCATTAACGTAGTTTTATTAAAATCAAATTAACAAAAAAAAAAAAAAAAAAAAAAAACGTGGCAGTGGTGTTGGACCGACTACGAGGTACCGTGTATCCAACCCATATGAATCTTAAGTTAGGTTCTATCTTGGTATCACTTTGTGTTGTTTATCTATTTTTCTAGCTTCCTTTTTACAAATTTGGATTATTTTTCTTAAAAACAAGGAAAAACGGTTACTTCGGTGGAACCAAAGTTCAAATACCAGTCACACGAATTTTTGAATAGTTTTTGAGTGATCATCAGTTCCTTAAAAAATTTTGAAATAGAATAGAATGATCCAATTTTAAGCCAAAAATACAGACATAACAAAAATTTTCTTTCGAAGTGCTCTCGCGTTTGTTTTTTCGGTCCGGAGTTCGCATGCGCGGCACCAAAATATGCCGTGTGCGCTCAGTACTAAACTTTCTGCCATGTGCTATCTCACTTTCCGGTCAGCCAACTCAATTTCATGTATTCTTTTGATATTATGGTCTGTAACCGCATTGGAGGCCACCACGAAACTCTCGAAACTCTTTTCACCCCACCTAGTATGGCGGCTATACTTAAAAATGGGCGTGACACTTTAATTTTTATACTTTATTTATTCCTTGGTGGGAAACGCCTTAATTCCAAATTTCAGCTTAATAACTTTTATCCTGACATAAAGAACTGTGAAGAAACAAACAGACGGACATACAAACGGAAAGACGGACAGATGGGAGGGACAAGCGGACAAACAGGAAGACGGACATGGTTGGATCGATTCGTCTCGACGACGAAAGATCTAGATATATGGATACGTTTCTATGAACGCTATGTGCATATTATAGTGGTTCCATGTGAACGAAATTCAAAGATTTAGTTGTGTCTAGCAGATAAAAAACCCGACTAATTTGGTCTTACAATGATAAGTAATGAATTATTCTAAAATTTGGGTTAATTCGTTTGATAATTGTATATATATATATACATATAGTGCCACTCGATACCAGTCCGGGATACCGATCTTGCGGATGTCTTCCAAGATCTGGTCCTCCTTACGCAGCGGCGGACATCCTCTCTGCTGCGCTTCTCCGATTTCATTCACGTCTTGCTTGTAAACTATTCTTGCCGGATCCGCTGTATTCATCCGACACAGGTGACCAGCACAGAACAGCCTTTTGCATTGGATGTTCCTGACTATGTCGATGACAGTATATAGCTCGTACAGCTCCACGTTCGTGCTGTACGTGCATACGGATGTCATTTTCAATCTAACTGGACCAAAGATTCTCCGAAGTATCTTCGTCTGCTTCTGAGCCATACATCAAGACAGGCATTATCAGCGTCTTGTATAGTTTAATTTTTGTTTTTCTGGACAGAACTGTATTTCGCATTTGCTTACCGAGACCAAAATAGCTACGGTTTGCAAGAGTGATTCTTCGTTTAATTTCCTGACTTATGTTGCTGTCGTTGTTTACATCTGAGCTGAAGCTCTCTGCCCTTAAAGACCGTCTACGTGGTGCTGATTGTCTGTGGGTGGATACCAAGTACTTCGTCTTGCTCCTGTTCACAGTCAGTCCCATTGGACGAGCCCTTTTTCAATGTCTGAGAAAGCCCCGGTGACTGAACGATCATTTTTGACGATTATGTCTACGTCGTCGGCATATGCGAGCAGCATAGTTTCTTTATAGAAAATATTTCCCTTCCGGTCGTCGTTTGGGCATTGTTTCAGAGTGTACTCCATCAGGAGTTTGAAATAGTCGCACAACAATGCATCGCCCTGTCTGAAGCCTCTCTTGGTATCAAAGGGGTCGGAGAGATCTTTACCGACCCTGACTACGCTTCGGGTGTTTGTCTGTGTTATCAGAGGCGAACGATTTTTGCAGGGATACGAAGTTCAGTCAGTGCTTTAAAAAACTGATTTTCATGTAGAAAGCGGCTTTGATGTCGACAAATAGGTGCGTGTGCTGATTTGTTTTTCTTTGGTCTCCTCTAGGTTTTGGCGTAGTGTGAATATCGGGTCTTCGGACTTCTTCGGCCTGAAACGTGGAAACTGGTACTGTCTACTTATTCCGCAATAGTTTGCGCAGACTACAAGGTTTCCTTTCTTAAAAACTGAGCACAGGACACTAAGGTTTCAGCCATTAAGCATGCGCTCACCACTCTATATTTTGCACAAGAGTTGATGCCTACATATGACCAATTCCTTGCCGCCGGTCTTAAATAACTCTGCGGGTAGTTCGTCGCCGCTTTGTTATTTTTAAGCCTTTGTATAACTTCTAAGACATCGTCATAGTCTGGTGGCTCCACAGGAATTCTATTAACGATCGAAGGATCCAGATATTCATCTTTTCCGCTGGCGGTATTGTTCCAGTCATCAGCCCGTTGTAGGCTAGAGAAGTGGTTCCTCCATAACCTTAGTGGTTTCTCTAAATACTTAGTGATTCCTGGAGATCTATCACCATGATTCCTTGTCCATCCTTGCAGATCGAAGCTCCTTGCAATTTTTGCTAAAATCCACGGTCATCGTTTCTGTTACTCATTATCTCAAGCTCATCGACTTTACGCCTTTCCAGTTCTCTTTTCTTCTGTCTGATCAGGCCTTTTTTCCTCTCTCCGTTTCTCCCTATATCGCTCAACAACAGCTCGTGTTGCTCCCGCCTACAAAGTTCGTTGTCGTCAGACAGTTCTACAGAGTCTTAGTTTTAAGATCAACGATTCTATCTCTTATAGTCTCCTACAACAAACGGTTTTAAGCGGCAAACGGATGGACATAGCTAGATTAACACAGCTTTCAATGTTGCTTTTTGTTTTGTAATAAATTAAGTTAAATAAAAGAGACATCGTAGATCCCTTAAAGTAAATTTTTTTTAATCAACTCAACGATCCAGCTATGTCCGTCTGTTTGTCCGTCCGTCTGACATAAACACATATGTATTATATTGTACATACCCCAACATAATGTCAAAACTTGGGTTATATGCGTTACAAACTATCCAACAAACTGATGCTTTGTGTAAAGGAAACAAAAATATTTTATATTTACCTGAATAAAATAAAATACAATTTTTTAAAGTGAAAACAATTTATGCTGACTAACTTGAAAATTGCATAGAACCAAATATGAAACATTTCGAGTGACAACGAAAGAAATTTGAATTCGCCGACTCAGTTGGTTACTTTTGCAATTTGCAATTTGTGTACACTTGTAGATACATATGTATTGTATCTAGATACATATAAAAAGTTTATGCTGTAAAATATTCAACTATTTTTCGCTTGTTTTCATTTTGTTGTAGATGATTCTTTTCAGCTCTGTGCTGCTTTACATTTCCATTTGCCCAGTCCTAGCCAGGCTCTGCTGCTGCTGCTGCTGCTAATGTTGATTCAGTTTTACTGACTTGGCTAATGCATGTCACTAACTCTTCGTGGCTTTGATGTGTTCTTCTCCGCTGCTGAATGTTATGTTAAGGATATGCTTAGTTTTTTCTTTCTTTCTTTTTTTTTTTTTATTGTCAGTTTAAGCGAAATTGTATACGTGATTATTTCGTTGAAGTAAAATTTTTTTGCTGACGTGTTGCTGTCAACTCGTTTCAACATCATTTGCAGCTGCTTCTCGTATGCGAATGGAGAACTTTTTGCTGTGCAAATTCTTTGATCGAATATAATAATATGCGTTGCTCGAGAAAAGTTCTTCTTGCTCTATTGCTGCTGATGGTGCGTATTAGACGCAAATAGCTGAAATTATTTGTATAACTCATACGCCACGTTGCCACATTGGAAATGTAATTTTAGCAAAAATAAATTTTTTTATTCAATGTTAAAAAAACTTAAACGATATAAACAAAAATTTCTACAATTATAGGTGAACCAACAAAAATAATCAAGAACAATAATTTTACCAGTTCAATTCAGGCCTGAAGAGTAGGTCCAGGAGTGAGTTCTTTTGAGCCGCCTTGTGTGTTGTGTATTATGTTGCTCCAGTCTAAAGATGTAGCGGGTTCCGAATCCGAATCTAGGTCTCTGTGGATGACAGAGTTCCTGACGTAAGTTGGCGCACCTATGATCCTGCGTAGCAGCTAACTCTGGAAACGCTGTAGGATCTCGATGCTAGACTCAGCTCCCTTCCCACAGAGTTGGATGCCATAGGTTTAAATGGGCTTAAGCAGCGCTTTGTAGAGCAGTACTTTATTGCGAGTGTTCAGCCCAGGTACCTCTCCTTGTCCATCACTGGGAGCAGTGTACCATGAAGGCTGACAGGGGGGCACTTGAGCCTGCGTGTCGCAAAAAGTCAAATGAAGCGACTTATCCGTATTCACGGCCAAGGTTGCAGCATGTCCAGCTGTCTTTGGACGATTTCAGAGGCCTCCGAGCAGTACGCTGTTGAGGCGAGAAAGGCTGTGTCATTAGCATAGAAGGCAACAAGGAGCTGCTCATGTTAAAGCACAGGTAGATCAGCAGTGAAGAGGGTATATAGGATTGGGCCCAGCATGCTGGCTCTATCCTTGAGTTGGAGCTCTCACACCGGACATAGAAGCATCTGTCCAGTAGGTATGATTTGAGTATTACGTAATATGGAGCCGAAAGCAGGAGTTTGAATTTGTAGAGAAGTCCAGCATGCCATACCCGATCGTACACCTATTTCACATCCAGAAATACCGCGGAGGAGTACTTCTTTTCCTCAATGGATCAGATGATCTTTTGAACAACGCGGTGGCATTGCTCAGGTGTACCGTGATGTCGCCGGAGTCCAAATTGATGGTCTGGAATCCGATTGCCTTCTTCCAGTAACGGCAACATTCTAACCAAAAGTATTCTCTCAAATAATTTGGAGAGTATCGACAGCAGACTGATTGGACTGAAGGGGGCAACTTCATGTTCCGGTATCCCAGATTTCGGGATCTTAATAACTTCCGCACACTTCCATTGAGATGGAAGATCCTTTTGAAGATGTAAGCCAGCTACTTGACCACTCTCGACGGGAGACATTGTATGGTGAAAGCATTTATTCCGTTATAGCCGGAATTTTTTGTAGTTTTTAGAGAGTCAATATCATGTTGCACCTCTTCTGGCGTACTCTGTTGATGGGAAGGGCCATATGGCATGGAGATTCCAGAAAAGCTTGGGTAGTGTCAGCCACTTCAGCGCTGCATGTACTGAAGAGGGGTGAAGGTGTTTGCTAGATATTTAAAAAAAAAAAAAAAACTATCATATATCACTTCGGCAATGAGTACAAAATAGCAATAAAAAAACTGTATCTTTTTTATTTTACATCAAATGAGAAATGCACACAAACTAGCAACGACGAAGATTGATTGGCAGCAACTTTGTTGCACACAGCTAACTAACAAAAAGAAAAGAGATGAGAAGAAACTAAAGCCACAAATACTTGCAACAGCAGCAGCAGCGTGTAAATGAGCACTTCAATTGCAACAAAGTTTTCTCAACCATTTTGCTAAAATCTTTCAATTTAAGTACGATTCCCCATTGTATCTTTCTGTCTCATTTTTGGTTTTTTAATACCTACCTTTTTTCACCGAATAAAACTCAAACTAAAGAATGATTTAAGTTTTATTTGTCTTCTCTTGAGTAGCAGCGTTTGTCATTTTAGTGTATCTACATATTTCTAAATTGGATTGAGGTCTTTTATTTGAATTGTATGCTGTGTAGTGTTTGAATGAAAAATATTAAAGATACACAGGAGTTTTGAATTTGAATATTTTTAAAGTTAGAATATTTACAATAGTTTTGAAATGCTTGAAGTGTCAACAATTTAAATTTAAGTATAGAAATATTTCCCGCTGAAGACCGCTTAAAAACATTATTGTGATAACACAAAAAGTTCGGAAAATATTGAGTGTAATGATTACAACAAAAGTTGTTTATGCAGGAAGCATATCGAATAAAATTGGGCATAAATTAGGACTGTGTGATTAATCGATAAATGAAGGTGCAATCGATTATTTGATTAATCGATTATTTCAAGAATCAATAATTGATTAATCAACAATTAATAATCAAGTATTTGATAGAGGGCAATAGTTTCGGCATTGATTAGCAAGCGTGATAAAAAACTGTTTCAAAGTGTGGAACAAAAAAAAAGGGTTTCACTTACTAGCTTTTTTACTAAAAACCAAGATCATCAAATATAATAATATCAAAAACTTATATAACGGAAAAAAAACTTTGTGATAATCATGATTAATCAGCAACAATAATTTTTTTTTTACAAACGTTAACAATTGATTATTTGCAACAATCAAACAGCCCTAGCATAAACACTCTTTATGGCCTACCTTTTCGAGGTACTCCATAAAGAGTATACCATGACAATCCCAGAAAACCAACGCCATAACCTTTCCGACCCATCGAGTCTCACTCAGACGCTTCGGCTGCCGGCAACAGTCCATTGCCGGGCACTCATTCTGTGTTTTCTGGTGTGTAATAGTAGATCCAGGTTTCATCAACAGTTACCAATTGACTCCAAAAATCCGCCTGATTCCGCATCAACATAACATTCTTTTGAAACGCTCTCGCGTTCATGTTTTTGGTCCGGAGTGAGGATAACTTTTTGATATGCAGAACCACGTCCAAAATAATCTTTGTGGCATCTGCTAGCTTGCGCACCTTCTCTTTCCGGTCAGCCAAAACCATTTCATGCTATTTTTGTGACATTGTCCTCTATAGTGGAGTTAAGGCCACCACGAAACTCTCGAAACCAATATTTGACGGTGTAATCTGGCGAAGCATTAGCCCCATAACACCCCATCTAGTACAGAATATCTATATTTACCTCGCATCCTGTTTCTTCAAATGAAGAGACGACCTTTACTTCGAAGTGAATTTGGCGTGTTTTGAAGAATTATTTATTCAGTCTAGTTTTCTTCCAATATGTTTATCTTGTCCAAATAATAGGATCATTCTACGTTCTCAAAATGTATATTAGATCTCTTCAATCGACAGAAATTTCTTCAAAGAAAATGAGTGCAGCAGTTATTTCTTCTATGATGGTATTGGGGCATTGGGAGAATTGTCCATCGCTATCTACTTTAATAAACGGATACCATGTGGCAATCCATGAATCGACCCTTCTTTGGCTACATTCATAATAAGTGAACTGCTGCTTGGCTAGACTCAACTCCGAGTCGAGTAATGCCTCTAATTCTTCATTTTCAAGTATATAGTTAGAGCATACTCGTCGTAAACTTCCATAAATATTTAAGGGCCCTCTGCTGACTTCATATTAAAGGAATGAAAAAGAACTACCCCCAAAATCGAAATAGTTTTATTTCTAGTATTCCTAGAAATAAAATTCAAAAGTTTTATAAAATAAAAAATATTTATAATTATTTGATTTGATAATGTTAAGAAACGATTTTCAGAAAGCTCGTAAATTTAATTTTATATTAATGAGATCTCAACGATATTCTGCTAAGGGGTACTAACTAATTTCATCTACTTTTAATAGTTTTAATATTTATATTATGTTCCTTACAGTTCTAGCAAAGTTGATCCAGAAACGCGAAAAGCGCTCGAAGATGGCTACGCAAAAATTAGTTAATTCCAATTCAAATTCACTGTTAAAGAAACATCTGACAAAACCAATTTTTAATAAACTTAAAACATTAGTTACGCCCACTTTTAAATCAACTCTTCTCGATTGCATACAGTCAGGCATATGTAATCTGGACTCGAGCGTTGGTATTTACGCAGCCGATGCCGAAGCATATACTACCTTTGCAGATATTTTCAATCCAATAATTGAAGAGTATCATGGCTTTGAGACGGGTGCAAGACATCCGGAACCTAATTATGGCGACATCGATCAATTTTGCAATGTTGATCCAAGTAGAAAATATGTTGTCTCGACACGAATACGTTGTGCGCGTTCAATTGAAGGAGTTCCATTAAATCCATGTATGACTGAGTCGGACTATCTACAATTAGAGGAAATGATTGAAAATGCGCTCAGCTGTCTTGAGGGTGAACAAAAGGGCAAGTACTATGCGCTCTGCGACATGGATACGAAGACACAACAGAAACTCATCGACGATCATTTTCTTTTTAAGGAAGGTGATCGTTTCCTGCAGGCCGCTAATGCCTCGCGTTTTTGGCCCATGGGTCGTGGCATATATTTTAATAAAAAGAAAAATTTTCTTATATGGGTTAATGAAGAAGATCACTTGCGCATTATTTCGATGGACAAAGGTGGAGACTTGCGTGCCGTTTACAAGCGTCTGGTTGAAGGTGTATGCGATCTCGAAAACTATTTATCGTTTTCACGTGATAAACATTTTGGGTTTCTGACTTTCTGTCCAACAAATTTAGGCACAACAATACGTGCCTCTGTGCACATAAGGTTACCTAATTTAGCTAGGGACATGGAGAAAATGGAGTCCTTGGCTGCAGAGTTTAAACTTCAGGTGCGTGGCACTCGTGGCGAACATTCTAGCGCAGAGGGTGGCATATACGATATATCCAATAAGCAACGTTTGGGTATAACTGAATCTGATGCTGTTCTAACTATGCAGGATGGCATATCTGCATTGATCGAAGCAGAGCAGCAAATGGAATAGTTTAATTTTAAATTTTAATTTCAATTAGTATTGAAATCGTTTGAGTTTAATTTTGAAAATTAAATGTAATAAAAATCGTTTAAACGACGAAATATCTTTTTTTGCTTCACACTTTTAAGTGCTCGCTGAACTAGAGCTCTGCAATGGTGAACTCGACCAAAGGATATAAATGACTCATTACCGACTCGAGCCGATGAAATATCGAACAGAACGCATTGAATCTGCTCATATATTTATTTAATTAAACGGTTAAACTCTGAAACTAGTTTTCGTAGTTTCGGTTATCCGATCAAAGCTAATCATTTTATTTGATTATCCGATTCAAGTATCAAATCAACTTAACCGAATATCCAAAACGACTTTAAACGAAGTCGACATACTCTAGTCGATTTGCACAAAGTCGTGTCAAATCGAATATTTGCCAAGCAGTTCCCTTGAGTTACTCGAATCGGTTTCATTTCGAGTATCCGATTTAATTGCGCATTCTGATAGAATATGGATACACTCTGGAGAGCTTGCTACACCCATTACATGTAGGTGTTCCTAAGTCCTTAGCTGAGTTCTGTCAAGCTTAACCAATGCTTCGGTAACCTTAGAGTTGAATCCCTTATTAAAATATTTGGCCTGTCGCATGCCCTGCCTTGAAAACCAGTGTTCATCCCTGGCTCGTTTTCTATCATTACGTATTGTCTCGTTAAGTGTGTGGCTCCCAATGGGACAATAAGATTCTAGGCCTATTAAAGAAGTTGCGGCCCCCCATCTTGGTTGCTCGTTACCTGGGATGTTTGTATGCCCTGACATCCACAACAGTTGTACCCTGTTGTTTTGTCCTAGTACGTTTAAGGTGTGTGGCTACTCAAAAACCTTTTCGTGCAAAGCACGGTCGTCATTTAGTTCTTCCAAAGCAAGCTATTCGCCGTATAATTCAAAAATTTCAAAGTGAATTTACTTTATACGATAGTTAGTCACCAGCACGACGTGCTGCCATTCAAGCAAGTATTGAGGACAATGTCAATAAGTCCGTTTCACGCATTTTTGGCTAAATGGCAAACAAAATTTTCGTTACACCCTCAGAAAATCACCTCATCATCGGGCCGTATTTTTTCACAAATGATGAGGGGCACACTGTTACTGTGAATGGCCACCAGTTATTGGGGCCATTTCCAGTTTCTTAGTTTTATCAAAACGAACGCAATTGCCTGTTTTTAATACCCAGTACATCTAAATACTTTTCGATTTTTGACCACCAGCCTTCCTGTACAGTCGTTCAATAAAATAATTGTCCGAACCGGTCGTCACGTTCCTCTTGCTTTGGAGCTGGCGGTGCCTTGGACTGTTTTCTAAGGTTTACGCCAACATACCATCAACAATTAATGACCTTGAGGCCAACATTTGAGCCACTATTGCTGCTATTCCAGCAAAAATATTGCACCGAGTCATTGAAAATTAAATGGATCGTAAAACTTGTTTATTTCAATTTCAAATATTATCCAATCCCTTTATTTAGAAATTTAACATCATTTTTGTAGAAACCAAAATCCAATCTCTCCCTTCCGCTTTTTTTGCTCTTTATTCAATGCTTTATTAAAAGTGTTACAGCTATCAGACTTAGTTCAAATATGCGCCGTTTTGTTCGATAATCTGTTTCCATTTAGACGGCAACTTCATAATACCCCCTTGTAGAGCCCCCCCTCCTAATTTGATAAGAACTCGGACAGCCACTTTTCATAAGCCTCTTTTGAGGCCAACTATACACCACCAAGGGCGTTCGCAATGGACAGGAACAGGTGTTAATTACTTGGCGCTATGTCCAGGCTATATGGTAGATGCGATAAAACCTCCCATCCGAGCTCCCGTAGCTTCTGACGATTCACCAAAGATGTGTGTGGCCTGGCATTGTCCTAGTGGAACACTACACCCTTCCTGTTGGCCAATTCTAGTCGCTTCTGGTCGATCGCCTGCTTCAAACGGTTCAGTTGTTCGCAGTAGATGGTAGAATTAAGCGTCCAGCCATATGGGAGCAGCTCATAGTGGATGATTCTCATCCAAACCCACCAAACACACAGCATAACCTTCATGGCCGTCAATTCCGGCTTGGCCACTGTTTGGGACGATTCACCGGCCCTCGACAACGACCGTTTTCGCTTGATATTGTCGTATGTGATCCATTTTTCGTCGCCAGTCTCCATTCGCTTCAAAAATGGGTCGAGTTCGTTCCGTTTCAGCAGCATACCGCAGGCGTTTATTCGGTCCAGAATGTTTTTTTGCGTCAAATCATGCGGCACCCAAACATCAAGTTTTTTTTTTTTATCCAGCCTTCTGCAGATGGTTTAAAATGGTTTGGTGACTAGTTCCCATCTCCTGGGCGATGTTACGAGTTGTCACATGCCGGTCTATCTCGGTACATTCCATGATTTGATCGGTATTCGTCGTCACAGGTCTTCCGCCGGTTGGCTTATCCATGGTGTCGCTTTCACCAGCTCAGAATCATCGAAACCATTCCTCCGCGGTTCGAAGTGATAGAGTACCATCTCCCGAAACACCATTAATCTCACGATTTGGCTTTAACGAAGGAATACTTCAAAAATAGCGCGAATTTTGGCGTTAGTAAACTTCATGTTTACACGTTTATAACTTTTGAACGCAGTATCGAAACTATTCATGCATAGCGTCGTTTTGTAGATTATGTCAAGACCTTTTAAATGATGGCATTGCCCGATACGAGCTCTGGAAGATATTTGACAACCTTATATTAAAACTATTACGGACTATTTTGTAAAATTCTATATAATCCCTTTATTTAGAAAATAAACACCCTTTTTGTAGAAACCAAAATATTTTATTTTTTGAAAGTCACTGCTCTCGAACTTTGAAAATATTATTTCTGTTATTATTTATTTATTTAAATTGTTTCTATTATTATAAAATAGATAAATTATAAATGACATAATGGCATTTGGCTTTTTTTTTTCATTATAAATAATTTATGATAATTTCTCACACTTAATGTTTCACTCAAAAAAAAAAAAAAAAAAAAAAACATTTCATAAATAAAAAAGCATTTAAAAAAAAAAAAAAAAAAAAACTATTGCAAATCTAAACTAAATTCAAAATTTTACAAATTTAAATAGGACTACTGAAATATTAAATAGTTTATTTTATTGTTATCTTTTTTTTTTTTTTTTTTATTAAAAATAATACTAATGCGATTATGGTTAGATTAAAATACTCCACATATTTATTTTAATGCACACATTTTTCCATTTTGGACAAAAATGTTTAAAGCAATTCAAACTTTAAATCAAGTTGAAACTTAAATTATTTATACTGTGTGTGTGTGTTGCACTTTAAACTTTATAAACGACTTCAATTAGATACTTTCCGGCAAAGGATAAAAGTGTGTTGCATGATTTTAAACCGATTGGCACCAAACTAAGCTAAACGAAACGAATGCCTTGCGTTGAGATTTATCTGTGTATGCAACTTTGTTGTTTGGCCAAGCCAGAGTAGTTCGGAGCAGCACTGGCAGTGAATAACGCCAATGGGAACTAGAGTCCGTTCCATTATTTCGCTCAGCTTGACCATCCATTCATTCGTTCGTTCTGTTCACTTTCCTCTTGGTCCCATGAATTGTTGTAGTTGATTGCACAATTTGCAGTCATATGAAGTTGTCATACGCTTAAACTCAAATTGCACATAGCTTCTGAATGAGGAGAATTTCAAAAGCAACATGAAACAGATACGGAACGACGACACCTGATGGTGGTGGTGCGCATCGAGTGCGCACAGATTACGCCGTATAAAGCGAAACTGAACTGGGTAAACTGAAACCAAATTGTAAACTGGCCGACGGCTAATCACTTGCACAAGATGATGATAAATCGTTTAAGCATCCTTTTACACTGTCTGAGGCTGGGAGACTATATATGCAAAAGGATATGCATGGAAATGAGCACTAAACATCGTCCTAAAGGCAAAACTTCGTTTCTTATTTAAATGCAAAATCCTTAAAAACTGTTCGCCAGCTGATAAGATGAAAGCGAATAATTTTGAGTCAACGAATTAATTTCATAAACTTAAATTGCATAATTGCATCATTAAATAATAATTTAATTAGTCACAAACTATAAAGTTTACAAAATTTGCCAGTTACTAATTTGCATAATTTACTTAAAAAGTAACATTTTTGCAGCATCGACACAAAAATTTGAGCTGACATTTAATTATTATATGCGATAATAAAATATTTATTTAATTGTACCTAAAGTAATTGTCAGCGAATGCTGAGTTTAATGAAACCGAAGTTCTGATACCTGTTAGGTTAGGTTAGAATGGCCGTAGCGAATTCTCGCGACGTCACCTAGGCCAAAAAGGCCCATTGTGATACCATATGATCCCTCTTTTTATCCTCCTACTCGAATCAGCTCGATTTCCTTATGAAGACGGCTACTGCACCAATCTTGACTGATGCAATCTCCGCCAGACTATCAAGAAACTGTCTACTAAGTAAGGTACACTTTATTTTCCCAAGAGCTGGACAGTGGCAGAGAAAATATTCTACTGACTCCTCCTCTTCGTCGTTTTTTCTATAGCTTCTACAGACGTCATTTGATGCTACCCTAGTCGGACGGCATATCTTCCCACCAGCCAGTGTCCCGTGAGAGCGCCAACCATCATGGATAGAGTCTGTCTATTATGGCGCATGAGTTGGGCTGTTCGTTTAGTGTTATACTCTGGCCACGTACGTTTCGAGACATTATATTTGGGATATGTGGTCCACCTAGTCTCTGCTAGTCTGATTATTTCCATGGGAATTCCAGTCGAACTCCCCTCCCTGAGGAATAACGGAATTTGTACCTTCTCTGGCCAATCTATCTGCTTCGCAATTACCAAATATATCTTGGTGACCCTGAACCCATGTGAGGCAAATATACCATTGCTCAGCTATCTCGATGAGAGATGTGTTATTGTAACAGTCAAGTGCTTTTAGGGCAGCCTGACTATCCGAAAAGATGTGTACTTTTTCTACAGATAATGCATGGCTTCGTGTATAGACCTGTAGTTCAACACAAAAAAATTTTTCGATATTTTGATTTACTATTTTGGATTTTAAAAAATCGCATACATATCCTATTCCTAGTCCACTGATCTTTTATTCCCATTGACGCTATAAATGAGATATTCTTAAGTTAGCTGCAATAAAATGTAGGGATGAGTATTTAGTATTTAAATTATATTAAAAATTTTTGTATTAGGTATAAAGCATAGTAAAAAAAAAAATGAAATATTTAACAAGATAGTACAAGATAGAAATACACTAATTATTCAGAAGAAGGCCTTGCAGTCCTAATGAACCATATATATGTATATTCTTTTAATTTTTAGCCGTATAAAAATAGCTAATAACACGATAATTTTGGCGTAAAACACACACAGAAAAAAGTGTACAAAAATTTAACGATGGCTAGTCTAATCAGATGTACTCCAGGTGGCAGACACAGAGGTGTAAATCTACATGTACGTAGAAAGTATAGTTCGACAGTAACAGTGTGATTTCAGGCCGAAGAAGTCGATCATTGACCCGAAAAAAAGCCTAGAAAAGACTAAAGAAAAACTAATCGACACACACCACCTTTTGTCGACTTCGAAGCCGCTTTCGACATGCCAATAAGTTCAAAGTTTTTCAAAGCAATGCACCCCTTTGTGTGATGACGCTGACATACACCCAAAGCGCTGTCAGGGTCGGTAAAGATCTCTCCGACCGCTTTGATACCAAGAGAGGTTTTAGACAGGGCGATGCGTTGTCGTGCGACTTTTTAATCTCCTGATGGAATACATACTAAAACAATGCCCAAACGCTTGACCTGAAGGCCAATATTTTTTACAAAGTAACTATGCTGCTTACATATGCCGACGACATAGACATAATCGTCAAAAATGATCGTTCAGTCACCGGGTCTTCTTCTCAGACATAGAAAAAAAAGTCTTGCTAACCGTAGCTATTTTGCGAAGTAGAGTACTCTACAGAACGCTGATAATGCCTATGATGTATGACTCAGAAGCATGGGTCATGACAGAATCGGATAAGTCGGCGTTGAGCGTGTTTGAGAGAAAGATACTGGAGAATCTTTGGTTCAGTTAGAGTGGAATTGACATCCGTATGCGCACGAACGATGAGCTGTACGAGCTATATGCTGACATCGACATAGTCAGGAACATTCAATACAAAAGCTGTCCTGGGCTGGTCACCTGTGACGGATAGATACAGAGACTCCGGCAAGAAAAGTTAATAAGCAAGGCGTGAATCAAATCGGAGGGGTGCGGCAGAGAGGACCACCGCCGCTGCGTTGGGAGGATCAGATCTCGAAAATATCTGTATTCGCTAGTGCGATGCCTTACGTGCTGCCAAGGCCAACAATCAGCTGTAGAGCAACAAATATATATGAATTTATATATACTAGCAGATACCCTGCGTGTGGTACTACGTTGTACGTTCATTTCGGCTGCTCTTTTAGCTTTTTTCATTTCGTATCTGCTGTGTTTTGAACAATTTCAGTTCTTTTTGATGGTATTTTTTTTACTTTTTTTTTTATGGCTAACTTAGAAATATATTAAAAAATATCACTTTTTGATCGTACCCAAAATGTATATTGGGGAGAGCTGTAATTAGCTGTTTTTAATTTTTGATTTTTGTTTACGTTAAACAAATTAGAAAATCAACTTCTTAAATAAATTTCAATTTACTTGCATTGTTTACTTTCATAATGTACCCGGTTTGGTGCTTATCGGTTGTACGGTTTCAACGTAAAGAGCGGACATAGAAACATTTTTAACTTTTTTTTTAAGAAAGATGAAGAAATAAGGAATCTTTATATATGTGTAAGGTTAGAAAACCTAAAAGTGGCCAAGTTTCCTATAAAATCATTTGAAAAAATATTTTTGAATTTTTTTTGCTCAAAAATTTAATATTTTTGTTATTCTTATATTAAATTAAACTGAATTTAATTTAAATTAATTTAAATTAAATTAAATTTACTATATTGCCTGTAATTTTTATTAAAATCCATCGAACAGTTTCGAAAATATTGACTTTAAAAGAAAGAACTCTACTGTAATTTTCAAGATGGCGTAGCTAACGTAGTTTTCAAAATTTTTCAAATGACACCAAGAAAATCCGAGTCCCACTTGCAAATTACAAATTATTTTGACAGAGTCTTGCCCATTTACAGGGCTCTGAAATATTCCACATTACACACTAGAAAGATTTATTTAAAACTAGCTCTTAATTTATTTCTTTTTTTTACACCAAAGTTTGAGTTGAAGAGTTCAGACTATCTCGAAAGTATATTTAAAAAATAAAACCTGTTAAGAAAACCTTAAAAATAATTAACATACAAAACAACTTAATACAAATAATTTATCTATTAACACCAAACCATATATGTAAGTATAGACAATGGGGCGTAGAGATGAATATTGTTAGAAGAGCACAAAACTCAACTTAATAAGCAATATATGAAGTAAGTAAGTAAGCAAGTGTTGCTATAAATATGAAATCTACTTAGGAGAAGTACTTAACTAAACTTTTATGAAACTTACTTACTTTTCTAAGTAGTACACACATACATACACATACATATTCAGAATGTATTCAACAAGCTAAAGCTTAACTAAAAGCGAAGGATTAATGTTGCGTAGTATTGGATATAAATGCCTACGAAAAGAGTTTAATTATTTGTGTGCGGCTCAACTCGAAATGCTAACAAGTTGCGAAATAATATAGCGAATGCGTCAAATATAATTAATAAAATTGCTAAATTGAGTTGGCAAATGCGGCAATCTTTAATGAAAGTCATAAAAAGTTTGTATTCATGCTGTGTGCTGCTATCAGTGCTATTAATTAAGTAATTAGCTTTGATATTTCGTATACATATTTACATAATTAGTAAGCATTAATATTGCGAATACGCGTGTGGTATGCCGTGCTCTGACGTGATTTGTGCTTTCAGTATTTTCCTTTGGGATTTCGTTAGTGGATACAAAAAAAAAAAAAAAAAAGAATGAACGCTGAAGTCGAGTATGCTTGACTGCAAGATACCCTGTACCCAAACTTTATGTGGCTTAAATTAGGTTCTATTTTACTACCATAGCTCATTGAATTGGATTTTCATAGAAAAATTTAAAAAATCGGGTATATCTTTGTATGGGGGGCTATACCTAACATTTTTGTGGTCCTACCCATATTAGGTTATTTTATTGGGACTATCATAAACATAATTTAAACTAAATTCGAACTTCCTAGAATAAAAAACAATGACGTTTGTATGCAAAAACTTAAAATAAACCCATATTGGGATATTTTATTGGGACTGCCTAAAACATTTTTATACCCGCCACACATAGTGTGAAGGGTATATTCAGTTTGTCTGAAAGTTTGTAACGCATTGAAGGAGACGTCGTAGACCCCATAAAGTATATATATTCTTGATCAGCTCGACGAGACGAATCGATCTAGCCATGTCCGTCTGTCTGTCCGTCTGTCTGTCTGTCTGTATATTTCTAGGCATCTTTTGTTGAAGATATAAAGATATTAAGCTGAAATTTAGAACTTAAGCTTTTCTCGGCAACGACTATATTAAGTTCGAGAATGAGAGTGCCACGTCCATTTTTAGGTATAGCCCCATACAAACTTAACGTTTTTTTTCGATTTTTTGTATAAAAATACTACTTATTTATGAATGTATTCGCTCCCCAATTGGGTAAAAACATTTCTTTTGTCATCCAGTGTTAAAACCAAGATGCCACGCCCTCTTTTAGGCATAGCCCCCATATAAACTGCTCCGTTTTTTTTTTCGATTTTTTGTATGAAAATAGTTATTATTTATTCATATATTCACTCCAATTTGACTAAAAACACTTCTAATATCATCCAATGTCAAATCAGATGTGCCACGCCCATTTTTTGGTATAGCCCCCATACAAACTTTCCGCCCATTTTCGAATTTTTGTATGAAAATAGTTATTATTTATTCATGTATTTACTCCATATTGGGTAGAAACTGTTCCAATATCATGGTGCCACGCCCATTTCAAGGTGTTCTTCCATACAAACTTAACGCCCATTTCCAGATATTTTCGAGAAATATGTTTTTATACATATCTGTATTTTTAGCTCAAATTTTGAAATTAATATTGTGTGTAAACTTAGGTGACAACTGATGATAACACATAAACTCTTTAAAGATTCGTGTGACGGGTATTTAAGCTTCGGTTCTACCGAAGTTAACGTTTTTCTTGTTTGTACTAAATTTGAACTTCCTAAAATAAAAACAATGACGTTTTTATGCAAAAACCCCAAAATTTTTGGGGTAAATTTGTATGGGAGGTACCCCTTAAAATGAGTCTAGAGGGAAAACCGTTTGCTAGTGAACACTTGATGTCTCAGGAGAGTCTACGTTTCAAATATGATGGCCCTATCTCTTATAGTCCCCGAGATAATCTCTCTCATACGGCAGACAGCAGGACAGACGGTCGGACAGACAGAAAGACATAGCTAATTCGACTCCTCTTCCAATGTTGCTCAAGAATATATACTTTATATGGTCTATCTTGGCTCCTTCTGTCTGTTGCATACAATCGTACAAACTTAATATACCCTTTGTACCCTTTGGGTACAGGGTATAAAAAATTGAAATTAAATCGAACTAAGATAAATTTAATTTTAGCTTCGCTTGTTTGACTTTAAAGTTTTTTAGCTTTGTAAAGTTTGCCTGAAATTGTCACTCTCAGTGAAATTTATTTTATCTAGATCAAGCGGCAACTCACACACACACACACAAAATAAATTATCCATTCAATGTGTTTGTGCAGATACAAGATGTAAGTTCAGAGCAGAGCAGAGCGATGAATATAAAAAGTTGCGCTAATTAATTATATTTGCTTGCTTTGACTTAATTGGTTTTTCGAAAAACTGTTTTCAAAGGAGATTTTTTTTCAATTTGTTGTTTTATTTATCGCTTTAGCATATGCATTAATTTGTATTTAACGAGCAACATAAAAACGTTGTGCCACGGCTGAGTTTATTTACTGAATTTTAGTTTCGCTTTTAAACTTTTTGCATAAGTTTGTATTTTTATTTTTAGCAGCAAAATTGCTATTTCAAAGCGATTTTCGACGCGATAAAGGAAGTTCTTTTAATTTAAACTTTTTACAGCGTATAACGATGGGTTTACTTCTTCATTTTTTTTTTTTTTTGTGTCTCTGCTTTTAATTAAATACCAACAAAAAAAACTTAAGCGCGCACGTATTGAGTTGCCTGTCTAAGAGTAAAGTTAAGTGCAAGTTTAGATTTCATTCACCGGTGAGCGAGTACGACGATCAGTAATTTATGTTGACCAAACTAAACGTTATGATACTTTTTTTTTTTTTCTTAGTAAAGAGTTTTTGCTGTGTAAGTTAAGTTGTAAAAGCCAAACAATTTTGGCTTGAATAAATCTCTTTTCTGCTTTTGCATCTATTTTACATTTTGTAAATTTAGTTTTGCCAAAGTTAATTGTAGATTTTATTTAATTTTGCAGACAAACGCTTGTAAGTTTAAAGATTTATTTTTTGTTAGAAAAGTTGTCGTACTGCTTGAATATTTTTGTCTCTTTATGGGCGAAGTACTCGCAGTGGGCTAAATTTGTCTAACTTATAGGATTCGTATAAAAAAAAATGCTTGCATGAACTTTTCGTGTACTATAAAATATATTAAAAAAAAACTTTATCTTCGGTGGAACAAGCTTAAATACCTGTCACACGAATCTTTAAAGAGTTTATGTGTAATTATCAGTGACTTAGATAGAACTTCGAGATGGGATGGGTGGAGTAATAAGAGGTAAGTTTGTATAAGGCTATACGTTAGAATAGCCCGATCAGTACCATATGGGTGGTGTGTATATAGGATGGAATTAGATGTGATTTGACACAATTTGAAGTAAATACATTCATAAATAATACCTATTTTCATACAAAACTTCGCAAATACACCTTGGTTTCGTCATTGGGTGACATAAGAAGAGTTTTTATCCAATTTGAAGTGAATTCATTCAAAACTAATACATATTGAGCGTGGCACATTGGTTTTGTGTTTGGATGACATAAGAAGAGTTTTTACCCAATTTATAGTGAAAACATGTGTAAAAAATACCTATTTACATGCAAAAACCCGAAAAGGGGGGTACCTCAGAGTGGGCGTGGCAATTTATTTGAATTTAACATAAAAACTTTCTAGGATTGAAAAAAGCTTAAGTTTCGAGTTCAGCTCAATATCTTTAAAACTGAGCGAATGAATCACATCGCAACAGACAGATAAACGGACAGACAGACGGACAGACAGACGCACAGACAGACGGATGGACATAGCTAGTTTAATTCGTCTCATTGAGCTGATCAAGAATACGAGGTGTGTTCAAAAAGTATCGCATATTTTGTGTTTTTTTTTTAAATTATTTATTTATTCATGAATATCTATTTTGTCCCCTTTAAACTAATCCCCTCCCGATAAAATACACCTATGCCAACGTTTTTCCAATCCCTCGGAGCATGCCAAATAGTCCCTTTCCGGTATAGCCATCAGCGCCTTCTTCTTTAGCTTTTATCTCCTCAATCGACTCAAAACGCGTTCCCCGGAGTGGTCTCTTGAGTTTTGGGAATAGCCAGAATTCACACGGAGCCAAATCAGGCGAATACGGTGGTTGCGGAACGATATTGGTTGGATTTTTGGCAAAAAAAGTCACGAAGAATCAGTACAGTTTTTTAAAAAAAATCATCATTTTTGGTACCAACCGAGACTTGACACGTTTGAGGCCCAAAACATCCTTCAAAATTGTATTAATTGATCCTTTCGATACGCCAATTTCATCAGCAATGTCTCTCATAGTTAATCGACGGAGTGCAAGCACTAATTCTTTTACTTTTTGGATGTGAACATCGCCCGTTGAGGTCGATGGTTGATCAGGGAGCTCTTCGTCTTCAACACGTTCGCAACCTTCTTTCAACAATTTATACCAATCAAATGTTGTTGAATTTTGGTAGAGCTCGGTCCCCAAAGCCTTCTTCAACATTTTTATTCCATTTATTCCATTCAGAAAAAAAAATTGATACAGGTGCTTTGATCCATTTTTTTGAATAGGTAAAAATCGAAGACGATCAAAACACGAGCAAGCAAAGCAACTGTCAACAATTAAGTGAACATTCAAAATTGCCGAGCTTGTCGGCATAAGTGAGAGACATGAGTACCAACATAACGCCACAAAAAAAAATCGAAATTCGAATATACGTAACCCGCGAAAATTCCAAATTCGCGATAATGTTTGAACACACCTCGTATATATACTTTACGGGGTCTCCGATGCCCTCCTTTAATGCGTTACAAACTTTCCGACAAACTGAATATACCGGTTTACACTATGTGTGGCGGGTATAAAAGGTAAACGAATTGTGTCAGAGTATTCGTTTATATATCAAGAACTATTTGTGCTTATTCGAAGAACCATTTGTTTTCATTTATTCGTTTACTGGCAAAAATTAAAAAAACAAATTAAATGTTTTTTATTTATTTATTAACAGAAAACAGTTGCTTAAACTATACAAATTCCAATTTCAAAAGCGTTATAAATTTTAATTACTAAACTGGTATACTAAAAGTAAAGTCTATACAAATATTTAAATACAATATTAAAATTCAGTGTTAGTAACGGATCTTTTTATAAATTCTAAGGAAGAATGGAAAGAGAATAAATGAGAATATTTATTATATAAACAACAGAGAGAACGAATTGAGTCATGACAGGTGTAGTTTGTTGTACACTGGGACAACTTAAAAAAGAACATAAAATTGACTGACAATTGTTGAAGCAAAAAGGGAAAAATCAACTTCACCACACAAAATCTTATGCAGAAAAACGACCAAGAGCATAGATCGGAGCGAATACAAAGTTGGAAGTTTAATAAGTTTTAACTGATCCGTATAGGGCGGAACATCTGTTGCCCAATTTAGATTTCTGAAAGAAAAGTGGAGAAATTGCTTTTGCACAGACTAAATGCGATCTTGGTGCACAGCTTGTTGGGAAGAGAGCAAATTTGTGAGAGCGTACATAACGAATTTTCACTACTTTTGTACTTTTGTAACGCATTGAAGGAGACGTCGTAGACCCCATAAAGTATATATACCGTTTACCGTTTTTTTTTTTTTTATTTTTTTGTATAAAATACTAATTATTTATGAATGTATTAGCTCCCAATTGGGTAAAAACATTTCTTTTGTCATCCAGTGTTGAAACCAAGATGCCACGCCCTCTTTTAGGCATAGCCCCCATATAAACTGTCCGTTTTTTCCGATTTTTTGTATGAAAATAGTAATTATTTATGTATGTATATATTCACTCCAATTTGGTTAAAAACACTTCTAATGTCATCCAATGTCAAATCAGATGTGCCTCGCCCATTTTTTGGTATAGCTCCCAACAAACTTTCCGTCCATTTTCGAATTTTTGTATCAAAATGGTTATTATTTAGTCATGAATTTACTCCATATTGGGTAAAAACTCTTTCAATATCATGGTGCCCTGCCCATTTTTAGGTGTTTCTTCCATACAAACTTACCGCCCATTTCCAGGTATCTTCGAGAAATATGTTGTTATACATATCTGTATTTTTAGCTCAAAATTTAAATTAATATTGTGTGTAAACTTAGGTGACCACTGATGATTTCTCATAAACTCTTTAAAGATTCGTGTGACGGGTATTTAAGCTTCGGTTCTGCCGAAGTTAACGTTTTTCTGGTTTCTTATAAAAAACGAATTTTGCTTGATTCAAAAACAAAATGTTTTTTGATACAAGAACGAATGGTTTTTCATATATGAATGAAAAGAACAAAA
Source organism: Leucophenga varia (assembly GCA_018903435.1). Taxonomy (NCBI): domain Eukaryota; kingdom Metazoa; phylum Arthropoda; class Insecta; order Diptera; family Drosophilidae; genus Leucophenga; species Leucophenga varia. Next base: position 290,962 of record JAEIFJ010001207.1, on the reverse strand, counting down.
TGTTCTAGCTATAAGAACGATCTTTTTTTTTTATATAAGAACGAAACGTTCTTGATAATGGAACGAATTGTTCTCCAAAATTTAACGAAATGACCTCGATACAAGATCAAATTGGTCTATCAAGACCAAATTTTACAAATTGTTCCCTGATAAACGAACGAATTGTTCTTTATATGAGAACGAATTGTTCTCGATATAAGAACGAATTGTTGTTGATACATTAAATGATTTATTGTTGATGTTATAAAGAATTATTTTTATAATAATAATTTTTCTTGCTCGCTTACCACATTTTAAAAATATGGCGTATTTTAAAATTTAATTGTAGAAACAGTATTAATAACTCTTATCAAAAATGTTGATACATTTATGTTTCCGCAACTAATCAGGAATATTAACCTTTTCTATTTAAGACTTAAACAAAGATTGAGATAAGAATACTACGCTGATCGCCGTATTGAAAAGTACCTCCATGCATTATTTGAATTTTTTTAAAGATTTTTCAGGAAGTTATAGACAAAGTAATTTTAGCTTAATCTCACTTTTCCATACAATTTCCAAATTATTTTAAACTTTGAAAGTGCTCTTCTGCAAAACGGTAAAATTAGACTTAAGCAGGTTTTCCTCTTTACCACAGATATAGTGAGCCCCCATGGTGTACGAATCGGAATCTTGTTGTTCTTTTAATAGTTTTACCAATGCAAGTAAAAAAACAACAAATGAAACAAACAATTCGGTTAGAGCATATTTCCGATAAATCGCGGTCTTCCATTATTATTTAAGTTTTATTTTAACTTGAATTGGCTTGAAGTCTTAATTATTTATACAAGCGTTAATCAAGCACGGACAAAATTCTTATCTTCTTTTTTTATCTCGGCGCGTTTTTAAAAAATTAAATTAAGAGTTGAGTACAAAATCGTTTCAAAGAAAAACTTTAAAATATTGTTTGTATAAAAAATACGCGTAGGGATTTTCATTTAATCCTTTTAAAATGTTTCGTCATTTTGTCGCAGCACGATTTTTACACGCCCACATTTCGACTGACTCGCCTCGCATCAGCACTTAGCGTCGCATTAGTGGTTGCGTGCGCTTATATATTTAACTACAAACTTGTGTGTGTGTGTATGTGTGTGTGTATGTGTGTGTTTGTATTAGTTTCTCTGTATCTATGATATAAAGCATCGAAATTTAGCGAAAAACTTTTGCACAAAGCATTCCAAATAAAAATAAAAGCGACAAAAGTGTTGTGCGAAGAGTAAAAATAAATTTTCCAAATGACAAATTGTGAAACGTCTGCAATATAAAGTCAAGTCAACGGAAGTCGACTTGAATGCGCCTCAAATACTGCTAAATTATTTTTAAAACGTTTCGAGTCATCATACGCGCTCTTTCACATATTTAAGTTCGAAAAAACGACAGCGAAAAGTCAAAAAAAAAAAAAAAAAAGGAGTGAAACGGAAGCGAATGCAATTATCTATGAATGAGCAAATGACTTCACTTGAGCAGAACACACACACATTCTCACATCGCTTTGCCATTTTATTCCATTCAGGGATTTTAGTGGTGCAATTATTCTGAAGTCATACATACACATTCACATCCGTGTCATCATGTTATCCTTTGAGAGATGCGATGCGATGAGTTGAGTTGATAGTGAGTTAAGTTAAATTTAGTTGAGTGCTACCTAAACGCATTTCGTGCTTCTTCATCATCTTCATATCTTCAGTTGAAGCGCACTTTGCAGAGCGTTTTCCGTTTTCTGTAAGCGTGCAAAGAAGTTTGCTTGTCTTTCATTTGCACTTTCCCAAATTTTCAAAGAGTAACTAATTTTCTTTGCTGTCATTCAAAAATTTTAACTTATTCCAATTCAAACCACGCATTTTAGTATTATTAAAAATAAACACATGCTAACAGCAGTCATTTGTCTACAATACGAGCACGTGTATATGTGTGTGTGTGTGTGTGTGTGGTATTGTGGCATGCATTCCATGTCTTGTTCTTGTTAAAATGCCTTCTTTCGATGGCTGCTGCCATATCATAAATAACGAACAGTTTTCATACGGTTTTATCTGCCTTTTACAGCTAATGCCACAAAATGTTTACAGCATGTATAGCAGATTTTCTCTTCTATATATCGTATATTGTATATATTCTAATATGTAGATACATATTAGAATATTGTATAGTAGATGGATGTTGCTTCATAAACATAAGCTTGTGCCTGCCTGTAGCTACAATGTTATCGTTTAGCTAAAATGTATAACGAATTAAATTTTTTTAGTTTGGTTAGTGAGACAATTCGTATACAAAACGAATTTTGACTAAATTTGTATGGGGGTACTCCTTAGGATAGTCTAAATTTAGAATATGGTGACCCAATCGCTCCGAGATAATCGTTCTCATACTGCAGACGTCAGAACGGAAGGACGAATGGATGAACAGGCAGACATAGCTCTATCGACTTGCCTTTCAATGCTGATCAAGAATAAATACATTTTAGAGAGTCTAACAAGCCGCCTGTTACTTACATTTTACAAACTTAATATACCTCTTTCCCTTTGGGAGATGATGAATTGGTCGAGATGAATGTTTCATTTATAATCTACGCTGGTAATAATTTCACCTCTTTTCGTGACAATCAATACGAACGACTACAAGATATCCTGTATCAATTTTTATACCCGTTACACATAGTGTAAACGGGTATATTCATATATATATTCTTAATCAGCTCGATAAGACGAAACGATTTAGCCATGTCCGCCTGTCTGTCTGTTGCGATGCGTTTTTCTCGGAAAGTTTTAAAGATATTGACCTGAAATTGAGCTCCTAGTTAGTTTGTATGTTAGAACCAAGGTGCCACCCCCATTTTTAGATATAGCCCCCATACAAACTTACCACTTTTTTTCGATTTTTTGTATGAAAATAGTTAATATTTATGAATGCTTTTACTACAATGTGGGGTACAATCTTCTAATGGCATCCAATATCAAAAGAATGTTGCCACGTCCATTTTTAGATATAGCCCCCATACAAACTTACCACTTTTTTCGATTTTTTGTATGAAAATACGTATTCTTTATGAACATATTCACTCAAAACAGGGTAAGAACACTTCTTATGTCAACCAATGTCAAATCTAAGGCGCCACGCCCATTTTTAGGAAAATCATCCATACAAACTTACCGCCCATTTTCGAGTTTTGTATGAAAACATTAATTATTTCTGAATGAATCCATTTAAATTTTGGTAAAATCAATTGCAATGTCCACCTAAGTGAACACTTACGATGTGGTAAGGATCGGGCTAATATAATATAAAGCCTCCATACAAATTTGACCAAGTTCATCGTGAAAATTAATCTAAGCACCTGGTGAACATATAAACTATTAACAGTGTTGTGTAACGGGTATTTCAGCTTCGGTGCTGGTCAGCGACTGTTCCAGGCTGTTACAGAGTCGGACGCATCAGCTTTCGAAGGACATTGTAATATAAAAATGGGATAGGAAACAATATTGATACTGGCTAGCTCGCTGGGCTAGTCAACTGAATAGGCATTTTTTCATGAGAGTTTGTTGTGCTAAGCATTAGAATTGGCAAGACTAAATAAGATGTCTATCATAAGAAACCAAATAGTGGTTCAAACGGTCTTGTATGGAGTCTGCGATCAAAAATATTTTCGGTGAAGATTTCAAGTTAAGCTTTTGTTGCAGCAGGTAATAAATCATAGAATATTCATGATTTTAAGCACAAAGGATATCAGAAAGGATAATATTGTAATTTGCTCTTATAAGAATCGCTAGTTGTTGTAGCTTTGTAACAGATTATGTATTGATTATATTTTTCTTAAGCTGCATAAACTAAGTCGCTTTTAAAAAGGTTAAAACATATGTTTGAAATGTTTCGATGTTTTACGAAATTCGAACACGAACCCCATGTACCGAATGTACCACATTTTTAACCATAACTCCGTAACGGAATGGATTAGAGACTTTATATAAGGCGCATTTGAAGGATAATTAAAAAATAATTTTAACTTGTTCAAAGGGTATCCGAAATTGGGATCCAAAACCGAAATTCTATCAATTTTTAAAAATTTTGTTTATAATTTTTGCTGTATTTTCAAATTACTTTAAGGTGATCATTTAGACAAGATTTTGTAAAAAAAGCGTTTCCGAAAATTGATCTGGGTACCTAGGGGGATACCAGTTAAACTAAAGCTTAAAACCGGAAAAGCCATCTCTTGGAAATAGGTAAATCTACTGACTTAATATAAGACTCATTTAAAAGATGATTGTAGTATGATAGTAGTAACTTATTTACTTACTTACTCAATAAGTTAGTCAGTCTTTCAGTCAGTCAATTAATCAGACAGGTGAATGAGATTTATATGTAGAATAAGTACACAAGTTCGTAATGAGATTATATTATCATGTCTTCTTGGCGGACAGACTACTTACTCTTATGCAGTGACAACAAAGTAATGATCTGTGAATGACCCATGCTGATGCGAAGAGGGTCGTGTTAGCTGTGTAGGACATTACTATAAAATGTTGTAGGAAGTTACATTCTGTCTGACTAGTCAGTGGATCGTCTCTGTAACAGATTTGATAAATCCGAGCGAGCTAAGCATACTGTGTATTTTTATAGGGTATTATCAGTTTGTCGGAAAGTTTGTAACGCATTAAAGGAGGCATCGGAGACCCCATAAAGTATATATATTATTGATCAGCTCGACGAAACGAATCGATTTAGCCATGTCCGTCTGTCTGTCTGTCTGTTGCAATGCGTTTTTCTCGGAAAGTTTTAAAGATATTGACCTGAAACTTTAAACTTAAGCTTTTAGTGTTCCTAGGCAGTTTGTATGTCAGAACCAAGCCCCCCATACAAACTTACCATTTTTTTCGATTTTTGTGTGAAAATAGTTATTATTTATGAATGTTTTGACTACAAATCGGGTAAAAACACTTTTAATCCAATATCCATCCATCCAATTTCAAAAGAAAGGTGCCACGCTCATTTATTTATACGGCCCCCATACAAACTAAACTCTCATTTTCAGATTTTGTATGAAAATAGTTCTTATTTATGAATGTATTCACTCCAATCTGTGTAAAATCAATTCTACTATTATCCTATGAATATGCTTCCGATATGATAAAAATAGAGCCAATATAACATATAGTCCCATACAAACTCACCTTCTATTTTTTTTATTTTTTCAAGATAATTAATAAAGTTTCGTGTGGCGGGTATTTGAGCTTCGGTGCTTCCGAAGTTAACGTTCTTGTTTGTTTTTTTTTTTTTAAAATGGGTCATATGACATGAGGTCGACTCTTTAAATGCTTTGAATAAATACAGTCTAGTCGAAATATTCAGCAAAAAAAAAAAAATCAATCCGATCAATTGACCCGTCAGTACTGCTGCGAAACTTTCATACAGATTTCTTTATAAATTTATAAATAATCACCATTTTTTGTAAAGTTCTTGATGTACCACTGATGTGAATATGTGTTTAAAATATTAGTTTTAGCCAATTTCAATGTCTCTGATAAATATGCTAAGAACCATGGTTCAAAAAAAAAATCGAATTTTGCTTTAAGTTTGCCTTTTATTTAAGCAACTTCTTTTCAAGCATTCTGCAAGAAATACTTTAAAATTTTTCACTCATTACAATTAATTGTTGCAAAATGTTTATCCAAGCCAAAAATAATTGTTAAGCAAAACGCAAAACAAAAGCCCAAAACTCTCGGAGCCATTTAGCTTTTGTTTTGCATATGCAAAATATGCACACTACACAAGTACATACTTACGAGATACACTCGTGTATATATGTGAATGTAAATAGTGTAAACTATAATATTTTTCTCGACTTAATGACTACATGGTACTAAGAGATAAAGCGAACGAGGTGCTCTACGTCTGGGATTTGTCTCCACGGAATGTACGCATGGGGAGCATAACAGATGTTGTTGTTACGGGAATAAATGGGTATTCGAGAGACAAAGAATCGAAAGGGTTGCATTATACTACATGTATCAAGTGGTAAATTGAATGAGCTTAATGATAAAAAGCGAATATTAACTTAATTTCAGTTTAGAAACTAAAACCATTAAAAAGTAAAACAAAAGCGTATTTACATCTGAAATTGTCAGGTGAAATCGAATGAATGAATGCGATTCGAAGAATTTGAAATTGTTTTCAGGCTTATTCGTGCAATAAATTCGACTGAGCTAACTCCTCAAAACAATTGAAATCTGCTAACTGTGAATAGATAACAGAAAAGGACGCTTTCAAATGTCCGAAAAAAAACCAGTCATTTTAAGCTATTCGAAAGGGAAAAGGATCTAAAAGAGAGATTAGCTACTTTACTTGGCATGAGTACGAGCAGCAGAAGCACGTTTCTGAATCATTTAGTTTACCAATGAAGCACTTTACTACCCACTTTTTCTCGATGTTACATTCATAGACTAACTTCAATTCAATCCACTCCATTCCACTTTTCTTTTTAACTTTTTTTTTTACCAATCTACTTCGATCCTTTGTGCGACACTTATGTAGCTAAATCGACATTGCATCTCATACTTCTTCCGAGTGAAGCATTTGTAACGAATTGAAAACATTGACTCATTTAGAAGAACATTGTTGTCGCATACAATGATGTCTCCTAATGAATGTGGCAACAATTTTCCAACAACAACAACAACAACACAAATACAAAAAACAAAGCCATCAACAGCAAAAGCAACAGCAACAAAAACAACAACAACAACAACAACATCTGCAGCACATATATAAGAGAAACGTAAGGATAATGTACTCGACTACTACTACTTTTGACAATCATGGTTTAGGCAATGTGTATTCTAGTAGTCAGCTCATCAGCGTATCCTTTTGGATTTGGCAATTGAGTTTTCAAAATTTTTTGGCACTCGTTTGTTAGTTGAAGCTTGTTTAGATTGTTGTATTTGAGGGTTTTAGGCAATTTAGAAAAAAAAAAAAAAAAAAAAACTCTTGACAGGCAGCGTGACGCTTTGAACACAACGAAAATGACAAATTGTTGGAGTTTGGCGAGATAAGCTTATTTTTATTAGTTTTTTCGAGAACTTAGTTATACAACGGAATGCGTTGTTTGTACATAATTAAGCTTACTAATTGCTGACATAATGTAGAATATATTTTAATTTTAAACAATTTCTGCGGAGTCCTAATGGTGCGAGGAAATGAGTGGTGAATTTGTATGGGGGCTGTGTGGCATAGTGGCCCGATTCTTATCAAATCGGTGGTGTATGCAATGGATGACAATATGTGTTTTTGACGAAAATAATGGTAAGATTTGAGGGATATAGCTTAAAATGGACGTGGTACCTTGGTTTTGACATTGAATGACATTGGGAGCGTTTTTACAAAATTTCAACTGAAAAAAATAAACATTTTTTTTATAAAATAATTAGAACAAGAAAAAATGATGAAGTCGAATATGCACGACTGCAAGATACCCTGTACCCAATCTTTGTTTACCTAAAGTTAAGTTACCACCATACGAGGTGTATTCAAAAGTATCGCGAATTTTGTGTTTTTCAAAAATTATTTATTTATTCATGAATATCTATTTTGTCCCCTTTAAAGTAATCCCCTCCCGATAAAATACACCTATGCCAACGTTTTTCCAATCCTCTAAACATGCCAAATAGTCCCTTTCCCGGTATAGCCATCAGCGCCTTCTTCGATTTAGGTTTTATCTCCTCAATCGACTCGAAACGCGTTCGCCGGAGTGGTCTCTTGAGTTTTGGGAATAGCCAGAAGTCACACGGAGCCTTATAAGTCGAATACGGTGGTTGCGGAACGATAGAATCGACTCTGTTTTTCAAGAAAATTCACCATTTTTGGTACCAGTCGAGACTTGACACGTATGAAGCCCAAAACATCTTTCAAAATGGCATTAATTGATCCATTCGATATTGCTGATTAACAATGTCTCTTATAGTAAATCTTTTACTTTTGAATGTGAGCATCGTCCGTTGAGGTCGATGGTTTGTCAGGGAGCTCTTCGTCTTCAACACGTTCGCAACCTTCTTTCAACAATTTATACCAATCAAATGTTGTTGATTTTGATAGAGCTCGGTCCCCATAAGCCTTCTTCAACATTTTTATTCCATTTATTCCATTCAGAAAAAAAATTTGATACAGGTTCTTTGATCCATTTTTTGAATAGGAGTTGTCAACAATTAAATGAACATTCAAAATGGTCGAGCTTGTCGGCATAAGTGAGAGACATGAGTACCAACATAACGCCACAAAAAAATCGAAATTCGAATATACGTAACCAGCGAAAATTCAAAATTCGCAATAATATTTGAACACACCTCGTACCTCATTGTAATGGATTTTCATACAAAAACTTAAAAATGGGGTATATTTGTATGGGGGCTATACCAAAAATTTTGTTGGTCCCACCCATATTACGATATTTCATTGGGACTATCATAGACATAATTTATACCAAATTAAGACTTTCTAGAATTAGTAACAATGACGTTTTTATTCAAAAATCCACAATTTTGGGGTAGACTTGTATTGGGTTACCCCTTAAAATGGGTCTAGAGAAAAACCCTTTCCAAGTGAATACTTGACGTCTCAAGAAAGTCCAAGTTTCAAATATGGTGGCCCTATCTTTTATAGTCTCCGGCAGACAGCAGGACAGACACACAGACAGACGGACAGACATAGCTAGTTCGACTCTCTTCCAATCCTGATGATATATAATCTTTATAGGGTCTATCTTGCTTCCATCTGTCTGTTACATAAATTCGCTCAAACTTAATATACCCTTTGGTTACAGGGGAAAAAAATTGTAAATTTTTATAGCCTGTACCCAAAGGGTGTAAGGCTAGGAGCATGATAGACCCATTAAAGTATATATTCCTGAACGACATTGCAAACAGAGTCGATATAGCTATGACCGTCGGTCCGTCTATTAGTCCTGCTGTCTGCCGAATGAGAGAGATTATCTCGAAGACTAGAAGAGATAGGGCCACCATATTTCAAACTAAGATTCTTCTGAGCCGACAAGTGTTCACTTACAAACGGCTTATCCCCAAAGTTTTTGGTCTTTGCATAAAACCTGCTTTGTTTCTTATTCTAGGAACTTCGCATTCAGTCTAAAATAAGCCTATCATAGTCTCAAAGCAATATTTCAATATGGGTAACACCAAAAAAGTTTTAGGTATAGCTGCCATACAAAATTACCCCCTTTTTATGAAAATCCAATACAATAAAGTATGGTACTAAGATAAAACTTAACTAAAGATACATAAAGGTTGGGTACAGGATATCTCGCAGTCGAGCATACCACAAAGTAATTTGTATGAATTGAGTTCAGCGCTGCATCCGAACTAATAAGGCATCTAATTAGCAGTTGCGTATGATAAATTTGGTCAAAGTTCGTCTCCATTGAATGGCTAAATAGTTTAAACAAAAGATTCACAATACGATTAAATTAATAATGCCTTCGATTAATGCTTTGATGTGCTCATAATGTACTGAGCACTGTTCAGCATTGTTTCAATATGACGAGTGCATAGGAACATTTGAATAGGAATACTAATGCCTAAATGTACACTTTTCATATACAGGGTGCTCCGTTTATAAAAAGTTTTGTTATGTATAGATTCATAGATTTGACATTTTTTTCGGCATTTTCCATTACTTTTGGCAGCATAGCTCTATGAAATCTAGCGCACAAATGAAAATGAGCCTCACTTAGACGTCATAAAATTTTGTCAAAAATTGGGTTCGATTTAAAGGTTTTTGGGCATATTAAAGGCGTCGAGGGCTGTCGGTTGGCGATGGTTGTACCTGACCAAGGTAAGGATAAATGATCAAAAGTCAATACATACGATGCGATACTTTTAAGTCACACTAGCTATTGCTATTAATTTTGAAACTTCAATTTTGAGCAGCATTGAAAATTGGGGTTAATACAATAAATATCAATTGCCAAAATAATGTCATTATAGCCCAAATAATAGCAGCACAAAAGAGATTTTAACGGAGTACTCAGAAGTGGTAATGCCATTCAAAATTACTCATACGCAAAATTGATGCGAAAATTGTTGTTAAATGCTTAGCTTTGGTTTGTTTGGTTTTGTTGACTTAAGCTATTCTCAATAATATTTTGTGTTTTTAAATTAAATGAAACATAAACAAGAAAGAACGCTGAAGTCGAGTATGCTCGACTGCATGATACCCTGTACCCAATCTATATGTACTTTAAGTTAGGTTCTATTTGACTACCATACCTCATTGAATTGGATTTTCATAGAAAAACTTAAAAAATCGGGTATACATTTGAATGGGGTTATACCTAAAATTTTGTTGGGCCTAACCATATTGGTCTATTTTAATGGGACTGTCATAGACATAATTTATACTAAATTTAAATTTTCTAAAGTAAAAAACAATGACGTTTTTATGTAAAAACCCAAAATTTTGGGGGCTATACCTAAAATTTGAATATTTTATTGGGACTATCATATACATAATTTATACTAAATTTGAACTTCCTAAAATAAAAAGCAATGACGTTTTTATGCAAAACCCCCAAAATTTTGGGGTAGATTTGTATGGGGGTACTCCTTAAAATGGGTCTAGAGAAAAAACCGTTTGTAAGTGCACACTTGACGGCCTAGGAGAGTCTAAGTTTCAATTTTGAAAGCTCTACCTCTTATAATCTCCGAAATAATCGTTTTCATACGGCAGACAGCATGACAGACGGACAGACGGACGGACGGACAGACATAGCTAGTTCGACTCCCCCTTCCAATGCTGAGCAAGAATATATATACTTTATAGGGTCTATCTTGCCTCCTTCTGTCTGTTACATACATTCGCACAAACTTAATATACTAAGAATTTTTGGGAGATCCCTAAAACTGGTTAAAAGGTAAAAAAACTGATTTCTCCTTATAGGTAGTGGTGGCAGAAGAAAAAAAAGTACCCAATCGATTAATTGTTTGCGATTAATTGCAAAAAAAAAAAAAAAACGATTAATATGAAAACGATAAACATTTTTTGTTCATTTCAAGAATTTTATTTTATTATACCTGTTACACATATTGTAAGCGGGTATATTCAGTTTGTTCAAAAGTTTGTAACGCATTGAAGGAGGCATCGGAGATCCCATAAAGTATATATATTAAGTAAATATATTCTTGATCAGCTCGATGAGACGAATCGATGTAGCCATGTCCGTCTGTCCGTCTGTCCGTCTGTTTGTTGCTATGCGATTTATTCGATGAAGATATAAAGATATTGGGCTGAAATTTTAAACTTAAGCTTTTCTCAGCAACGACTTGGTTAAGTTCGAAAATGAGAGTGTCACGCCCATTTTTAGGTATAGCCCGCATACAAATTTATCGTTTTTTTTCGATTTTTTGCTTAGAAATAATAATTATTTGTGAATGTACTCGCTCCCAATTGGGTAAAAACATTTCTTTTGTCATCCAGGTTCAAAACCAAGACGCCACGCCCATTTTTAAGGTATAGCCCCCATACAAATTTAACGCCCATTTTCGAATATTTGTATGAAAACATTTATTTTTCTGAATGAATTCAATTAAAATTTGGTAAAATCAATTCTAATGTCAACTCCATCGGTATGGTAAAGATCGGGCTAGTATTACAAAAAGCCTCCATACAAATTTGATCAAATTCATAGTGAAATTTAATCTAAGCGCCTAGTGAACATATAAACTATTAAAAGTTTAGTGTAACGGGTATTTCAGCTTAGGTTCCACCGAAGTTAACGTTTTTCCTTGTTTTACTAAGCAATACTACACTTAGAAATAAATAAACAAATGTTTTTTAAATACTACTAGGCTGCTCTGAGCCTGAGGACTATGGCATAGCGAAGAATAAATATCGGCATCGTTTCGCTTTAACTCCAACACTGGTGCGTTTAGGCAGAAGCTCAATTCATCTTTTAGCTGTATGAAATCTTGGTCTTATTTCTTTCTTTTATGTGCCAGAGTTTATGGTATCCGCACAAGTTAATCTCCACTTACACACGATTCGCTTCAACTTCCAGCGCTGTCATCGTCCTGGGTGATGAACTATAATCTTATAATTCTCAAACAGTTTAAGCATAGATGATTAGATTAGATGTAAAGGCCAACAAGGGTAAAAAAAAATGAAAAAAAAAAAGATGCGAATGAACCACGAACCAGTTGTGTCCTTTCAACATTAATTAGACAAAGACGACTACATATCATATTTTGATATGCTTAAACTGTTTGAGAATTGTAAGGTTATAAGAATTTATTTAAATTTACATATTTCGAAAATCGGTGCTAGTTGCTTTCGTGTTAAAAAGTTTATTTATTAAAATACATTATGCAATTATATCAGGTCAAGTATTCCGGTAATCTATGGTTACATAATTTTGACAAGTTAGTTTGTGGTGAATTATATTGAATTTCATCATGACAGGAGAGAAGAGTACGAAAAATTTTAAGATAGAGATACATAGAAAACAAATATTATATTTTCTGTACTTTTGCTTCGGTTGCTTTGGTGCTTTTTAAAATTATAACAAAGTTATAGAAAAATATTCCAAATTCTTAAATTTATCAGCTGTTTGGCCAAAGTCAAGAAGCGGAAAAGTTGCTATTTATGAGGTGTAATTATATAAATTCACCATAATATGCGTACACAACAATATTTGTATCCAAATAAGAAAGAGACAGTGGCGGAATACGTCACCTGGTGTAACTGCGTCATGATTAAAATACTTATTTAATTAACTAAATATGTCAAATGCCAAAATTTTTTTGTTGCAGATAATTCAGAAATTGAACAGATTTTATTTATCAATAAGTTTTAATTTTATTAAAACTCATTTTATGGATTCAGTTAAGCATTACTCTGCTGAAATTGTCAGCGAAATTGAAAACACTCGTTTCCAAGTTCGGTATCCTGGTATAAAAGGATCTTAGCTAAAACTCTAGATGAAGTATTTTTGCGGTGTCACCTCCGTATGCGACGACTCCCACAATACTCAGATGATTCCTTCAAATAAGTAGCTTGTGCACGGATCAGGGTTGTTCAGGACTATATGGCCCAAAACATTCCACTTTTTGGGAGTATATAAAATATAATATTTTCAAAAGTCATTATCGACACTTTTAAAATTTTTTTTGTTCAACGACATTATTAATTTTGGGCAATGATAAATACTTGTTTCGTCGATGCTCCAATCACACTTTTAAAAATGGCTTTATTAGTCTCATAAACACAATATACCCAAGAAATAATCCGATGAAAAACTAAATGATGATTTTATATACGAATAGATATAAATATTGTAAACCGTATCTCATTAAATAAATCTAACAATCTATTTAGGACTATAAAAAAAAAGGATTGAATTAATTTAGACATCAAGAATACTTATTTTTCATATTTAAAGCATCATTTTAGGCGTTCATTATTTTAATCACGCAGTCAAAATATATTTGAGCAGCTTTTCGGTGTACCCAATTTTAGGTTTTGACCTTTAAACTTTTAAATCCTAAGCAAATATTTTAAAAGCGTTTGTAATTTATGGCAAAACAAATTTACAGATAATATTTCAAGGCTAACAAGGGTAATTTTCACATTGAATTCTTGTCCTTCGAACACACACACACACACAACTTTGTTTAGACACGTTTTGTGAATGTTACTTTTGTGAACAAGTAGAAAAAAAAAGTAAAGTATAAAAATGTTAAAAAATTAATTAAAAAAGTTACACTAGCTGCAAAACTGTTTTTGTTTTTATTTCTTTTTTTTTTTATTCTGCTACATAACTACTCGAACTCGTATTTACGTCTGCAACATTGAAGGAACATATTTTTTTTTGTTGTGGAAATGGCGTGCGCAATGGCTTTATTAAAAAGCAGTAAAACCGAAAGAAAGAATGAAAAACATTTCAACGAACTTTAGTGTAATGCGATTCGCATAAATTAGATGAGTGTGCGTGCGTATTATAACTCATAAAATTAATAAAGCAAAAATTCATCATACGCCGTGTGTGTCACGCAGCTACAAACAAAATATTATGGCTGCAACGGAAACGAGCATTTAGCGTAAGCGTCACATCCGGCAGACATCAATCAACGAAAAACAGGAGATGAGGAGATGAAGGAGTAGTATAAGAATGATTGTATTCGTTTTGGTTATACTAAACTTAGGGGGAGGGGAACACTTTTCATTTTATTTACACCTTTTGTTTTTAAGCGTTTTTTTAGTATTCGTAGTTCTCGTGTGTAACGACGAAGGTGTTGCATAAATCAGTTTTTATGACATTAATGCGTGAAATGCCAGTAACATGATTATAAAGCGCAACAACAACAACAACAAGGAACAACGACAAAATGCTTACACCACTGCACTACATGCTACACCGCCTCTACGCCTTAACACCGCGTCGCTGCCCAGTACAAATGCCTGCGGTTACAAAGTGTGCAAAGTGGATACGAACTCGAGGTGTGGCATTTGCGGTTTAAAAAAGGTGGCATTGGGCTGCCAGTTAAGTTTGTCGCAGGATGTGGGCGTCTGTTGGCTAGCGCCAACCAAAGTTAATCCGACTGCGTGTCTTTGTATTGCTATTCAGCGTTGCTGCCCGCCACTAAATCTAATGTGTTGTTGTGTTTATTTTATTGTGTAACGCTCGACATTGTTTAGCGCACACATTTAAGCGGATCTCAGGGATTTTACTTGAGACTTCAGTGTAGAAAATTTTAAGCGGTTTATGCTTTAGTTCAAACGCTTTGATTTTTTATGCCCGCCACACATAGTGTGGAGCGTATGTTTAGTTTGTCTGAAAGTTTGTAACGCATTGAAGGAGACATCGTAGACCCCATAAAGTAAATATATATTCTTGATCGGCGCGATGAGACGAGTCGATCTAGCCATGTCCGTCTGTCTGTATATATGCGATTCATTCGCTTAGTTTTAAACCTGAACTTAAGCTTCTCTCAGTCCTAAGCAGTTCAAGTGTTAAAATCAAAAGCCACGCCCATTTAAAGTCATAGCCCCCATATAAACTTACCGTTTTTTTTCTGATTTTTTGCATGAAAATAGCTATTATTTATGAATGTAGTCACTCCAAGTTAGGCAAAAATACTTCTAATGTCATCCAATGTCAAATCCAAGCTGCCACACCCATTTTTAGCTGTAGCCCCCATACAAACTTTCCGCCCATTTTCGAATTTTTGTATAAAACTAGGTATTATTTATGAGTCTATTCACTCAAATTTGGGTAAAAACACTTCAAATGACATCTAATAAAAAACCAATGTTCCACGCCCATTTTTAGCTATAGCACCCATACAAACTTATCGATTATTTTCGAACATTTGTATGAAAAAGTAATTATTTTAAAATATATATTTATCACGACAAAGTATAAAACAAAGTCGCTTTTTCTGTCCCTATATCCCTATATATGCTTAAATCTTTAAGACTACGCCACGGATTTGAAGATGAAGGTTTATATATTGGAAAATTTTGACCCGGGGTATAATGGGGGCCTTGAAACTAGAAAAGCCAAATGTTTGAAACAAAAAGACGTTAAAAAGTTTATTTATTTTTGTGTTTTTTTAGAATTCAGGTGAGCAACAAGACGGGATTTTGGAAAATTTTGACCCGGGGCCTAATAGACCCTTTAAACCCGAAAAGTCATATCTTTGGAATGAATAGACGTAGTGACTTCAAACAGGGGCTCACTTGAAAGATGGTTAAAAAACATTTTTGACGTTCAAGGTGTTCAAGGGGTTTCCGAAATTTGGACCGGGGAACCATATGTGGACCCAATATAGATTTTTTGACCAATTTATTTTTTTTATTACAGGTGAGCACTTAGACGGGATTTTAGAAAATTTTGACGCGGGGCCTAATGGGACCCTTGAAAAAGGCATATCTTTTGATTGAATAGACGTAGAGACTTGAAACTGGGCGCATTTGAATGATGGTTAGTCGTGTTTAGGGGATTTCCAAAATTTGAAAACAAAAAAAAACGCGACCAAAGCCGCGGGTACATGCCAGTAAATGTATATAAGCCACTTATGATCACACATAAACTATTCAAAGATTCATGTGACGGGTATTTAAGCTTCGATTTCACCGAAGATAACGTTTTTCATGTTTTTTTTTATTTAGCCCTTTTTTTTTAGCTTAACTGACTCACAATCAGTGTCTTCGAAAATAAAATTGCAATAGGCTCTTTTGGCAAATTTCCCAAAAATGGCTGCTTTAGTCGACTTGAGTGTTATGATTGTGTGACTTGGCAAACGTTTGAATTTTGCATGCGATTGCATTTGATTTGGTATAAGTTTCAGTTTCATTTAGTTTTTAATTTACCAAAGTCATTTAAAATAATCACCAGATTCGCGGCAGCGCAACAAGTTTAACTTTAGCCAATTTCAAAGGCAAACTGCATCTTATCGAATAAATTTTTTTTTGGCTTTTTAAATTATAAATGATTTTTTCACGCGGAATTTACAAAATAAATGTGTTAAAATTCATTCAAATTGTTAAATTCAAAACCGTAAACGGAAACGCAACCCAAATACGCTTGGAGTGCCTACTACACAAATCGTTATTTTGTATTTTATATGCAAATACGATTTAGAGCGTATTTTTTGTCGGCTTGTTTACTTATTTGTACTCATTTGTAATAGCATTTTTGCACTGATGCCGTATTTCTATGTATTTTCACAAATGACCTAAATAGTCAACACCCAAAAGCAGGCAATTCCGGGTGTTAGTCTATTTATCTATACCAGTCAGCAGTCAGCATAGCCAATTATCGCATTTGCATATTTCCATTTGAATGTAATTTTTACGGTGTTTTGCGTTTAATTTTATGTAAAACAACAATTAAGTATTTGAAATCATATTGGAAACTGTGACAGCAATAACATTTTAGGAATTGCATGATATATAGTATGTACGTTATATATATTAGGTTCTTTTAGTTAATAAGCTGCGCTTCATATTTATACGAGACAAGCATCGCCAACCGCAAAACAGGAAAACATGGAATCTCGGTACACTGACTTAGGATTCTATAAATCAGTCTAAAACAAATGTTCGCCTCTAAAGAATAACATCAGAAATAGTAAAATTGTGTTAAGTACGTAACGTAATATTGTATCCGGTATTTTTATTTCTTTAAACTGACTTCGAATTCTTTATCAGCGACCTCAAAAACGAACGAAATGATATGTTTCAAGTGGATCCAATGAATTTAAATAAATTAGATTAGAATTGGAGCCATCATTTTTATACCCGCCACACACGTAATGTAACGCATCAAAGAAGATGTCTTAGACCCCATAAAGTACACAGTATGTGCAATAAATAAGGGGACTTTTGTTTAAGTCATGGAACACGTAACGCCATTTATTGAACGTTGATAACATTAGAAAGGTAGAGGTTTCACCTTTCAAACGCAGCCAACTTCATGTAAATTGGTTGACAGGTTAAAAAGTTACTCGCTTTTTAATGACAGTATGTTTTTGTGCTTGTCTCGTAAAATTCAATGGAACTGTGAATACAAATGAGAGCTACTGTGAAAAATACTGAGTACTACTGTGATACAAATGAGTACTACTGTGAATAATACTGAGTAATACTGTGAATACAAATGAGTACTACTGTGAATACAACTGAGTACTACTGTGAGTACAACTGAGTACTACTGAGAATAATACTGAGTACTACTGTGAATACAAAAGAGTACTACTGTGAATACAACTGGTACTACTGTGAATACAACTGAGTACTACTGTGAATACAACTGAGAACTACTATGAATTCAAATGAGTACTACTGTGAATACAAAATGAATTCAGATGAGTACTACTGTGAATACAAATGAGGTACTACTGTGAATACAACTGAGTACTACTGTGAATACAACTGAGAACTACTATGAATTCAAATGAGTACTACTGTGAATACAAATGAATTCAGTTGAGTACTACTGTGAATACAACTGAGTATTACTATGAATACAAATAAATGCAACTGATTACTACTGTGAATACAAATGAATTTAACTGAGTACTACTGTGAATTCAAATGAATACAACTGCTGTGAAAACAAGTGATTAATGCTGTATTTCTGTTTGTTTCTTCGCAACTTATTCAGTCAGCTTAAAAGATATTAAGCTGAAATTTAAAACTTTTCTCTCCAACGACTAAATCAAGTATGAAAATGAAAGTGCCACGCCCATTTAAAGGTATATCCCCCATACAAATCAACCAAGTATATTCGAGTTTTTCTATAAAAAAATGTTTTTTTAAGAATGCATTCACTCCGATGTCAAAGTCAAGGTGCCGCGCCCTTTTTTAGGTATAGCCCCCATACAAACTTACCGCCCATTTTGTAAGTTTTTGTGTGAAAATTGATATTATTCATGAATGTATTCACTCCAAATTAGGTAAAAATACTTCTAATATCATCCTTTCTTTACTATACTGATATTGTAAGGATCAGCCCATTATAATATATAGCCCCCAAAGAAAGTCACAACCCATTTTGTAATTTTTTTTTCAAGAAAATGTTTACTATTCTGCGCTTAGGTTAAAATTTGACCCCATTATTGTGTTTAGACTTTGGTTGTATCGGACTATTGACTGCAAGACATCCCTTATTCAAATTTTACCTAAGCTAATGATAATCATAAATAAACTAAACTAAGATGTGGCGGGTATTTAAGCTTCGGATCCACCTTGTTCCTTGTTACTTTTAAAAATCTGACGTTAGTTTTGAAATTAAGAATGCAATAGGACGTGGTAGCCTTCGAACCTTTATACTTCAGAAACTGAACATATGCACGGAAATGGGCAACTTAGCGCCACACTTTGAGTAGAACAATCCAGTTGAGTAATCTGTTCTAAGATTCAGCTTAGCTTGGGTCATTAAAACTTGAACCTCAGAACCAAGTCTAGAAAACTTGCAGAGGAAATTGTTATCAATTAAAATGTGCACCAAGTAGACAAACCAAAAAACAGGCGTCTTAATAAATTGTACTCTCAAAGGAAATGGTTAAATGGATAATGACCGCTTTACACTTTGTATGAGTTATAAAAATTACTTAAAACACATCGCATTAAATTGCTGAAAAGTCAGTTTTTTTTATATTGCAATTTCCAGATACATTGAATTTTTTATGTAAATTTTCACATTCTTTGTAGTCAAAAGAATAATCAATAAAAGTATGTACGCATTTATGCCAACGATTTTATAGGGATGCGCTCACTCGTGACTGTCCTCGCATCTGTATCTGGGATACACATGCTTGCTGCAGTTTTACGTTGTTTTAC
Organism: Leucophenga varia; assembly: GCA_018903435.1. Classification (NCBI taxonomy): domain Eukaryota; kingdom Metazoa; phylum Arthropoda; class Insecta; order Diptera; family Drosophilidae; genus Leucophenga; species Leucophenga varia. The sequence goes on along the minus strand of JAEIFJ010001207.1, from coordinate 271,588 downwards.
CTTAACGCTCTCGTTTGTCAACGCAGTGGAAAAACAGCGGAAAACCAAAAGTTATAAAAGTTACGTCATATACGTACGCTACGGCATACGGGGATTGCAGTAAAAAATTCCAATTGCAATTGTGCATGAAATACAAAAATATAGCACGGCGGAAGAATAACAACGTGTACTTGTTGTTGTTGTTGTTGTTGTTGTTGTTTTTTTATTGTTTGAATGTTTTTATGCAAAATTTATTTGTTGATTTTCTCGTATTTCTTGCGTTGTCCTTTGTACAATTTTATGGGCTCCAGCGAACGTATAAAATGCAAACAATATAAAAATAGATAAACTGACACAGTCGTCGCATGCAATCAAGTCAACACTTGCAGCTATTATCCTTGACCGCAACACATACATTTGCATTTGCAGACGCACGCCCACACACAACATTTTGGAAACGACTGAAATTTGTGATTTGTCGCATGCAGATACAATGGGTGGGTGTAAACTATGGCAAAATTTTGAGTATTTTGTTTTTAAATAAAATTTCAAATCCTTTTCTTTAAAGCATTAAATAATTTTTTTATGAAGTAAATAGATTTTCTATAAAACTTGTTGAACTTGCACTCAATCTGCAAGATACGCCATTCAACATTATTTTAGGTCAAAAAGTGTGCTGTCTGCGTTGGCTTTAAACCAGTTTAAAAGTTAAATAGACATTGGCAAATGACCGCTTTCAACTTGAATCCTTTAGCTACTTCCTTACTTTAGCTTTAACCTTTCTAAAGTCCTCCAGATGCTTGTCAGTTTTGCTTGAAAGCAATACGCCGCTGATTGGCTTTCACGGCCTTTGGCTCAATTACGCCCATATTCACCCACATTGCCTGCGTTAAGATACATTTTTACTTCACTTTCGTTGCGTTTTTTGGAGCATACATTTATGCCTCCCTTAAGCTTAGCTTTGGTTTGCGTGTTTACTGAACATTAGGTGCGTCTTGCTGAGGATGCATTGGGTCGCTGGTGTATATATCTGAATATAAGCAAATTATCTTATTGCTTTATAAGAAGTCTGAGAAGGCTTTTGTTAAAAGTGCGAAAATATATGTTTGCTGCTTATTTCACTTTTTTAAAGTTTCTAAGTTATTTACTTTAAGGAAAAATTCGAGAAAAAAAATATTTTACCATAATTTATCGTCTTTTCTAAACAAGTAAAGAACGTGTTTGCTTAAGTTACAAATTGTTTTATGATGCAATGCTTCGAAACAATTTGAATAAAAAAAATGAATCTACAAAGTATAGCGTACATAAAGTGTTATCTATGCTGTTGGCTTGTGACCGAAATGATTGTGTTTTTAAAACATTTAAGTTGCTTCCAAATTTATATCCCAATAATATGCCAAGCTCAACGAGTAATCAATTAAGTAATCACGATCATTCTATGAGTTTTCCTCCCTAAGCTAGGCGGTAAAAAATTATCCCTTTCTGACAGGGCAAAGTACGTGGGTCTTATCTTAGATCCCAAACTAAACTGGAAAGATAACATCCAGGAAAGAATGAAGAAGACAACGATTGCTTTCTACTCGTGTTCCAAACTATTCGGTCGTAGATGTGGTCTCTCATCGAAAATGGTCCTATGGCTATACACTGTAGTTGTACACCCTTAATGCAATGCTGAACATATTACCTATTGACCTATTCATCAAGCAGATGGCCTCGACCAGCGCACTTCGACTAAAAGAACAAGGCTTGTGGTCCTCACTAAGCTATGGTCACAGCGCTGTTTTATCTAAAATCCCGCCGGATTTAGGTGGCCCTATGGACTTTTTGTCCGAATCTTCGGATTTTAATAAATCCTTTAAATTCACAATTCCTTCAAGGCAAGACTGGATGGCAGAACTGCTGGGAAGTGAGGATGGTTTGTCGCTCTACACCGACGGGTCTAGGATGGACTGTGGTGTTGAGTCTGGAGTATACTCGGAGGACTTGGCAGGGGGAAGAGTTCTTTCGACTGCCGGATCCCTGCAGTGTGTTCCAGGCGGAAATCCATGATGTACTAGAGGCGTGCAAGCTACTGGAGAGGCTGGAGATTCGGGACAGATCGGTTTTTCATTTTCTCAGATAGCCAAGCTGCCATCAAAGCGCTGGATGCTCTCATTACCAAATCTAAGTTAGTAAGGGAATGTAAAAACCAACTAAATCTTGTTGGTCGCCATAACAAACTTTGCCTCTTATGGGTCTGAGGGCATAATGATATAACGAGCCAGCGCTGGCTAGACGGAGTTCATCGAGTGAATCTCAGCCAGTAGCGGTTCAGATTCCAAAGAGTGCTAGGGTCACTATAAATGGCAACAAATGAACAGCTGCAGGAAAGCTAAGCTTATTTGACCTTCGATTGACCCAAAACGTACCAGAACACTACTATTAAACCCCCGCAAAGACCTTGCGAGACTGACAGCCGCCATCACTGGGCACTGGCCCATCGGGGAACACGCGGCTAGACTAGGTTTTGCTTATAACAGTACCTGCAGAAGTTGTAAGGAAGAGGACACCTCGGAAACGTTGGAACACTTTCTCTGTGTGTGTCCTGCACTTAGATCGAGTAGACTAAGACACTTTGGATGTTGGCAGTTAAAATCGCTGAGCGATCTAGCTCTCTTATGTCCCTTCAAATTTAGATCTTTCCTCAATTGTACTGGTTGGCTCTGATACCACATAAACCTTCCACGTTCAAGAGGTTTCCCACCGAGATTTTTTAGTGGTAACAAAACGGCAATTATATGCTAATTGTGTGGGGATACGTGTAGTTTCCCCTCAGCCACCTCCATCTATCTATGATCGGCTTAAAGAGCGATGTTAATTTTCCAACAACACTAAAAAAGTAAACAAAAAATACAAAGACACTCGATACTCGTCATAACATTTAAAAAAATATCGATAGGCCGATATAAAAAAAATCGATATCACATTGATATTTCAATGTTTCTTCTGGCTCTAGTGTCACCTCATAGCCTTTAATTTTACCCTGGCCGATGTTTTTATAAAGGGTGGTTAAATTTAAAGAAGTCGATGTTGATTTTGAATAAAACTCGAATTATTTAGGAAATTATTGACATTTCTTTTATTATGATATATTGGTATGACTCAATTATGTATGGAACAAAATATCGGCCAAATGGCCGCCACGGCTTCGGCGGCACACGTCCATCAGATGGTCTAAATTTTCGATGACGCTGAGGCGTAATTGAGGTTCAATGTCGTTAATGTGCCGAATTAACTTATCCTTTAGCTTTTGAATTGTTGTTGGCTTATTGGCGTACACCTTTCCTTTTAAATAACCCCAAAGAAAGAAGTCCAACGGTGTCAAATCACATGATCTTGGCGGCCAGTTGACATCGCCGCGACGTGGGATTATTCGGCCATCAAATTTTTCGCGCAAAAGAGCTATTGTTTCGTTAGCTGTGTGGCAAGTGGCACCGTCCTGTTGAAACCACATATCGTCCACATCCATATCTTCTAATGCCGCATTTCCATTGAGCCGCGTTTTGTTATCGCGTTAACAATTTATCGAAAAACGCGGAACGGTGTTTCCATTGCGTTTTAGCGTTAGCGTTCGAGTTAAAACAGCTGATTTTGTTTGTTATGTAGTAAAAAATTGTACAGGTTAAAAAAAATTTTTTTTTTTTTTTTGAAATGCAGTTTTTTAATATAACGAGTGGATGTAGGTGTTGTTCCTTTAGTAACTGCTGTCCAATACGAGCATGATAAGGTAATCCGTCATTTGAATATATGCAGCTGAAGCTTTTATGTAAATGTTTATTTTTTTTGCGGTTACTTTGTCAGCTGTTTTCATAAGTATGCGCAACTTACGATTGCCAAATTATTCGAACCGATAAGAGAAATCGGTTTGAAATCGGTGTGAAATCGGTTTGAACGCGTGTTATCGAAAGTCGCGTTCAAAATTAACGCGACTTTTCCCCATACCTAACTGCCTATCTTTTTTTGTATACGATTTAACGCGAGTTTGTCGAGTTTTTAACGCTAACGCGGAACGCGGCCTAATGGAAACGCGGCCTAATTCAGGCCACAAAAAGTTTGTTATCATCTCACGATAGCGAACTCCATCCACAGTAATTGCCTGGCCAGCCTCATTTTCGAAGAAGTACAGCCCCTATGATGCCGCCAGCCCGTAAACCGCACCAAACAGTCACTCTTTGTGGATGCATTGGTTTTTCGACAATTACTCTTGGATTCTCAATCGCCCAAATGCGGCAATTCTGCTTATTGACGAATCCACTGAGGTGAAAATGTGCCTCATCACTGAAGATGATATCCTTCGAAAATTGATCATCCACTGTTGCCATTTCTTGCCACCATTCTGACCATTGACGACGCTTGAAATGGACAAGAGGCCTTAGTTCTCGAGTCAATTGAACCTTGTAAGCGTGTAAATGCAAGTCTTTATGCAAAAATATTCATCAACGACGAGCGTGAGAGGTGCAATTGTTGGGCACGACGACGAGTTGAGGTGGGCGGCTCTTCAGCCACACTATTGCGAACAGCAGCAATATTTTCTGCTCCTACAGACCCGGTTTGCTCAAATTTTTGCACGATTTTTCCGATTGTACGCACATTTGGACGATTAAATTGACCGAAAAAATCACGAAGTGCACGATATGCATTTTGATTTGAACGCCCATTTTCATAATAGGCCTGAATAACTTTAACGCGTTGCTCGATTGTGTGTCTTTCCATAATTCAAATTGAGTTAGTCTGAAGTTGAGAAATGTCAAAAGAAATGCAGGAAAAATCTTGACGTTTAGGTGTGGTTCACATTCAACATCGGCCCTTGAAATTTAACCACCCTTTACTATAAAAACTTGAATTAATTATACTGTAAAAAACCACTGTGTTATTTAAGAATGTATTCACTCCAAAATGGGTAAAAATGCATCTAAAACAATCTTATATCAAAACAAAGGTGTTACGCCAATTTTTAAGTATGGCCAATATACAAATGTAACGCCCATTTTGAATTTAGGTATGAAAAATAGTAATTATTTATGGATGTGTTCACTTCAAGTTGTATAAAAAACAAGTCAATTGTCATCCTATGTACAGATATATTGAGAAGAAAGTGAAGTTAAGAACAAGAAACGGTCCACAGCACAATATAGTCTTCATATAAGTTGATGTTTTAAATATAGAACGTCACACTGGATACATAATATCTGAAGCATTCTTTATTGCTGTACCTAATGAGTAGAGCGTCTTTACGCTTGTTTAGCACTTAAAATTTGTTTCATGTGTCTTTGCCTCATTTACCGCTCAGGGCAACAACGCCGTCAACGTTGACAAACATGCGGCAAATTTAGCGCCGCCCAACCACGAAGTCTTTATGCCATCCAGTTATTACGCAACAACGCGTTCAATGTGCCCCTCTGTATTTAATTCCGGTGCCATTTACTCCCGCACTCTTATCGCTTTTATCGTTTGAACTGTTGATGCCGGAGGCATTTTTGAGCGTAGCGACGTTAACTTTTCATACCAAAAGGATTTTCATTGTTGGCAGTTTTCGGTTATTTCACTTTTATCGCACTCAGCAAAGTCATTAATCTTGAAAGCCCCGAAATGACAAATGTACGCAAATATTGTTGAATTTTTGTTTCTCTAAGTTAACTTTTTGCTGCATATGCAATAATTTTTGGTTTTTCTAGATTTTGTGTAATTTATAAAGAGCTGCAAATCGTTTAGATATTCACAGATTTGTTTTTGTCAATGTTATTGTATATGTACGAGTATGTGATTTCTTGTGCTTTTAAAATATCAATTTAATCTTTATATGAATACCACAAAATGTCAAATGGTATTTAATTTAAGGCGATTTATTGTAACCAACTGACTGTGACATCGAAATATATTTAAACTTAAATTTATACCAAATTTATTTTAAAACATTAAATAAATTACATAAAATTTAATATCTCGTTGGAGCATCGTAAAAATGAAAGTCTGTCTCCCTCTCTGGTAAGAAGCTCAAAGTAGAACAACATTATTGTCATTACAAAGTCTAAGCAGCAGTGTTGAAGATGGAAAACGAAGAAAATGCTACAAGTGAATAAACACAAATGAATTGAAGGCTCAGAGCAAATCTTACAACAGACAAACGGACAGACAGACAGACAGACCGACAGTAAGCCTAAAGAAAGGACGAAGAACGAAAACCACATCGCACCGAAGCAAGTCATCGAATGCGTCGAAGGCACCAAATCCCTTTGAAGTGTGTCAATATGCACAAGTTAACAATTTTCTCAACATTTTATGGCCGCAAACAATATTTGGGCTGTAAACTTTAAACAAAAATAGCATCAGCTTTTAATTTTGTATTCGATATAAAAGTCCTTGCAGACTTTTATCTAAGACGAGTACAATGTCCCGAAGGAACTAGGAACAGTTTGTATAAATGTTAAAAAAAGGAAAGGAAAGCGAATGCAAACAATGTTGTGAGTAAATGGAATCGAATAAACAAGCGTGCCCACGGGTCGTATGAGCAATTTTGAAAATTGACATTTCGGTCTTAAACTACAAACGCCAAGGCAAAACAGTCAAAACGAGAAGATATATCTTAATATATCACGAAGTTATTATTTACTTCTTTAGTCCGCCCAATACTGGAATATGCCTCCTATATCTGGAGTCCTTAATATATGGTCTATCAAGCACAGTTAGAATCTGTTCAAAAACAGTTTCTACTCCTTTGCTTTACGTAATTTGGGCTGTAATCCAATGTTAATTTGCCCCATATACACATCGTTTAAACCTAGCTGATCTTCCCACAATGGAAAAACGTAAAAATCTGTTAGGAAACTTATATCTGGGGAGATTTATTCAGCTTATTTACTGCAGCTGTTGAACTTTTCTATTCCAAATAGGTAAACGAGAAATTATTCACTGTTCTACCTACAAACTTGTACAACTAATTATGCATGTAACGATCCGTTTCGCGTTCTTTGTTCTCTTTATAATAGATATTATAATTAAAATCTATTCTCTCCAGGCCTCCCACTACATCTTGTGCATAAAGCTTTGCAAGATCATAATTTGTAATATGTCACATTTTTTGTAAGTAGAACTAGCAGCATTTTTATTTTTATATGTTAGTTGCTAAGTTATCAAATAAATAATTTTTTTTTTTTAATGCTGTGTTCTTTATTGCAATCAGTCCCTAAGGGGACTATCAGCGAATTGTAATGCATAACATTGACTTTCTATAAAGTATTCCAGGACTTGGGAGTTGTTTTTGGGGTTTATAAAGGGGTGGGGGAGTGATGGAGGAGGGAGGAGGATTTAAAAGTTTATGTTTGTGGTAAATCCAGGGGTGTAACCTCTTCAGTCGCCGAGTCGTTGTACTGTTATCCAGCAGGTTTATGGCCAGAGGGTTGACATGGTTGTCCAGTCTATCCAGATATGCCTTAGTGAGCCTAGCCACCTCCTGGCTTATGAGAGGGACTTTTAGTTCCTGGTGGATTTCTGCATTGGTATGATATGGGTGCGCCTCAGAAATAATGCGCAGAACCTTGTTTTGGAAGACTTGGATTCTTTCCCTGTTGCTTCTCTTTGCAGTGCCCCATAGTGCTATGCCATACATCCACATAGGTTTAAGTATGGCTTTGTAAAGGAGGAGTTTGACCCTTAGTTTGATGGTGGACTTTCTATCTAGCAGCCACAGATGCTTGCGCAACATCTCGTTCAACTGGGATTGTTTTTGTGTGAGATGACTACTCCAAGTTAAGCGCCTATCCAATACCAGGCCTAAGTACTTTGCAGTGACGCTGCTGGGTATGGCAACGCCATCCAGACTGACGGCAGGGCAGTCTCCTCTTCTCAGGGCAAACGTAATGTGTGTGGATTTGTGTAGGTTGACTACGATATTCCAACGTCTTAGCCATGTGTTTAGGCGGTCCAGCTGAGTTTTGATTATGCTGGACGCCACGAGTGGGGACTTATCATTGGCTAAAAAGGCGGTGTCATCGGCATAAGTGGCAGTGAGCATTCTAGGGTCGCTGATGGTTGGCATATCTGTTGTATACATTGTGTATAGCATCGGGCCCAGGACACTTCCCTGAGGGACTCCAGCTCTGACTTCTCTTATTGCTGAGCTCTCCTCGCCGCATTTAACGTAGAAAGATCTACCAGTTAGGTAAGATCTGAGCAGCAGATAGTGAGGGGCTGGTAGCGCTAGCTTCAACTTGTAGAGCAATCCTATATAAAAAAAAAAAAATTAATAAATAAATAAATAAATAAATTGTTTTGCTCCTCGCTTTAAAAAATGATTTAAGTCGACGATCACAACAAATAATCGGTAAATTTATAATACATCGAACATATCGATTAGTTTAGGCTACCTATCGAAAATTACACAGGCCAACAAAATTAAGTTTTTTTTATTTTCGATATGAGACTGGTTTCCGGTCTATTGTGCACTAAAAAACGAATCCGGTGTCTGGAATTCCAGAAAAAACGTATATTTTGGGTGTTTTTTTTTTTTCAAAATCATTACTAGGGTCTCAAAATCGTGTTCAGTGCACAAAAATACATCGGAAAACAGTCTCATATCGAAAATAAACATATTTATATAAGAATTTTCTAGGCATGTGTTTGCAATTCAATCGAAAACTCTGGACCATAAAGATTTAACTCCGATTTATTTCATATTTTTTTAAACTTTTCTATATGGCTATTGTAGTGAAAGGTTTAAGGTTTATTTTAAGAAAAAGTTGAAGTCTCTACCACGTCTGGTTCTCGGTAAAAACACCCAAAAACGTGATTTTTGGGATTTTCAACCCATTTTTTTCTCGAAAACCAAAAACTTTTACACACCGGATTCATGTTCAACGCACAAAAAAAAAAAAAACGGAAACCAGTCTCAAATCGCAAATAAAAAAACAATGTTGCCCATCCATATATTTTGAAAAAATGTTCACCCCTTTAGTGCAGTTTGTAGGGTTTGGTTAATGTTTTGTGTCTAATTCTTGAGCTTCATAGTTTAACTTCATTCTTATTTTTTTGTTGGGTAGTTCCAAGATGGCTCATTATGTGCGATGTAGCAATTTATTGCAATAATTACGAGATAACACGAAATTCAGTAATCTATAAATCAAATTTCGAAATTATTTTCACATTAAAATTATTAAACATTTCCAAAAGAAAAATTGTCTTTTCCAATTCGATAAAATTCAAGTATTCCACACAATTTTAAGAGCATGCATAACGGTTTTAAAAGATAAGATATAAAAATTATTTGCTTTCATCCTAATGTCCGAACACCTACTGCTTCATTTTCATCGTTGCTTGACCGCACAGACATATGTACAAGAATTGTACGCGCAATTGGATGAGTGCTGCGAAGCTCTTTGTGGTCATAATTTATAGACTATCTGCCAAAATATTGCAGCTGAACCATAAAGATTCAATTTCACAAGCAATTTATATAACAAAACCCTTTTCGTATATATACAATTTATTTTTAATACACACACTCACACACACACATACAATCATAGAGGCATATGTGTACATACAATGTACATGCTTCCTGCAATACTCTTGTAAAGCTACAGACACACACACACACATATCACACATTCTGTACTTAATGTATGAGTTTACTACAAGTAGATGAACTAAAATTACATATGTATGTATAAACGTGGGTAGATTAATAAGTCTTTATAGAAACAAATAATAAACATGACTTTTTTGTATGAATTTTTTTGCTAAGATACATAATTATTCTGAATTTAGAATCGTTTTAAAAATTAAAACAAATAAAATTTCAAACTTTTTCATATTCATGTTTTGCATTCAAAAGGATCGTTTACGAGATATCCGTAATAAACCCTTTTTGGATTTATTTCCGTTATTAATATAAGTCTAGAGAATGGATGGTTCCAAATAGCTGACCTTACATCATTTGAAACGTATTTACTTCTTCTACTTGCTACTTGTGAATATCCATTGATTACTTTGGGTATAACAAGAGCTGAAACACGAAAATATGTAATTTTTCATGATTTTTTGAAAATTGTTTATTTAATTAATAATAATTAATTTAATTTTCAATTACATATTTTTGGTAGAAAAAAATTTTAATAAATTATATTTAAAATTTCTAAATTAAGGTTATTTCATTACAAAAAATATAAAGCCTACGGTTGTCCAAATCGGACAAAAAAAGTGAAAGTTAAAGAGTAATAATTAAAATAAGAAAAATTTATTTATTGATTTATATATAGGAGGGTACCCTAATAAAAATCAAATTTTTTTTAGTTGAAAATAACTTGAAAAGGGAACAAGTTTTTATACGAAAATTTACTAACCCAACGATACTGAAAATCAATCTATAAGAAATCAGCTGTCTAGTCTAGCGTTGCACAGTGAGGCAAAAAAAGTATCCATGGGCAAATTGATTTTGAGAGCGCAATTCTTAATCGATTTGTGAATTTTATTTTTTAAATTAAATTTTATTAGCTTTAATTCAAAAAAATAAAATTCACAGATCGGTTAAGAATTGCCCTCTCAAAATCAATTTGTCCACGGAAACCTTTTTTGCCCCACTGTGCGTTCTCATCACTGTCTCACGAGCTATCCAGCCTCATTGATGTTTCCTATCCCTGCGAAAGTCGCTGAGCAGCACTAAGCATTGACTGACCTATTGAAAAATTGCTTTATCGCACCATTTTCCATTAATAAACTGCCTGAGAATTAGTAAAAGTTTTAACTAAATGTAGAGGCAGCCCAGTGGTAGGCAACAATAGTCCCTCGCTAATGCAGAGACGACAGTGCACTATGTTGAATTCGACCCGTTTCCGTGGCCAAAACTAATTTTTCGCGAGTATGCAAATTTCCGTTTTTTCAATGTTACCATGTTAAGAAATGATCAAAATGCTATGTTACATATCTAAAATGTTAACTTAACAGTTTAGTGTTAAATAACAGCTGTTAAAGTCAGCTGTTGCAAGCGAACAACACGTGCTGTCTTAAAGGTTAACTTTGCGGTGCAATTTCAAATTGGCATATCTCTGACAAAAAATCATTAAATAATCAAATTCAAAATGAATATTAATTCTTCAGGTTAGTACTATGTGTTGATACTAATATGTTGCGTGTTTCGTTCGTATTTTTCTAACAATTTGTATATTTAGCAAGTGGTGTCCCCTTGTCACTTTTGGAAAGAAAGTTGAACTTTCCAAAGAGTTTAAAAACAAATTTCAAATTATTTCAGTGAGTGTCTACATACATGTTGTAGAGTTGTCAATTCTGAATTCAGAACTAGTAAGAACATTGTGCGATTTTTGCGCCTATTTGCGTTATTTGATTTATTAGGAAGCAACATCTTAATCAGCAACGCAGATTTGCTAGAAGTGTGGCGCAAACAAAGGAGCTTTTGTGAGAAACAAATTGCTATATACACTTTTATTAGAGACAAAATTGATGGCAGCGTTTTGGAAGAAAATCATCGTTATTTAAAAGATAAAGTCCAAAAATGTTCTGCAAATTTATGGCGAAATTGGGAAAAATGCTGTAGGAAGGTGGAAAGGTTCAAACAGACATATTCAAATTGGATGGAAGGTTATATGAGCCTTAATTTAACTAGAGAAGAAGCAAAAGATATTGGAAAACACTGTTCTTCCAGTCGGTTATTTTGGTGAAGAAGCAGCTGAATCCAGAAATAAAATATATAAATCCGACAGACTACACCATGCAAGGAAAAACAGTCGAATTAACAACCTTACAGACGTTTTTCACAGAGCAATGGATACTTCCGCATAATGTCATCCTTAAATTTAAAAAGGCGGATCCAAAAATATAAGAGACTTGCTTTGCCAGTTGAAGTCATCCAGCTGTTGCCTTGTGAAGTTGAATCTGCAGATGAGTCTGCAAATGATATCGACGCAAGGGAAGACAACAATACATATTTTTTTTATAATAATAATGAAATTGATGAAGTTGAAAATGAATACATAAAATAATACAACAAAAGAAAATGAACGGTCTTTGCGAACGACGCATTTTCGTTTTTTTCCGATTTCTGTGGGCGGAGGGGGCGTTGACACGCCCACTTTTCTAAAATACCTTCCTATAGTCCTAACCATCATTATACAAGAAACCTGCAGTGAAAAATCTTGTTAATTTCAAAAATTTTAATTTTGGCCACGGAAACGGGTCAAATTCAACATAGTGCAGTGGTGATTAACCTGTCTAGGCTGATGCAAAGTTAATCCAGTGCTGCTCTATCCCAAGCTAATGCATAAACGACCCAGTTATATAAAAATGGGTTAGAAAAACAACATTAAGGCTGGTTTGCTTGTGGTTCATTAGTAACTAACTACACTAACTATACCAGTCAGTGACTAGCCCGATAAGAATATTTAAAAAAAAACACACAGTCCGGTCAATTGACCTAAGCCAGTATTGCTGGGTAGTTTTTTTTTTTTATGGCTCGGATAACTTTGCTTTAACTTGATCAAATGATTCTCACAAATTAAGTTTGGAAGACATATGCCATTTTTACAACCAAGATATGGTAGTAAGTATTACAAAATAGAATATATACCCATAAAAATTGACTTTGCTCAAATTATGTTACATTGTACTGCTTGTCTAGCTTGTCTCAGAACTCATAAATTTGCTCTCGTACAAAACATGAATATGAGAAAAAAAATTAAATAAGTTAAAGGGGGCCAATGCTATCAGGACGGGGCATAATAGTTGGTCGTTCCACAAAATGTTATTTATGATAGCCATTTGATAGAAAATGCAACAATAAAAAAAATGAAAATGAGATAGAAAATTAGTTTTAAATTGAATCGAACGAATCAAGTCATATTGAATTTGTCCAGCGGACAAAGATACAACATATACATCCCTTTTAATGGTTAAAGTAGAAGGCACAGATTTTGTCGACGATTCTCATGCTTTGCATAACCATAGAAAATAAATAATATTGACTTCGTTCATGAAATGGTTTATAAGAGAGAGCAGAACGGATGTACATGAAAAAAAAAAAATAAATAATAGAATATAATAAACTAATAAAAAAAATAAATTTAAAACAAGTTAAAACTTTAACTTTGGTAAAACGCTGTGTGTGGCGACTCAAAAAAAAAAAAAAAAAACTACGAAAAACGTTAACTTTGATATAACCGAAGCTTAAATACGCGTCACACAAAACTTTAAATAGTTCGTGTGACGTAGATAATATTTCGCAATGGGGTTGGGTGGGGTCAACCAAGTTGGGGCTTAAATAAAAGCATATACGTAAAATTTTTAGCTAAAAATGCAGATAAAACAATAATTTTCTTGAAAAAAAAATGGAAGTTCGATCCTTTTCATATCGGTAGTATATTCATAGGATGACAGTAGAAATGATTTTACCTAGATTGGAGTGAATATATTCATAAATAAGAACAAATTTTATACAAATACTTAAAAATGGGCGCTAGGTTTGTATAGGGGCTATACCTAAAAATGGGCGTGGCACCTTTCTTTTGATATTGGATGCCACAAGAAGTATTTTTACCCAATGTTTTGTAAATGCATTAAAAAAAAATAGCTATTTTCATAAATAAAATCGTAAAAAGTGGTATGTTTGTATGGGGGTTATATCCAAAAATGGGCGTGGCACCTTGGTTCCGTCATACAAACTTTCCGAGAACAGACAGACAGGCGGACATGGCTAAATCGATTCGTCTCGTCGAGCTGATTAATAATATATGTATATACCTTATGGGGTCTCCGAGGCCTCCATTAATGCATTACAAACTTTCCGAAAAACTCATAATACCCTTCACACTATGCGTTGCGGGTATATATATATAAATTGCGCTTCAGCCGATTGTCGGCCTTGGCAGCACGTAAGGTTTGGAAGCAGCGGTTGTAATCCAGTGCCAAACGATACCAGTTCGGGATACCGATCCTGCGGATGTTCCCCTTCAATTTGATTCACGTTTTGCTTGTAAACTTTTTCTTGCCGGAGCACCATCCGACACGGGTGACCAACCCAGGACTGCCTTTTCTATTGGATGTTCCTGACTATGTTGATGTCGGCATATAGCTCGTACAGCTCATCGTTCGTGCGCATACGGATGTCATTTTCCACTTTACCTGGACCAAAGATTCTCCGAAGTTTCTTCCTCTTAAATACGCCCAACGCCGACTTATTCGATTCTGTAATGACCCATGCTTCTGAGCCATACATAAGGACAAGCGTTACCAGCGTTGTGGGTATAAAAAAACTGTTTAAAACCAGCAAAAAAATTAAAAATAAATTTAATATTTTAAAAATTAAAAAAAGTAAATTTTAATTATTTGTTTATATTTAACGAGTTTATAAATGAATGGCAGCAGTAGCAGCAGTTGCTAAACCATATGAAAGTTTAATTAAATAAAAGAACTTCTCCATTGGATTTTATACAATGTAGCCGAGGCTCATATTTAGTACAGAGAAAACTTTGCACAGCTAACAAATAAATAGATACCCTCTAGATACGTATGGGTTGTATGTGTATATTCGAGTGTGTTTGCGTTTGCTGTATTCTTTTATTTTTTATGCCTTTAATATTTTTGCAAAGTTTTAATTTGTTGACTTAACCGCAGTTATATAAAATAACTTTTGTTTTACTTAACTTTACATGTAACTCCGTTCATAATTCACAAGATACTCCCAGTGCTAAGCTGTTCCGGCTGTATTCTGTATTCTGCTTAGTTTTCTGCTGCTGCTTTTGGTTATCGCCAACTCAGCTTTGTTTCGTATCTAGAATGCGGCAAACGTGCACAACATGCAGAATGCTTTTGCAACTGTAAATGTTTTTTTTTTTACTTTATTTTAGCACATTTTTTTTTCTAAATGATTCTTTTTTTCTTTCTTTAAAGTTTAGTTTGTTTTGTTTCGGCCTCTGCACCAAGGACCGAGTTTCGTTTGGTACGCGTAACCTCGAAGTCATCTTTTTCAGTGTTGAGAAATGCATTCGACTGCTGCACCATTCCAATTTTAGTTAAAGTGTAATTTAGCAATAAATATTAAGATTAAAATGCTACTATTCTTGTCTTTACTACAATAGTTAGCTCTAGCTTTGCAGCTAGCTGTATTTAAAATATAAATTTTATTCTTCGACCATTGCAAAGGTTCATTAGACAATTTTTAACAGAGCTCTATTTTTTATGCATTATTGTACCCCACACATCCATGCATATATACATGTATATGTTGTATTTATGAGAAAATATAAATTTTAACAAAGTCTTAAAATGCTTAGCGCCAGTATATAGTTTATTTTTCATACAGTCCGAATTGTTCTTGTACTTTCAGAGAACTTTTGTTTGAAAGTTACATTTTAAAGTAAACAGTTCTTTTTATACCTGTTACACTAATGTAAACAGGTATTTTCAGTTTGTCGGAAAGTTTGTAACACATTAAAGGAGGCATCGTAGACCCTATAAAGTATATATATTCTTGATCACCTTGACGAGACGAATCGATTTAGCCATGTCCGTCTGTCTGTCCGTTTGTCTGTCCGTTAGGTATAGCTCCCATACAAAAGTACAACATTTTGTCAAGTTCTTATAAAAAAAAAAATGTATTTATAAAGCGAATGGCTTCCAAATGCTTCTTATATCATGACAAATCTTTAGTTTAACAAGCAAGAACGTTAACTTCGAAAGCACCGAAGCTCAAATATCCGCCACACGAAACTTTATTCATTTTCTTGAAAAAATAAAAAAATAGAAGGTGAGTTTGTATGGGTCTATATGTTATAGTGGCTCGATCCTTGTCATATCGGAAGCATATTCATAGGATAACAGTAGAAGTGATTTTACTCAGATTGGAGTGAATATATCCATAAATATGAACTATTTTCATACAAAATCTGAAAAATGGGCGCTTGGTTTGAATGGGGGCCATATCAAAAAAATGGGCGTGGCACCTTTCTTTTTTAATTTGGATGTCATTAGAAGTGCTTTTACCCATATTTGTAGTAAATACATTTACAAATAATAACAATTTTAATACAAAAAATCGAAAAAAATGGTAAGTTTGCATGGGGCAATATCTAAAAATGGGCGTGACACCTTTCTTCTGATATTGGATGGATGGATATTGGATTAAAAGTGTTTTTAGTCAAATCATTCATAAATAATAACTATTTTCATACAAAAAAATCGGAAAAAATGGTAAGTTTGTATGAGGGCTATATCTAAAAGTGGGCGTGGCACCTTGGTTCTGACATACAAACTGCCTAGGAACACAAAAACCTTAAGTTTGAAGTTTCAGGTCAATATCTTTATAATTTTCCGAGAAAAACGCTAAATCGATTCGTCTCGTCGAGCTGATCAATAATATATATACTTTATGGGTTCTCCGATGCCTTCCGACAACTGAAAATGGTTCAAATCGGACCGCGAATTTCTAAATTATTAAGAATATTTTTTAATTTGTTTAGTATTGTGAAATGAAATTTAATACAAATGCTGCACACGAAGGTCTATCAACGTCAAAAGATGTGTAACAGGTATATAAGCTTCGGTCCAACCGAAGTTACCTTTTTTCTTGTTTTTATTTTTTTTTTTTTTTTTTTTTTTTCAATTTTAGTCCCGTGTGTATACCAAAATAGCTGCTTTTGCAGCTTTTAATAAAACAAACTTATTAAATATTAATTAATTTTAATGCATTAATAATATACGTACTTACCTATACATATAAGAATATGTAAATATAATTTTAAATTAATGAAAACATAAATTAATTGTCACTTTACAGCGCAAGTCAACAATACATTTTTATACCCGTCACACATAGAGTGAAGGGTATTATCAGTTTGGCGGAAAGTTTGTAACGCATTAAAGGAGGCATCGGACTCCCCATAAAATACATATATTCAGGCCCGTGCGGTTGGGAGGGTTTTGGGGATAGTTGCACACATGGGTTTTTGCAGCACACGGCAGACTCGCTAATTAGCCCATAACAGTTCATTTAGTCTACAACTAAAGTATTATATATAGCCGTTTAGCCGAATTTTCTATTAATAACACAGCCCTGCATCAGTTTTGCGAATAAGATGGGACCTAGTGTTTCCGAAGAGAATTTTTGTGCTGAACACGAATCTGGGATTACAAATCTGCAGTCAGATTTCAAAAATTCAAAATGGCGGATCCAATATATCGGACGAAAATGTTAAAAAATTATTAGATTTACTTGAAACTTGACATTCGGTGGTTTTTGATGATGCCATTGATCCGCCATTTTGAATTTTTGAAATCTGACTGCAGATTTGTAATCAGCGACATTGAATAACCCTAGGAACATTGCTTCTTCCAGTATTTCTTAACTTTGGATGTAAATAAGTTACTATGTTCTTTTTTTCCAACCCCCCTTAACATAAGTGGACCCCCTACTCTAAGGGTGCATGCGAACAATTTGGGATAGGGCTTATTTCAAAGAGCAAAGTTCAACCTTCAATTACAGCCCCCTTTATCTCAAAAACCTGACGTGATGAAAAATTTTTGAGCCGAGATTCGTGTTCAGCACGAAAATTCCCTTCGGAAACACTAGGTCCCATTTTATTCGCATCAGAAAAATGGAAATTCGAATTGCAAAATTCGAAATGAGGGATCCAATTTAGGAGATTACAATAATGCAAAAGAATGCAGCATTTTACTCGAAATTCGCTACGTCGGAGTTTTTTAGGTTATTTTATTTATATTAATTATATTATTAAGCATTGCATTATTTTATGTATATTTTATACTAAAAGAAAGATATAAATAATAAATCGAATCCTTCGAAATAGTTTTTTTGAAATCAAAAACCCCCTCCATGAGCAAATCCTGCTCACGGCCCTGCATATATTATTGATCACCTCAACGAAACGAATCGACTTAGCTATGTCCGTCTGCGCGTCCGTCTGTCTGTCTTTCGTTGCAATGCGTTTTCCTCGGAAAGTTTTAAAGATATTACCCTGACATTTTAAGCTTAAGCTTTTTGTGATCCTAGGCAGTTTGTATGTTAGATCCAAGGAACCACGCCCATTTTTAGATATAGTCTTAATACAAACTTATCACGTTTATACTACAGATAAAGGCATCCAATATCAAAAGCAAGGTGACATTCCCATTTTTCGGTGTAGCTCCCATACAAACCTAGCGCCCAATTTTGAGTTTTTGTACGAAAAAAGTTCTTATTTATGAATATATATTCACTCCAATCTGGGTAAAATCACTTCTACTATCATCCTATGAATATGCTACCGATATGACAAGGATCGAGCCACTAGAACATACAGACCCCGTATAAACTCACAAAACCTTTTTTTTCATGAAAATTTATATGCATTTATCACTTTAAATATTACATACACATGTATGCGTCTTTTTTAAGCCCCAACATGAGTTGTCTCCACCCAAATCCTTTGCGGAATATAATCTACATCAGTGATGATCGTACATTAACTAATTAAAGTTTCGTGTGGCGGGTATTTGAGCTTCGGTGCTACCGAACTAAACGTTTTTTTCTTGTTTTATTTTATTTATGCAATTTCCAATAAAAACGTGATTTACATTTTAATGAAGAGCAAAAATAATAATAAATCGCAACGCCACACTGTGATGGACAAAAGCGAAATTGTGATTGAAATCACTTATTTAATTAATCACTGTTAATAAGCAAAGAGAGATCGGGTGACTTTTTTACTAATAATCGCTCATGGCTATACAAAGTAGCTGTTCTAAAATCGCTTACAATTGAAAGGCAACCAATTGGTCTTAGCTGATTCAGAATGCAAAAAAAGAAGATCAAACGTAAATATAATTAATAAAATAAAAAGTAATCCGATAGATTATATGAAAACGTTTTTTTTTTTTCTTATACAATCTATATTTAAAATCTGTCCCAATAGGGACAATCATTAAATTTATTAATTTAAGTTTAGTTTAGACATGTGATGAGAAAATAAAAAAGGAATGAAAGTTAACTCTAATTTCTGAAGAGAAAATTCAAAGGATAACGACGCTTAAGTCGACGAACTGTTAAACTATTTTTCAATTAAAAAAAAAACGAAAATAATCGGTAAGTTTGTGTGGAGCTTATGCGTAAAAATGGGCGTGGCACCTTGGTTTTGATTAGAAGTGTGTATGATATTAGAAATGATTTTACCTAATTTGGAGTCAGTACATTCCCAAAAATAAAAAATTGTCATACAAAAATTGGAAAATGGGCTGTAAGTTTGCATGGGGGATATAACCTTGTCGATCCCGAGAAGAGTTTAAGTTTCAAATTTCAGCTTAATATTTTCAGTAGTTTTCGAGAAAATCGACGGACAGACAGACAGACGGACATGGCTAGATCGACTGATCAAGAATATATGTACTAATTGGGGTCTACGTGATCTCCTTCAATGCGTTACAAACTTTCTGATAAACTGAATATACCCATCACACTATGTGTTGCGGGTTTATAGTAGAAAAAAAACGAATGAATTATGAATGGCATTTGTGTACTCTTTTAGCACAATGCATTTATTCATATTTTTTATGTATTTTTAAAAGCAATTTTTGTGTTTTTCACGCTCAAATCAATCTAAATTTTCAACAAAACCCCAAGCGCTTTTAAAAGTCACTCATTCGTCATTTATGCTAAATTAACAAAAAATAAAATATAAAAAAATAAAACTAACAATATGAAATCGTGGGGTTCTTTTGGAATATAACGAATATAAGATAAATCAACTTTATGTAACTGTAGATACAATCAGACATACTACTGTCATATACGAGTATATATACTTATATATATATATATATATATATATATATGTGTATGTATATGTATACGAAAGCACATATTCAAATTGCTGAAATATGGAAACCATTTGAAATTGTGAGAGTAGCAAAAATGGCTTCATGGCTTCATGAATTGAATTAAAAGTGTAAAGGAAAAAAATAAATAAAGCAAAAATACCCGAATATATAAGTATGTTGTAGGTTGAATCAAGATTTCAATACATAACAATGGAGGTATTGGGAAAAGTAAAATTCATTGGAAAAAATGAGCGGTGTCAAAATTTGGACAATTCGCAAAAAACTTCTGAGACGTCGAAAGAGCTTTAGAAAAAAATTGTTTTTTTAAACTCAGAAATTTAGGGTTCCATGACTCTTTTTACAGCACATCCCATCCGAAATGTCAACTACTTTGTTTAGTGTGTCAAATTAAGAAAATTAAAAATTAGAAAAATATAAATATATATAAAATTAGTCACCATATTTAAATATTTTCAAAGTTCAGAAGAATACGACTGAGACCCTTTAAAGTTAATTTCGTAATGTTCGCCTTAATGAGACTTTCGATTTAGACATATCCATCTGTCTCTTAAATTGTTACGAACTTTAATAATAAGAAAAATTCATATTTTTTAAAAAAAAAATTTATATTTTGGAAAAAAGATAACCATAGTTTAGTGTTTAAAATCTATGTTAATAATCGTTTGTGTATTGATTACGATGCTAAACGCGTCTATCGTGACGTAAAGAAAATGCAACGAAACTATTGAAGCAATAAATATTGGATTGCTCTTTCATGTCTGAGTTTCAATCAAAAGTTGCAAAAATGTGCAATGTTTGTCATATCAAATCCGGATACTGACTTATCACCGTTATACTTTATGCCACCATTTTGAATACACTTCACCTCACATAGTGTAAATTGTATATTCATTTAGTT
This sequence comes from Leucophenga varia, assembly GCA_018903435.1. Lineage (NCBI taxonomy): Eukaryota > Metazoa > Arthropoda > Insecta > Diptera > Drosophilidae > Leucophenga > Leucophenga varia. The sequence continues at coordinate 250,839 of JAEIFJ010001207.1, read as the reverse complement.
TCAAAGTTTGTAGAAAAATATTTGTTGAGGTTTTTTTATCCATAGATATTTGTAGAGGGTATATTAATTAGAACATAGAAAAAAATAAATAAAAAATATTCAATAAAAAAAATAAATAAAAAATAAACTTACTTAAATCGACTTATTCAGAGATGTCAATGAAATCTCTACCAATTTAATTCCAACCAAAAGACATTTCAAGGTGTCCCACATATAGTCCGGTCAACTTAGACATAAAAATAGTGGTCAAATAACATTTCCGGAAAGCCAAATATTGGTGGAGAGCTGAGGTTTATCATTACAAATAAAGTTTTAAAAATCCCCATCGATCCCTATGTGTGCTACAAAAGTTTTTCGCTATCAAAGGTCAAAATTTTAGGTTTTTATATAAAATACGAAATTCTCTACAAAAATGGTCTTCATGATTTTTTTCCCAAGAGTTACCATTCCTGAGATATCTCGGCGCGACTTTTTTACCGTGGTTTTCTCTGTAGGCCTACTCCACTAACTGTTATGACAGTTTTAGTATAATTTAAGCGAACAATACTCGTCAAGTTCTATATATTTCCTTATTATTGATATTGATATTGATTATTGATATTGCTATTGATTATTGGGTTAACTTTTATTTTGATTTCTTAGGTATTTTGATCAGACTTATACTCTTGAAATTCTACTTGAACAGTCATGTATTCTTCGATTTCTTCTTCTTCCTCTTCCTCTTGCTGGATGTTCATAAATTGTGGCTGGCTAAAATGTGGCTGAGTAATTGGCCTCTTCATTAAAATCACAGGATTCTTTTTTAATTGTACTCAACTGAACATTTGAGCATAACCGACTTTGGCAATTGGTACACAGAGAAGAGGTTTTAAGGTCTTTTTTGATAAAACCTACCGATTTGGAAAAAAGCCTCAAATTTTGACTTTTTACCGCGAATAACTTTTGTAGCACACAGAGGATCGATGGGGATTTTTAAAACTTTATTTGTAATGGTAAACCCCAGCTCTCCACCAATATTTTACTCTCCGGGAATGTTATTTGACCACTATTTTTATGTCTTAATTGACCGAACTATTATTATTTATGAAAAGTATTTGCGTAAAAAAAATATATGGTCTGAGTTAGCAGGGTAGCATAAAAAAGTATTCATGCTTGTGGTGGGAAACTGATAAGAAATTCAACAAAATTGTATACGAACACTTCAAATAGTTTTAAAAACCTATTATTTATGTGTACATTGTTTCCAAAATTTTAGACTAATTTGAGTATCGTTAGTGTCATAGGTAATTTACCCGCACTAGCATGGATGTGCATATGTAAATGTATGCAACCTTTAATGTTTGGCAGGAAAAATTATTTTAAATTTTCTTTGGTTAAATTAAAAAGTACGATCACAAATTCGTGATTTATTTATTTCTCGTTTTATATTAATTAACATTTTTTAGGTTGGGTCATAACAAATATAAATAAACTATGAAAATGAAGTCTTCAAGAGTCTGCAAAACTGTCTTCGAACAATGAAATCTTTCGAGGTTCTGTGACACCGGTTTTATTTTAGAGATTTACAAAGCAACCGAAGGCAGATATACTAGAGCTTTCCATGACACCCCAGATTATCTTTTTTTGACTCCATACGAATATTATCGTAAATCCGACCATATTTATGTAATATTAAATTTTTTTAAATTATTTTATGCTCGTGCGAAGAGTATTAAAACTTCAACTTCATCAAAGTTAACTTTGTCACATTTTAGATATACATTCTCTTTGCTTTTTATTGCATCGATTGAAAAGGGTCTTATTCACTAATGGCAATACGTAAGCTTCTTACCGCTTACAGCGACCCTTTGCTGCGCCGCAAAGTTTAGTTCAGTTTGGTTCAGCTGAGCTCGCTTAGTTTGATATTATCGGAGAAGTCTGACACGCGTTTTGCGCTTAGTGCGACGTCGATGTTCGTATAAAAAAATTCAATTCAATACAATTGAATTTTGAAAAATTGTTTCTGCATTGATGCACCGTGGCATTCTAGAATGTCATAAATGCAGACAGAGTATGACAATGAAGGCGACCTAAGGGTACGCGCGGATAGAGTGGTAGACAGCTGGGATGCTATGCGAGTTGCAAAATTTCTGAACCGATACTCAGTTGTTAGCCAGAAGTTGGCAGGGGAGACAGACGACTGAATCAATCGCTGCACCATTCTAATGTTTTGTTTCTATTGTTGCAGTTGTTTGGCTTGTTTTTGTCATTGAATCCGCTGGAACAGTACCCATCAATTTTATTCTGTTTCAGCTGACAGCCAAGTAAAAGCTCGGATTCAGATATTGAAACATTACAAGCAAGTGTAGGCATATTTGTAGTCGTCGAATGTTATGGTTTATCCATACAAAATGATTGAATGCTCAATTTGGTTTTTGTTCGATGCTCTACGAGTGTTTTTTATTTATTAAATTTCATTCACATTTTTTTTTTTTTTTTTGCACAAAATTCAGTTTTGGACATTTTAAGTTTGACTAATGAAAATATTTGAAATAAACAAATTTTTCGAATAAAAACTTTAACAATGCAATTTGTGGCAAAAATGCTGTAAAATGCAAAATAAGCATAAAATTCTATGTTTAAAATTATCTCGAAATTTATATAAAATAAATATATGTATTTGTATGATGGTGTTTATAAAATTCCTTTCATTTACATTCATGATAAATATATACATACTATATAGTTTAGTAATATTTATTTTATGCACATTTTGCACATTGCTTCTATCAGCAAAAAATTTTCTAAAGAGTTTTTCTTTAAAATATTTTCAAAACCAATTGCAATGGATTCTAAAATATTTTATGGTTACAACAACAAAAATATTGATTTGCAATTAATTAAATAAATGCAGTAGCGTAGTAGGGTGGGATTTTCACCCCCTGTGCTATTGCATTGCAACGCTTTCAACTTTTAGAAATTCTAGCTCATCACTTTCAGGCGCTGAAATTTATTTATTAAAAATTAACATCTTAAAAAATAGAGAGAAAATATAACAAGTTGCATTCGTCAAGAGAAATGTATCTCGAATATTTTACTTAATTTATCTTGAAAATCGAAACTTATTATTTTAAGTTAAGGTTGGTGTAAACCTACTGTTTTCCAATTGGAGCGAATGGTCTGCTTAGTATCTTTTAAACTGAAATGCATATTTCTTTTCGAAGAGAAAAATACTCCACACAAGGCGACGGTCTCCCACGCCCCTCCTCCTACGACACTGAATAATGAAAGATGCAAGTAAATTAAGTTTGAGCATTTAACTAAAATTGAAATGTGCATATCTTTTGCAATGGATTGTCAATGATTTGTAGAAATTAAATAAAAAAAAAGATAAACCAAAAAGAAAATATACCATATTTCATTACAAAAAATATTTCTGAATTGAAATATCAATAAAAAGCTAGCTACACAATATATTGTCATTTTCAAACTGTTTGAGAATTATAAGATTATAAAAATGAATTTGAAAAGTAAATCACAAAAATTAAAAATTTCGAAATCGAATCATGGTGCCTTTAATCCGCTGGTTCCATTCATATGATAAAATGTTTATTAAAAAATCTACGCTCCAAAATATATGGAAATAGGTCAATGAAAACCCAAAACCTTTTTTTGGTGTAAACGAAATAACTCAATAAACCTTAAGGAAGTAATGTTAAAATTTTAATATTTTTATGCAATGATGTGATCAGATACAAAGCCCCGTTTCGTTGCGGACGAAAAACAGAAGTCGTTTTTGAGGTCACTATAAAATGTTTTAAACTTCAACAAATTTTGCACCATAAACAAAAAAGGGTCCATCATAAAAAAAAGGAATATTTGAGGATTCTAAAATAAACCTATTTTATAACATACAGAGCCCGCAAAGTGCGGACGGAAAAGTACTTTTTACATATCGGCTTATCAAAAAAAAGTACACCAATAAACAGTGGTAAAAAAATGTATGGAAAATAATTTTTTTGAACATTTTTTATGCGCTCACCCCCTAGGATTGTTCTATATCGTAAATAAGAAAAACCATTATTTTTTTTTTTTTTTTGTCGAATAATATTTAATGACGCCGCAAAGCCCCTGAAGTTTCCCATGTATTGTAAAAGGGAAAATTACACTTTTCTTAAATTTATATAGAAACCTGGGAAATTAATATTTTTTAACCGGATAATAAAGTTTCCCTTTAAAAACGATCATAGAATAACATCCAAAAATTTATTATTTAAATTTTAAAAATTATTTTTTTCATCTTTCATTTGTTATAAGTAATAAAAAGTATAGTTTTTCGTTCTCTTCTACTTATTTTTTTCGTTTTTTTTTAATTCTGTAAAAAATAATTAGTATTTAAAAATTAAAATATGAATGACATTCTTCGATCATTTATGAAGAGAAACATGCTTATCCGGTTAAAAAAAATATTCAGGGGCTTCACGGCACCATTAAATATTATCCGATAAAAAAAAATACGGATCTTCTTATTTTTGATATAGAACAATTCTAGCGGGAAACGCGCATACGACTTTTTTTTTTGACCACTATAATGTAGAACTTAGTTGGTCTACCACTCCTTCTTTTGACTGTAAAATATATAATATATAAGTTTAATGTTCGCAAGGGTTTAAAATACAAAATTAACGAAAAATATGTTTTGACTCGGTTCCTCAAATATTCCTTTTCATTTTCGTCAATGAAATTTTTTTGTTTTTACCTTGAAAATTACTTATATTTTTCATTCATTCCGCTTCTTCGAATCCAGGACACTCATTGTCTTCAACGTTGAAATCTTCACTTTTGTAGCATTCCCATCATGTTCAGCCGCAGATAACCTTAAATTGATGAGAACGTATTCGCAGATACATAACCATATAACGTATTCGATATAAATTCGTTTAACGGTATTAACAGGTTGAGCGTATACCTGACCTATATTTTTATTGTACAGTTGTGCGTATAAGTTTAAGACCAATGAGTATTATAAAATTATTTTCCTTAAGGCACCTCAAGCTCAAATCGATAAAAAAAACAAGGAAAAACGTTTACTTAAACTTAAAAAAAACATAAAAAAAATAAATAATTATTATTTATGCATATATTTACTCCAAATTGGGTAAAAACATTTCTACTGTCATCCAATGTCAAACCAAATGTGACAGGCGCATTTTTAGATATATCCCCCATGCAAACTTACCGCCCATTTTCGAATTTTTGTATGACAATGGTTATTTTTTAGGAATTTATTCACTCCAAATTACCTAAAAACACATCTAATATTATCCAATATCAAAAGCAAGGTGTCACGCCCATTTTTAGCTAAAGTCCCCATACAAACTTACCGCCCATTTTCGAATTTTTGTATGACAATGGTAATTTTTGTAATGTATTGACTTCAAATAGGGTAAAAATACTTTTAATATCAGTCAATATGAAATCCAATGTGCCACGCACATTTTTTTGCATAGGCCCTACACAATGACAGTTGTATCAAATCTTTGAACCCGTCCTATACTATCTCGAAGTTCTATGAAATCCACTGATGATAACACATTAACAATTTATAAAATACGTGTGACGGGTACATAACCTTGGGTTCCACCGTAGTAATCGTTTTTCCTTGTTTTTTTTCGTTTTGAGCTTGAGGGTCCTAAAAGCTGGTAATTGTAAAAATACTCACTGGTCTTAAACTTATGCGCACAGCTGTATTTAATATTAAGAGTTGAATTTATTTATAATTAGCTTGCATAGTTTGATTTGCTTTTAAGCTAATATTTTTGTTTGTAGTTATCTCTGTGACCAAATACAAAAAACGTATATACACATTAAATATTTACTCAAATATTTCAGATTTTAGATATTCAGAAGATATTGCCATGGCTATTTCACTGAAACCAATTCGAATTGGAGCGTAAATATTTTCGAATTGAAATGGTGAAAATAATTTCATGCATGCATTCAAACAAACCAAATAATGCAATATATGTGTACACACATACAATACTCTTCTTAAAGCAAAATAAAATCAAAATTCACTAAAAACTAATTACATTATTTCGAGTTGCTGCAATCCGTGTGTGTTGGCTAACCATCCTCATGGCAATCACGTTGAGTTCAATCAGAATCCGAAAAGAAAAAAAAAAAAAAAAAAAACAAAAGCCAAATAGCAACGGCAACCAAAACTGAGTAAGTTGCATACTCACACAAACACACACATACACGCACGTACGCACAGCACACATAAAAAATACATAGCCACTGAACCAGAGACAAGCAATGCGAAGTAAGTCCGGGACATGTACGCATGAAATAAACAGGACAACAAAAACCGATGGCAAATCCGAAAGTAACAATGCCCACAAAGAGAGTTCCATACCACAAACGAGGCATTCAGTTACACGCAAATCACTGCTTGCCGTGGGAATACTCCGGATAGAAAAATCTATAGGGTAAAATACATACAATAATGGGGAGTAAGAGTGGTAGGCTGTGAGGACAGCAAAATTTTTGCACTGCATCGTGCCATAATACGGCTGCAACAAATATGGCGAATGGGATTATGTTCAGCAGCAGCAATGCCTAAAAGTGCTTCTATGGGCTTTGTGGAATGCAACAAGGCAATTCCGCTGGCCTGGCCTGACCTGCTAAATGGCTGCTCATTGGAGATATGCATGAAGGGCCAAAGCCGCCAATAATTCAGTGGCATACAGTTGAATGCGAAATCGTAAAATCGCTACATAGACAGATTTTCATGAATCTTAAACAAATGCACTCAGAAAAAAATTTATAAAAATATAATTAGTAAAAAATTAATTAGATCTAGTCAAGTCAATACCTTAACATAACCGTCACGAACTTCGTAAAAAAACTTATAAAATGATCAGTGGTGGGCACTTTGCCAATTTTTGTACGTGAAGTTACCGTTAAGTTAACTGTCTTTTATTTTCCAGAAAGATACTAAACTTATGGAAATCTATAGAAAGCTAGAGACCTTAGCTAACTGCTAGAGAAAAAGCTAAATTGATTCCGCCGACTACAAACCTCTTTTCAAAAAACTTAGTAAAAAGAATTTTTTTGCTAAAATAAAAATTTTGGTTCGATTGTGTCCATCCTGGAAAACTCTACAAAAATTAGAAAAAATTAAGTAAAACTACCGCAGATATGAAAAGTAATTAGTGATTTTTTCCAGTTTCTAATCCAAAAAAGTGGATTAACGGTAAGATATTTAAGACGAATGAAGACATTACTTAATTTGTTAAATGATTAAAGACAACATCACTTAAATTTGGTTCGAGCCATGCATCAAACTGGTGCTGCTTTTGGGTGCGGTTAATGCCTCGACCAAACGTCTTAGGGTCTAAAAATGTTTGTTTTGGGATAAAACAAAGACATGAAAAGCAGTAATTCGACTTGAACCGAAAAGAGCTTAATTTCAGATAAAATGGCCTCATCGAGTTATTCTCTGTTATGGCTAAAACTTTTCATTTCTCTTTTTAAGATCAAATGTAACATTTTTGGACCCTGAGAACTTTACATTTCATATTTTTTTTGCACTATACAAATAATAAATAAATAAAATATAATATAGCATAAAATATATGTATAAAGTACTGGGATAAGAGAAAGTGCCGACAGTATAGTTCTTTAAGTCCAAAAATGTTGGAATGAACGTAAAAAAGAGAAATGTAAAGTTTTAGTCATAAAAGAAGCCGGAATAATTTGTTTCAAAATTTTTTGGGCGTTCTATATCGAAAATAAGAAGACCCGTATTTTTTTTTTTTTTTTAATTTTTATTGAATAACTGAGAGAGAAACTCTTCATAAACGATCGAAGAATAACATCCAATTATTTATTATTTAATTTTAAAAATTAATTTTTCTTATAAAAGTATTAGATGTTATTCTACAATCATTTATGATGAGAAACATTGCTATCCGGTTAAAAAATATAAATTTTCTATGTTTCTACACAAAATCTACGATAAAGTGTTATTTTCCCATATAAACTACATGGGAAACTTCAGGGGCTTTGGAGCACCATTAAATATTATCCGATATAAAAAGAAACAAGGAAAAAACGTTAACTTCGGTGGAACCGAAGCTGAAATACCCGTTACACAACACTTTTAATAGTTTATATGTTCACCAGGTGCTTAGATTAAATTTCACGATGAATTCGGTCAAATTTGTATGGAGGCTTAATGTTATATTTGTCCGATCCTTACCATATCGAAAGTGTTCACTTAGGTGGATATTGGAATTGATTTTACCAAATTTAATTGAATTCATTCAGAAATAATAAATGTTTTCATACAAAAACTCGAAAATGGGCGGTAAGTTTGTATGGAGGCTATACATAAAAATGGGCGTGGCGCCTTAGATTTGACATTGGATGACATAAAAAGTGTTCTTACCCTATTTGGATTAAATATATTCATAAATAATACGTATTTTCATACAAAAAATCGAAAAAGTGGTTAGCTTGTATGGGGGCTATATCTGAAAATGGGCATGGCAACATTCTTTTGATATTGGATGCCATTAGAATATTTTTACCCTACATTGTAGTAAAAGCATTCATTAATAATAACTATTTTCATAAAAAATCTAAAAAGCATTGTAAGGTGGCTTTGGGGCCCCATAAAGTCTAAAAATGGGCGTGGTCACCTCGATGAGACAAATCAATCTAACCATGACGGTCAGTCTGACTGTCGTCTGTCCGTCTGTTTGTGCTCATGCGAGCTGTTCAATAATATATAAACTTTATGGGGTCTCCGATGTCTCACTTCAAGGTGTTTCGGCAACGACTGCGTTCGGTTCGAAAATGAATATACCACGTTTACATTTTGTGTAACGGGTATACAAACTTATCGATTTTTCTCTATTTTTGTTTATATAGTAATTAAGTATGAAGTACTCGATCCCAATTGGGTAAAAATTTTTTTTTGGTCCATCCTAAGGTCACATATACCAATGTGCAGAGTATAAAAATAGTTTATTGACACATTTTTTTCATTTTTGTTGTCGATATGTTCAACCGTTATGTTTAACATTGTTTTTTTTTTTATTTTATTTTTTTTTATTTTTTTTTTTTTTTTTTTGGTTTTTCTAAGTGCAAAAGTGGATCGTGATGACGGTCACGCCAAAGTTTATATTGGTCTGAAATCACGCTTCGCTGCGTTAGTTTTATATTATGTAATATTTGTCTGTTAATTGCTCTTGTGGTCCTCTGGGGATGTCATGTTGGACCGGCGAGTGACAAGAGAGGAAAAAAAAGTAGTAAAATAAAACGAAATAAAATTTTTGTGTCGTAATAATTAACAGGATGCAACGTGCCTGTGTGTGTGTGTGTGTGACAATGCGCAAAATATAAATTGAACTTAACGTGCGAAAATCTATGCGTGTATGTATGTGCATCTTTAGTATTTATATGTGTATGTATGTATGTATATGTATATTAATTTACACATGTATCTGAGCGCATAATTTCAATTAAAAGTTTCGAATTACTTGCGGCTTGTTGCCAATTAATGTAAACGAATATTTAACTCGCTCTTTTTAATTATATTTAATTATTTCATTTATTAAAATCCAATTTCGTCATTCATGCATTTATTTTGTGATTGTAGTCTGGACCTCTTCTACTCCGCCAATAACTCACCAGCTTAATCCTTTAGCTAATTAATTAAATTTCAAGTACATTCGTGCAGTCTATCGAAGCGAAAATTGAAGATCAGAGTTTACAATGGCGTCGAACGAAGAATTCTTTTATTGAACTTAAATTGAATTTTAGTTGTGAGAAGCTTTTGTAGCTATTCTATGATTTTTAATTAAAATTTTCTACTTGCCTTTGTACTGCAAAGGCTGCTTTAGCTGCAGTCTTTTATCCTGTCCTATCCTGTCCTATCTGTACTTGTGTGTGTGTGTGTATGGCATACTACTAACATGTCGATTTATATCTGTGTTGAATGCATAGAATGCTTGTGTGAATGGATGAGTATGTGAAAACTTTAGCTCGGCATCGCATATGTGAACACATTGTTGCGCCAGCATTGATGCCTCAACTATGTATTCAGTCACCCTTCTTCTAGATACTTTCTCACTGTTTTTAATTGCATTTTGCCTTTGTTTTTGACTTTCGAGGCCTTGAGCAAATTAACACCAGCATAATTTATTGGTAAAAACAGTGCCAATACGATCCTAAAGTAACAAATAAAAATGAGAAAATGCTTCTTTTTCATATTGAGCGAACAGTAAGTCTACATACTAAGTGGGGCGGAAAGAATGCGCTGCTACTGCAAAAAGGTTATGGTACCTTGTAGTCTGTTCATATTTAGGCAGATATGGTAAATTTTAGTGCGATACTACCCCTTAGTCTTGTTTTGACAGCTGATGTGGGCTGCACTACCCACTACCGATGAAGTCCACTGTGGCAAGCCCTCAAGCGGTTACATGAAATGGTGTTGGCTGACAGAAAAATGAAAGTGGCGCGAGCTAGCAACCCCCACAAATATTATTACTGAGCGCACACGCCATATTTTGAGCAAGATTCTGGCGAGAACTTATTATGCCGCTATGAGCCGCGCATGCTCACTCCAGACCAAAAACATAATCGGGAGAACACTTCGAAAAAGTGTTTGGACTTGCTGATGCGGAATCGGGCGGACTCTTGGCGTCGATTGGTAACTGTTGATGAAACCTGGATTCATTATTACACACCAGAAATTAGAATGAGTATCCGACAATGGACTAAACCGGCACGAGTGCTTTGGAGCGACCGGGAGACTCGATGGTTCGGAATGATTATGGCTTCGGGTTTCTGGGATTGTCATGGCATACTCTTCGTGGATTACCCTTCGTGGCTCCGTAGGACTATTATCTCTTCCCAAACCTAAAAAGATGGCTCTACGTAAAAAATGCAGCTCACGCGAGGAAATCATCGACGCTGCGAAGGAGTATTTAGCAGACCTTCCGGACAATTACTTTTCGGACGGGATTAAGAAGTTGGAAAATCACTGGAATAAGTGTATCGAGAAAAAAATTAAATAAAAAATAACATTTAAAAAAATGTTTCTTCATACCCAATGAGGTTACTTTTTACCCCAACTACTACAATATACCTCTTTTGAACCTTAGTGTACAGATTTTCGGTCTGGTTTTGGGTCTGACGACTGAGTAGATTATCAAAACATTATTTTAATTAAAATGATTGAAAATAATTTCCCATATACTTGGGTTTTTGGATTATGTTCCGCAAAGGGGTTGGGTGGGTACAATTCAAGTTGTGACAGGCATAAAAATATCTCTTGACATTTTAGTAACTACGAAAATGGAAACCAGCCTGATAGAGTATGTACAGGAGACATGACGTACTTATTTTGACATACATAGTAGTCATTATCGATAAAATTCTTGGTTAAATTTAAAAATTCCGTTTTTCTCAAATTTAAAAGAAAGATTTACAGACGAACAAACGGAGAATCGAGCGAGAATATATTTTTTAAGGTCAACTTTGTTACATTGGCAATACAAATTAAAAATATCCTTTTTTATTATTCGAAATTTTAAGATTATAATCAAAAAAAATTGGTTAGCTTTTGTTCTTCAAATGTGGTTCATTGCTGGTTACTACTTTCTTCCTCCTTTTGGACAACGTATAAATCCCATGTCGAAAAAATACCTAGTTTTTTGATATTTAAAAAAAAAAAGATATGCTGTTCAGTCAGTTAATGTGTCATGGATCGGAATAGGTGGCAATCGAAGTGTGCCAAGTTTGAGTATGGGGCGGTTGGGCTACTAAGTTTGTTCTTCTTTCAAATTCCCGACTTAAGAGCATTACTTATCTTGTTCATCTTGCGTTTGACAGAAATCTTACTCTAGTAAAGTTATAAATTCAGTGACTTCGAATCTAAGACGCTGCTCACCTTCAAAGATCCCGATACGTTCTTTCACTTACAAAAATTTATTTAAACCGATAAAAACTCACGACCATAATTGATAAATACCTTTTTAACAGTATTTACAGCTGGCGCCGACTATTGCAAAACGGCGTATTTTCAATTTCGATCATATTCACCTAAATTTCGAATTTTAAATAAAACGGTTAAAATTGATAACGATCCAAAACGGTTAAAATTGATAGTCACTCGTCTGTGCAGCACTATTGTGAATTAACAAACCGCCAAGCAAGATCATGTTGATGTAATTAAATTTTAATGCTAATACCTTAAGCTATTATTATTGAATTTTAATTTAAATATAAAATAAAATAAAATAGAGTTGAACAGTTAAATGATTTTAGTTTTAATATAAACTTTTAATATAAAGTATGTTTATATTAATCGCGTCAAAGTGTATGTGTGTAGGATAATAATGGACAAATCCTAACAACAAGCTGTATGCTGCGAAACTCATAGCAAAAAATCAGCTGTTAGAGCGTCTTTTACTAGAAATGTTAACAAAAACAACAAACGATGACGACATCGGGCAACGCAAATTGCCAAAAAAAAAAAAAAATAGTGAAAAAAAATCAGCTAAAAATAAAAGAATATTGTGTGAATGAATTGTTAGATTGTTATCAAATTACATACATAATTTATTATTAAAAAAATCTTTTTTTTGTCATAAATAAAAACTTCCTGCACAACTAAAATGGTTTTGGATTTATAAATTTCAGCGAAATACAATCTTGCCGCACAATTTTATTACAGCAAAATAAGCGAAGCACATATTAAATGCTTCTTTGAATTAAATGCGACAAGTACATATGTATGTGTGTATTTATATGAAACCGGATAGTATTTTATTTGTTAAAGCATGTTTGTGAATAACTTGATTAAGTGCAAGACTGTGAAGACTGTTTTTATAATCAATTTAAATTTGTATCTAATAAACAGCGAGTGTAGTTGAATTTAAAATTGAAACGAATTGAATTCGTTTGGAAATTGCAGTGAGTAATCGCAATTAAATATTTTTATGTACATAGTATACAACTTGGCATATTTCCAGATAATTTTTGTAAAATCTACATTTAATATGGCTGCACCGACTGCACCACTACTGGAATCCAGTATAAACCCTCCAGCACTAAATGTCGTCTATCAGTGCACCTATTGTAATGTAGCAGACAACTTACCGATGGTCTCCTGTGCTCGCTGCCACAATGTTTGTCATCGAACATGTGCTGGCATCAGTTATACTGAGACCACAACTCCGTGGCATTGTAAAAACTGTGCAAATTTAACGAACACTACCGATGATGCGTTATTATTCATGACTATGACCGATCCGACACCGATTATTAATCCAATACCGCTGATTCATTTACCCATGGCGTCTTCAAATGAAACACCAAATATTTCGGATAACATTGTAGCTGATACTAGTGTCGACAATGTCATAACAAATGCTCCAAAATCGACAGGCTTCCTCGATCAAACAGTAACTGGAACTGACACGGTTCCTGGTGTAGTTGATGTTGGTATTGGAGCTGATGTCAACAATGTCATAACAGACGCTCCAAAGCCGACAGGCTTCCTCGATCAAACAGTAACTGGAACTGATACGGTTCCCAGTGCAGTTGATGCTGACCATGACGGAGACTGTGATTGCTGTGGTTGCGGTGACGATGGGTCTGGAGACTGTTGTGGATGCGGTGACGATGGGTCTGGAGACTGTTGTGGTTGCGGTGACGATAATGCTGGTTTCGATGGTGGTGACTGTGACTGTGGCGGTTGCGATTGTGATTGTGGAGACTGCACTATACAGTAAAAAAAAAACATTGAAAACTTGATATTTTTAGATTGGCTAACACTGGAAAACGTATGCTGCCATAATTAATATTAAGCCAGATAAACTTATTTTTTATCCTATTCTACATTATTATAAATGTATTTGGTTTCTTCATATGAATTATAGTGAAACAGTATGATTCATAGGGACATTCAGCAAGCTATTTTTTTAAGATAAGCGTTAAGCATTCCATTAAAGGAACTTTAAACACATGCAGTAAAAACAAGAAAGTAGACAGAAATATTAATATTATGTTAATTTAAAATATTATGAATAGGAGCCTACTGCCGCTAAAGTCATCTGGGTGGAGTACATGAAAATCTCGACATGAATATTGAAAGTCATAAATTAATAAATAGCAACTCAACCGACATTATTGGAAAAATTGTATCAAAATATTGTAAAACAAAATCTAGAACCAAAGATATTTGCTCTGTAAACCAGTTTATTAATTTTTAATAAAAAATTAAATAAAATTTAATTATTTAAAATTATTACTGGCGAAGGATTACGGTATGACGTATCTCAATTCACTAACTGAATCTGGATCTTTTTCTTTTAAATAGAAGGTACATGGAAAATTTTACAATTGCATTTCCTTTTATTTTTTAATTTCTTGTCACTTTGTAATTATTTTCAATGCAATATGGTATAAAAAGTGTTAAAACTTGATTCAAAATAATTGCGTGTTTGAACGCAGCTTTAGAAATAATATTTATTTTAAACTCATTCCAGCAGATCACGTGTACATTTCCACTTGCTTGCACGTAATTGAAATGTAAGGCGTTGTCATGATTATCACCAAATTGTAAACGACATGTGTACACCAGCTATTTAGATATAAAATGTAACAGTGGTGTTGATAGTTTTACGAAAAGAGGGTAGGGTGATTGTCTAAAATCAAATCTAAATTAGTTGGATATTATGATGACATTCATGTGTGGTATCTTTAAAAGTAAATGTGGTGTGCTCTCAATTCTCGCTCAATGCTTCGACCTTTTTTTTTTTTTTTTGCTTGTAATGACATTGACTGTATCGCAATATCAAAAGCAAGAACGTTAACTTGGTTGGAACCGGGGAGCTAATGGACGTGAAACTTTCATTTTCGAACTTAACATAGTCGATGCCGAGAAAAGCTTAAGTTCCAAATTTCAGCTTTCATCTTTATATCTGGACCGAAAAAAATGCGTAGAAATATACAGACGGACGGACAGACAGACGCCCATGGCTAGATCGATTCGTCTCGTTGAGCTGATCAAGAATATATGTATATGTGGTGGAAAGGAAAAATTGTTTAGTCGACTTAAGCAAAAATTGAGATATGAATACTACGCTGATCTCCGTATTGAAAAGCACCTCCATGCAAAATTTGAATTGAATATTTTCTACGATTTTTCAGAAAGTTATAGACAAAGTAAGTTTTGCTTACACAATTGATTTAAAGAGGAAAAATTTTAGAAAAAGTGTTACATATTTAACGTTTGCATTATGATTTTGTTATAACAACAAAACTATATTATGATATCAGATGAAAGACAATAAAATAAACTTTCAGAAAAGTATATGTATATTTGTTTGACTTATCTTCATAAATAACTGAATAGTAACCATTCAAAGTTGCACTTTGGCCAAAATGCTTAGGGTACGAACTAAGAGTGGTTAGGGGCTTGTATATCGAAACACTACATCGAATAAATTTGAGTCAAATCGGACCATTATAATTCACACAATTACAAAAAGCTAACTACGCTACTGCTGATATATAAAATTAATACAAATATGTATATAAAAATTCGTGTGAATGCTTTTAGAGCTTTAGTTCTATTGAAATTAAATTTTATTTAACTTTACAATTACATAAATAATTATTTATTTAATCAATTTGGCGCTTTAGTGACAATTATTTTTCAATCTACATTTTAACTATGACAGAACTGAGTAGCTCGCTATTTAATCGTTAGCAACTCCGTTGTAAAAACTATTCTTATTATGACTAAGTCTATTTTTGATGAAAATTGGAAATAACGAAACTCTGATTTAATCTACTCAACCTTCTCCAAAATAATTTCAGCTGACAATTATTGAAGCACAATTAACCTCAATTTAAGCGTTTAAAAGACAAAATGAACAAACATTTTGTTTAATGGTTTTTCGAATGTTCACGTTTAAATACAATTGCGACTAAATTAGCGTCGTACTTGAAGCTTGCTGTGAAATAATTAATAAGAAAATAATTGCACCTAATAATTCAATGGGCCAATAATGCCCTCCGAAAGTTCAAATATTTCAACGACAAATACATACTATATTGTAATATAAAAGTATTTACCTACCCAATGGGATTTTGTTGCGTGCAAGATGTATTTTTTTTACACTTCGTTTTCTTTAAGTAGTTTCAAAAAACTTCCAGTTCTCCATTGTTTTTATACGAGGGCGAAATTCTTATTCGTAAAACTTCGGCTTCCTTTCTTCTTCAAGCTTCTAAATTACATTTTCGGAAGCGAGCGTTTCACTAGGTACGGAAACGTTCGCTTCCCAAAAGAACACACCTGGAATGCGTGAAATGGAAAGCAATTTTTTACTTTTATAAAAATTAAATGGAAAACATACGACAATATCAAGCGAAAACAGCCGTGGTCGAAGGCCGGAGAATCGTCCCAGACAGTGGCCAAGCCGTCAAGCACATATGGCCGAACGCTTAAATCTACCATCTACTACGAACAACTGGACCGCTTGAAGCAGGCGATCGACCAGAAGCGTCCAGAATTGGCCAACAGGAAGGGTGTAATGTTCCACCAGGACAACGCCAGGTCACACACATCTTTGGTGTCTCGTCAGAAGCTTCGGGAGCTCGGATGGGAGGTTTTATCGCGTCCACCACAGCGCCAACTTTTTACCACCTGTTCCTGTTTATGGCAAACACCCTTGATGGTAAAAGTTGGCCTCAAAAGAGACTTGTGGAAGTGGCTGTCCAAGTTCTTCGCAAATAAGGAGGGGGGGTTCTACAAGGGGGTATTATGAAGTTGCCGTCTAGATGGAAACAGATTATCGAACAAAACGGCGCATATTTTAACTTAATCCGATCACTGTAACACTGTTTATAATGCATTGAATAATGATCAAAAAAACGGAAGGTAGATATTTGACAACCCTATACATTCGATTTCTATAAAAAATTAAAAAATAAAAAATGGACAAAAACAATTTTTTTTTTTAAATTTTTTTCGAGATTCAGACTTGAATTACATCTATACTGATTGTAACCGTATTTTTACTTTTCATTTCGGAGACCCGAAATCGTGGCCGCCAGCATCATACCTTTTTTTGGACCACGTACTTTGAGACCGATAACTTATTACACAGCCTTCGTAAAAAAAAATTTTCTTATTAAATTAAATTAATTTGTAATGGAATACAAAAAACTGCAATCAAATATGTCTTTCCCTTTTCAAATAAGACTTTTTTTTTCATTAGTCCAAAATTAGCCTTGCGAACCAGAATACCCCCTTAAAATGCTATGACAAATATGGAGAGATCTGCTGTTTGCCAGCGCCAGTCTTTGACTGATCTTCAGAGCGTCGCTTTATGAAAAAGCTGCATGAAAATCGTGATCATGATTTTTACCCTTCTCAAATTATTTAGTCTACAAAGGTAATGAAATGACCAGCAACTGAAATGTACTTCTGAGTACAACCCCGTTCCTATTGGGTAAGTATATAAAGGTACATAAATGCGTGTCTACATAAAAGTAAATGAAAAAGTATTTTGTGCAGTCAAAAATAAAAATAAAAAATAAAAAAAAAAAAACCCAAAAAACATTATTTGACAAGTTTATTTTTGTTTTCGGTTATGGCATGCTTTTTTTTTTTTTATATTCACAATGAAATGAGAAGTATATGAGTGCGTGACAATGTATTTTCTGTTTTAATTGTTTTTATAGGTCTGGACAATGCTATTTTGTCCGTTGTCATTGTGTTCATATAAAATTAATCAATGTTTGCAAGCAATATAATTTATTGTGTCACAAAAATATAAACACACACACATACATACACATAGCTATATATATATGTGAATATATATAAACGTACATATGTATAGTCTCACGCATGGGTATAGGCTCACGCTTCTCTGGCAAGGAATAACAGAATAGCCCCAGTAAAACCAACATTATTGGCTATGCTTACATCCGGCTCGATTACACTACATATTTTGATTACATTCAAACCACTGCATGCATGCGTTCGCTTTTTGGCGCCAATACCAAAATTATATATGTCAACTTGCTGTCATTTTAATGGTTCACCGGATGTCGAGTCTTCAATCAAATGAGAAATTATAATTGCACTGTGTGCATTCGTAATAGGCAGGCAGGTTGTCCTGCAATCGATTTAATCAGGTTAACAGCGTTCACCGGTGACGCTCAAATGTGCGATTTGAATAATTGAAGCGAAGGTGAGACGACGTTCGAAAATCACAAAGTCAGAATCTGTGCGGAAATCGTACATATTTGAGAACCTAATGAGCTGATTTAAGCTTGATGAATTTTAGCAAAATAATTGCATCATAATTAAAAAGTTAACCAATGTGAACGTGATAAGTCAAAAGTCACAATAATCACTTTGATGAAACTAAAAAGAAATCATACATTTTCGTTGGTTCCTTGGTTGAATGACTGCTTGATTGCAATTGGATCATCAAGTCAACATCATTTGGAGTAGTAAAAGGTCTGTATTTGCATTCGCAAATGAGAATGAAAATTAAATGAAAATAGTTGATGGATGTGCATACATGTATGTGTATGTTGAAATTACCTGCGGTCTTGTTTATATTCTCAAATACCATGGGTGGAATAACAACGCATACAAAAGTTAACACAGCATATCGCATAGTTGCAGTGGCATTGTGTCATACATAAACAAGTTACCCAATGTCTGGTTGACAGCGGTTCCATTGTATCTAAATATGGCTGACAGACTGGACTGGTTGAATTGATGATGAATGGCTGAGTAAAGCCATGGCATGAATGGCTGAGTAAAGCCATGGCATGAATGGCTTGCAAGCATGTCAAAATGGTTTACCCTGCAGTATCTTGTGCCTTTGTGTAAATTTATCAATTTTTTTCGGCAGTCTGTTTATTTGTTTGTTGTTCCGCTAATGGAAATGATTTTATATTATGCTGCTGTTTAGTAAGCAAATACTAAACTCAAAAATACTTCAATGATTTTTGCTCAAAAAAAAAAAAAAAAAAATTCGAAACTATTAGATATTCTGTATTTAATATTCATATTGGAGTTGTGTCATAAAAAAAACTATCCTAACAAGATTTAAAATGTAAAGGGTGCATGTAATCATGCAAATATTATACCATTATAAAAAATATATTCATCAAATTTAATGAATCTAGAACAAGACCAAAGAAAAAATTGTGCTTCAAAAACTTTGATATTGGGAACAAGTTTGCATTGGACGTATAAATAAAAAATTTTTCCTGATCAAGAATATACGTACACAGGTGAGTCACACAAAATCTCTTTTAGTTTTAGTTTAAACTAGATTAAATATACATTACCTGGTCCTCATCCTAGACAGGCGTCTAAACTGGCAGGCTCACCTTGAGATCTGAGCTGAGCACTCGTAACTCTGTGGAGTAGCAGCTGACTCTAACACCGAAGTCCTGCATCGATTCCAGACCAAGATGCTCCGCAGGATCATAGGTGCGCCAACCTACGTCAGGAACAACGTCATCTACAGAGACCTAGACGTACCCTCTGTGCGAAATGAAATTCATAAATTCGGAACTCGCCACATCTCCAGACTGGAGCAACATGATAATCAATTAGCGATAAACTTACTTGAAAATAGCCAATTCACAAGGCGGCTCAAAAGAACTCACCCCCTGGAACTTCCCTTCAGTACGGAATGATTATTCTTGGAAATCTTATTCACCTATTATTGTTTATAGACAGATTGTAAATAGTCTTGAAAATAAAAAAAAAAAATTAAATATACATAAAAATATCAATAAAAAGATGTACATTTTATCAGTTTTAAAAATAATGTTTGACCTAATTGTGAATTATATTCATTAATTCATTGTATTTTAAGAGATTTGAAACCAACCAAATAAAAATGTTGTATGATACTCTTGCTATTCGACCTTTTCATGTTTTGCTTTGTTCCCATCTTTAGATTCAAAAGAAATTGCTCGGTATAACAGGATTTTGGGTAGCATATAAAACGTTCTTTTTGGAGGAACCAAAATGTAGCAAGCTAAAATAAATTGAAAAATGAAATGCTTTTCTCCTCTAAAAAAATCGATTTTATTGTAAAAGGATTAGACTTATCAAAATGCACTCATAACGAAACCATGATATTGTTCATATCCATTACTCATAGTGTAAAAGGGGGATATTCATTTTGTCGAAAAAGTTTGTAACGCATTAAAGGAGGCATCAATCTATCTGTCAGTCCATAAGTTTGCCGCTATTTAACTGAAATTTTAAACTTAAGCTTTTCTCGCCAACGACTAGGTTAAGTTCGAGAATGAGAGTGCCACGCACACTTTTAGGTATAGCCCCCACACAAACTTACCGCCCATTTTCGAATTTTTATATGAAAATATGTATTATTTCTGCATGTGTCAAACTGGGTAGAAATACATTTCCATACATTTTTGGACCAACCTAATGTACATACCACCTATTTGATATGGATGGGGCTATAGCCCAATACAAACTACTCATTTTCTGATATTATCGAGAAAACTATTGCAAAAATTTTTATTTATAGATACACTGTATTTTTAGCTTAAAATTTGATACCAATATTGAGTATAAACTTGAGTGGTATCAGACCATTAATTCCCACCCATCCCATCTCGAAATTCTATCTAAACCACTATTTACAAATTCGTGTGACGGGTATTTAAGCTTTGGATCCACCGAATTTAAGGTTTTTCCTTTTTATTTTGTTTTGTTTTTTTTGTATTATAAACAAACAAGGAAAAACTCTACAGACGAGTAAGCTTGACTACAAGATACCCTGAACCTAACCTATGTTTTATCTTGGTTCCATTCTTTGTTGTATCACTGTGGGCATTTTACAAAGTGAATTTGTTTGTAAAATGAAAATCTTTATTTATTCTTGTAAATCAATTTCCTCCCCTTCCTCTCAATCGATTCGAAACGCGTTCCCCGGTGTGGTCTCTTGAGTTTTGGGAATAGCCAGAAGTTACACGGAGCCAAATCAGGCGATGGTTGCAGTGGTTGCGGAACGATAATGGTTGCATTTTTGGAGAAAAGTCACGAAGAATCGACGCTGTTTTTCAAGAAAATTCACCATTTTTTGTACCAATCGAGACTTGACACGTTCAAGGCCCAAAACATCTTTCAGAATGGTATTAATTGATCCTTTCGATACGCCAATTTCATCAGCAATTTCTCTCATAGTTAATCGATGGTGTGCAAGTACTAATTCTTTTTACTTTTTGAATGTGAGCATCGTCCGTTGAGGTCGATTGTCGACCAGGGCGCTCTTCGACTTCTATACGTTCTCAACCTTCTTTGAACATATTATACCAATTAATCCATTTATTCCATTCAGAAAACCAAATTTGATGACACTTCTCTGCTCAATTAAATCAGACATTGTAAAAATCGAAAAATGCAGTCTTGGTCGTTTGGTAAACACAAGCGTAAATATATTACTGATAATGACATTGACATAAAATTTGGCCCAGAGGTTATTAACAGTCCTGCCAACTCAAAAAAAAAAAAAAAAAAATAGCCCGAAATGTTAAGCCCACGAAGTTTAAATTAAAAATTCTCCTTCCTTTTTGTTCACAGTAGTAGTTTAGATGAAATAGCAACGAAGTTTTTATATAATTTTTATGTGTTAATTAACAAAGTTTACTTATAACAAGGAAAAACGTTAACTTCGGTGAAACCGAAGCTGAAATACCCGTTACATGGGCGTGTCGTCTTGGTTTTGACCCTGGATGACCAAAAAAATGTTTTTACCCAATTGGAAGCGAGTACATTCATAAATATTTACTATTTAAAAAAAAATCGAAAAAAATCGTTAAGTTTGTATGGGGGCTATACCTAAAAATGGGCATGGTACTCTCATTTTCGAACTTAACCTAGTCGTTGCCGAGAAAAGCTTAAGTTTAAAATTTCAGCCCAAAAACTTTATATCTTCATCGAATAAATCGCATAGCAACGAACAGACGGACAGACGGACGGACGGACAGACAGACAGACGGACATGAGTAGATCGATTCGTCTCATCAAGCTGATCAAGAATATATATACTTTATGGGGGTCTCCGATGCCTCCTTCAATGCGTTACAAACTTTTGGACAAACTGAATATACCCGTTTACACTATGTGTAACGGGTATAAAAAATAAAAAAATTGCGGAAGGTTAGTATGGGGTCATACCTAATAATTGTTCGATCTTAGCTATACTGTAAAATATTATTGGAATTATCATGGAAATAATCAATTAGTTTAGAGTAGGGCTTGTGTGATTATTGGAAATAATCGATTGTTGATTATTGTTTAAAAAATCGATTGTTGCTGATTAATCATGATTATCAAAAAATATTTTTTATATTATTATGTTTGATGATTTTGGCATCAATTAAAAAAAGTAATAATTGAAGATCTTTTTTTTGTTTTTTGCTTGACACTTTGAAAAACCCTTTTTTTCACGCTTCATAATCTCTATCAACTACTTGATTATTGTTGATTAATCCAGTATTGATTCCTTAACTAATTGATTAATTGATTAATCACAAAGTCCTAGTTTAAAGTTACTTAATTCAATATCAAACAAGGAAACGTTAACTTCGGTGGAACCGAAGCTGCAATACCCGTTACATGGGCGTGTCGTCTTGGTTTTGACCCTGGATGACCAAAAAATGTTTTTACCCAATTGGGAGCGAGTACATTCATAAATAATTACTATTTTTAAACAAAAAATCGAAAAAATCGAAAAGTTTGTATGGGGCCTATACCTAAAAATGGGCGTGGCACTCTCATTTTCGAACTTAACCTAGTCGTTGCCGAGAAAAGCTTAAGTTTAAAATTTCAGCCCAATATCTTTATATCTTCATCGAAAAGATCGCATAGCAACAAACAGACGGACAGACGGACAGACGGACATGGCTAGATCGATTCGTCTCATCGAGCTGATCAAGAATATATATACTTTATGGGGTCTCCAATGCCTCCTTCAATGCGTTACAAACTTTTTGACAAACTGAATATACCCGTTCACACTATGTGTAACGGATATAAAAAAATTATATTTAAAAAAAAACTCAAAAATTAATAAAGGTACCACATCAGATCAAACAAAGAATTCTCAAGGCTAGTTTTAAAGCTAATGTGCGAAAGCTAGTAGTTAATTTTACTTAAGTAAAAAAATAAAATAAATGTTCAATGGTACTTTTTCACTTAGATTCTTCCATTTTCCATTAAATTACATTTGCACATGTCTGGTTTCTACAAAGAATTAAACGAAAGATTTTGGGCGAACTTGACACATTTAGGAAAACACATTTAGTCGAGTGTATGATAACCTTAGGTTCATCTATAAAGCATTGCTTTATGTTATGTTATACTCACTTTTTCATGAATCGACTCACAACCTCTTGACAAATTATTTCGATTTTATATAAAATTCACAAAACTCGCATATTATGTAAGCCAAATGTTGATCACGTTTAAGCTTAACACTAGTTTTTGGTTGACTTCACAGCGTTCAAAGTCGATTTAAGTTAATGGATAAACTGTTGTGTTTGAGTTCTAAGAAAAAAATCACTTATATGTCAAAATGTTCGAAGTATTTTACAGATGAAAAGTGTCAAACTTGATATAGCAGATGACACATTTGATCTGGCAACACTTAAATTGTTCATTCTCAAAATATTTTAATACTTATTTTTTGCAACAATTATTTATATTCAATCAAATCAACGTTGACAATTAAATTCTTTAATTTAATATGGAAATAAAAAAACTTTTTATTTTTTTTTTTTTTTATATTTTTCAAAGATATTTTATTGCATTTTGTTTTTTTTTTTTTGTGTATGAATCTCAATTATTTTCATTTTTGTTCATTACATTATTACACCTTTTATATGTATTTTGCTTTTTGTTTTTACAATTTGTCACAACCTTACAAATTGAAAATTGATATAAACCAATATTTAAAAACAGTATAAAGTATTTTTTTTTTGTTTTAAATTAACACATAAATTTTTTTTTTTTTTTTTGCATAGCTTTACACAATTAATTTGAAACAATAATAAAAACTAACAATTAAATATTGACAAGAAATTTAAAAAAAAAACATTTATGTATAAAAAAATGTGTTTGCAGATTTACTGCAACTGGATTTCAATTAAAATATGAATTTAAAGAAAAAACCAAAATAATTTGGGCTGTGATTTTTATATAAATTTCCGGTCGCCTTAAATTGATTAAATTGATTTTTATGTCGTTTTAAAAAAATTACATTTGCTTTTCAATAATACTTTGTTGTTTTTGTTTTTGTTGTTGTTCATCATTTTGCTTTTAAATATTTATTCACTTTTCAATTTATCATTTTTTTTATTTTTAAAATTGTCTTTAATTTTTATTTGCTTAAATTTTTGTCATTTTTTTTTTTGTTTTTTTAAGGAAGAAAAACAACTGCTACTACTCGTACTTTAATTTAATTTATATATAATTTCACATTTTTTTTATTTTTTTAAATTTATTTAATTAGACATCATAGCAGTAGGTATAATCAGTTATTTATTTTTTTTATTATTATACACAATGCTAATTTAAAAATATGCTTTCATTTTGTTGTTGTTGTGTAAATCTAATTTT
Organism: Leucophenga varia; assembly: GCA_018903435.1. Taxonomy (NCBI): domain Eukaryota; kingdom Metazoa; phylum Arthropoda; class Insecta; order Diptera; family Drosophilidae; genus Leucophenga; species Leucophenga varia. The sequence continues at coordinate 226,142 of JAEIFJ010001207.1, read as the reverse complement.
AAAAATTAAAATAGGGTTGTTTTGTTCTTTGCTTTTATTAAATTTATTTTATTTATATTTTATTTTTGTTTTCTTATAATTTTTTTTTTTATGTATTTTATTAATAAACTTATGGATGTGAGCCCATTTAAATAAAAATGGAGCAACGTACAATTTGGCACATTTTTCATATTAATATTTTTTCTTCTTTGCTGCTTTTTTTCTATATTTATATATATTTTTTAAAATATTTGATTTTATTTTTTTTTTCTTTTAATATTATTTTCATAAAGCGCTGTTTTAAATTTTAAGATATTTTTTTTTTGTTCAATCTGAAAGCAGCTTTTAAGTAATTTGTATCTTAATATACAAAAGTTACTTAAAAACTGCTAATTTTAATTGATTTTCTTCAGCTTTTTTTTAGTTATCTTATTTTAATTATTAAAAAGTTAAATAAAATGTATAAATAATAAAAATAAAGTTAAAATGTAAAAAAAAAAATAGCTGCTGTGTTTTTGTTTGTGTCTTCGATTTAATTTATATACTATATATATATATAATCTATGCATAAATATACTATTGATTTTTTTTATTTATCTTGTTTGTATAAGACGAAAATTGTGTTCTGTAATATTAAAAACTGCGGTGGAAGTTAAGTTTTATTTTTATATTTATTATTAATATTAATATATATATAATATTATTATTATTATTTATTTGTTCTGTACGTATTTTTATATCAAACCCAAAATGTTTGCGAGATTATTATTTTATGTATTGGTTTTAATATTAAACATAAACAAGATTTTTCAATGGGCACATAACAATTTTGTGTTTGAAAATAAATTTATTTTTATATTTTTTTTTTTTTTTAAGGTTTGACAAATGTCGTTTGTGAATTGCTGAAGCTACAGTATGGCTTACGAGAACAACCGAGTCTCTTGATCATTTAAATGGCTAGTATAAAAGAAAATTTGAATTACTTGACAACAACAGACTAACATGTGCTTCAAGATACTCCATGGTACGCTAGAGGTGAAGGCGTAGTTCGGTATTCATGTAATGTGATTCAGAGCAGCTGTATTTTTTATGGAGCTACGTCAAGAAGAGCTCAGAAAATATTCAAAATTGTTACGTTCTTATTGAAAAATCCTTTTAGTAAGTATTTTTGTGTGTGTGTAATTTATTTTGTGTGTGTGTGTTTCTATTGTGCGCGTAAGAAAAAAACAAAAGAAAATATATTTTAAATAATTTAATAAGAATTAAATTTACTTTTTATGCATATATTTAATATTTAAATTTGTTGTATTTAGTTTTAATATATTTTTTTTTATTTCTTTTACTATTTCTTAATTCACAAAGCTACAACTAATTTGGCAATTGTTGGGTTTGATTTTTTGTTCATTACGGTTTATTTCACTTAAAAATTAGAAAATAAAACATATGAGAAGACGACTAAAATTTTTGTTATATACTTAAATTACTAAATGAATTGATAATGAAGCTTAAACACATAAAACGCTTGTCATGAGTGAAAAGACGACTGTTACTAAAAATAAAACTTTGGCTTTAATAATGTCAATATTAATAATTAAAAACAAATACAAACTAGAATAAAAACTTTTTTTTTTTTTTTTTGACAAAATAATTAAAATTAAAAAAATAATATTTTTTTCAAAAGCTTTTTTATGTTTTTTTTTTTTTTCTGTTTTTAATTTTACTGTATTTAATTTTTTGTTTTTTTTTTTTTTTTTTGTATTGCGAGCAAATTCGAATTCAGCGCCTGGCGAGTATTTACAATTCATAGTACGAGTATATTTAGATAAGAAACTAATTATAAGTCTGTAGATTTTTTTTCTGTTGTATTTTCTTTTTCTTTTCTTTTTTTAATAATTACGAAGCTCATTAGAGTGATTTCACTGACTTTGCAATGGATTAATGCGTCAATTTCGCAATGACCAGTATAATTTTTTTTTTTTTTTTTACAAATACATTTACAACAAAGAATTGCACATAACACACACATACATATGTAGTAATAAATATATATATAGATATATATATATTTTTTTAGTTGCAAAGAAGTTTTCACTTTTTTTATATTTTTTTTATTTTTGCTTAGAATAAATTGAGCAATTATGTATTTCTTTTTATTTTGTGTTTTTTTTTTACCAATTTTTAAATATATTTTTTGTAAGAAAAGACAATTTTACACATAAAAATTACTGTGCGAAATGTAAATGGAGCATTTTGGATTTTTTTTTTTATTTAAATAAATTCTCTGGCGGAAGTCATATAAAAAGACATTGAAACGCTTACGCGCAAATAAAATACAGACTAAATTTATTTCTTTGTTGCTTTTTGTCACTGGAAGCTTTTTTTTTCAATATTTTGTTTTTTTTTTTTTTATTTTAAAAATCTAAAATTTTATGATTTTTCTTCTTTTCAACTAACTCTTAGCTACACATCGAATGCTTTTTTGCTTTCGAACATCTTTTAAGTATATATACTATTAAAGTAAATATCATCATCTTTCTTATTATTGTATATTTCAAGGATATGTCTACGTGTTGATTTTACTCAAGTATTTTTTTTTTTGCATTTTTGCGCTAATTTTTGAGCAATATTTTTTAATAGTTTTTTTTCTACTCATATTTCGCATTTTTTTTTTTATACAATTTAAATTTTTATAAGCTGCCAAAATCTAAAAAAATATTTCAAAATAAATTGAGGAACATATAAGTGATGTAGCGGATATAAAGGGAAAATATAGCAGCCTAAAAGTATGCTGCATAAATTTACTCAATTGCTTTAAACAACAATTGTGTGAGTATTCTTTGGACTTAATTATTAAATTAAATTTAAAATAAAAATTATAATTAATAATAAGAAAAATGTGAGCGCTTAAATTTTTTAACATTTTTTTTGGCAACATTTGTAATATTTTTTTTTTTTTTTTTTAGTTATACATATTTTTAATTACAATTTTGCATATAAAAATAATATACAATTTTTTTTCTTTCACTTTCATTTTGTATGTACTTTATAGCTATTATATGCACTATTTTTATGGTAAATAGAATACGAAATTTTTTTTTTTCAATTTAAACAAAATTATTTAAATAAGTCTTAAGAAAAAAGTGCAAAGAATTAAAAAGAGATATATTATAGAAATTATATAGATTAACTTTGAATGTTGTATAATAAAAAAAAAATAAGAATGATTTAAATGAAGATGTGTCTTGTATATCTGTAAATTCTTATAATCTTTGATCTTGCGCATTTCGAGTTGTATTTGTTTTTTTTTTAATTGTATAGTAATGTCACTTTTTGCTTTTGTATAATTTTTTGTAGTGTTTTTTTTTTCTTCAGCATAAAATTTTTTTTTCTTAATTTAACAATTTTTTTTTTTTTATTTTTCTTAGACAGCAAAAAAGATTTTTTTTTTTTTTTTATTTTTTTTTTATTTTGCAATTTTTGTAAAAATTTACGCGAGAAGCATCTTTTATGCTGCTAAACAATAATTCTATTTTGCCCATGTTTTGCTGATAATTTTATTAATAATTTAAGTGTATTTATAATTAATTTTCTTGCTTGTTCTTGTGTATCTTTTTTGGTTTTTGTTTTTTGGACGACATTGATTTAAACAACTACGCTTGATTTTCTTTGTTTTTTTTTTTAATCAATTTTTAGCAATATTATTTCCAAAAAAAGGAGCTTGATTTTATAGCGCTAAATAGAAGCGCTTGCTTTGATTTTAATCTCAACAATATTCTGAGTATTTTGGTTGATTTAAGCATTTAGCGTGTAATGGTGTGTGAATGTATATATCCTTTGCTGTATGGTGTCTTCCTAAAAATTACGCTTAATATGGCGTAAAACGATTGAATCCACCACGATACATTGTTGCCTAGATGGTGAGAAGCAAGTAAAAAAAAAAATACAAAGAAATTAAATAAAAAAAATAAATTTCAAAAAAATTTAGCAATAAAAAATTTATAAATATTTGAATAAAAAAAAATAATAATAATATAGAAAATACAACTTACCCCATAACCAGGTACAGGTCCAATACCATGTCCTAAATAGGGATCCGCATATTCGCGCGCATAACTATAAAATATATTTTGTAGCAAATATTTTTTTTATTATTAATAATATTAATACAATATTTTATACATAAATCAATGAGATGCTTTGTGATTTGTTTTATGAAAAATGTTTTATGATTTTGTGATTAGTTACGTTTATTTATTTGTTATTTATATACAATGTTTTAGTTAGTTATCGACGAAGACATTAAAAATTTGTTATGTGTTATTTATAGTTGTGATGTTTTTCATTTTTTGTTTGTTTTCTTGAGTTTTTATAAATTTTATATTTAACCAAATTTATTTAATTTTGATATGGTTTTGCAAAATTCTTCGATTTTAACTTGTAATTCTGTTTTTACTTCAGCTGTTGTTAGTGACTCTCTACGAAAAAGAACAAAAGAAAACAATAATAATTAAATGAACATACATAATTAAATAAAAAATGCAAAATAATAAAATTAAAAATACATAAACAATAAAACATTAATTAATAAATCATTAAAATAGTCTATAAATGAAAAAAATAAAATAGTTTTGTTTAACTATCGATTGAAGGCATCATGATGAAGAGACAAGAAAGAACCTTGAAGTCGAGTATGCTGAAACTTTATGAAGGTTAAGTATCAATTTAAGTCCTATCTTAGTACGACACCTTATTGTATTAGAATTTCATACAAAGTCTTGGAAATGCGGTAAATTTGTATGGATGTATACCTTAAATTGTTTTGGTTCTACACATATTATATTATTTCATTGGGACTACCATAGGAATAATTTATACTAAATTAAGACTTCCTACAATAAGAAACAAAGATGTTCTTATCTAAAACCCCAAAATTTTGGGATAGATTTGTATGGAGGTACCCATTAAAATGGGGCTAGAGAAAAATTGTTCGCAGGAGCATACTTGACGGCTTAGGAGAGTCTACGTTTCAAATATAGTAGCTCTATTTCTTATAGTCTCCGAGATAATCCTTCTCATACGACAGACAGCATGACAGACGAAAGGACGGACAGACGGACATAGCTAGTTCGACTCCCCTTCCAATGCTCAACAAAAATATATATAGTATACTTTACAGGGTCTATCTAGCCTTCTTCTGTCTGTTACATACATTCGCACAAACTTAATATACCCTTTTACCCTTTGGGTACAGAGTATAATAAAATAAGAAAAATGATATTTTCGGTGGAACCGAAGCATCAATACTCGTCGCACGATGATTAGATTAGCTTTTCTTAAATGAATATGTAAGTTCGGGTTTTTCGGGGCTATATGCTACTTCAATCATATCACCAGCTGAGAACATGGAGAACAAAGTATTTTGACCATATTTGATACAAATTGCCTCATAAATAACTCATTTTTTCGAATAAAAACTCAAAGAATTAGCGGTAAATTTGTATGGGGGCTAAAAACTATAGTGGACCCATTTCAACCATGGGTCCTTTTTAACATGGGTTGATATTGGCATTGCTTCATAAATAAATGATTTTTCTTATAAAAACTCAAAAACCTGGCGGAAGATTTGTGTGGGCTATATGCTTTAATAATCCCTTTCCAACTATGGCTCATTTCGGATCATGGGTTGTAGTTAGAAGTGTTTTTACCCTTTTTCATATAAATCGATTCATAAAAAAAATTATTTTTTTAAAAGAGCAAATTTTATCAGCAGACATGTTTCTGACTACGAATAGATTCTTATTATTATTGCAGAAGAGCGGATAAAGAGGAACTTATTAAACCTCTTCGCCGGCCATCTCAACCTAATCATATTTGGAGTTATATGCTTTCGTAGATGGATACAAACCAGATTCAGACGTGACATTTGGTCGTCCTGTTGTAATCAATTAAACTTTTCATACATAGTCAAAAAATTTTTTAAAGTGTAATCTTTACCAAATTTTATGTTTCTAGTTTTCATTCAAAAGCCCTTAAAATGGGATCGGAAAACTAAGTTAGTATATCTACTCTGCATTCGTTAGAGATAAAAAAAAATTATTATGGAGGGGTTATACCGAAAACACTTCCACTAGAGTTTTTGATAAAACCATTTTACTACATGACATCGAACTGTGAAACGAGTGTTTTCAATTCCGCTAATAATTTAGTCAGAGGAATGCTTAAAAAATTAATTTTGATAAAAATAAATCTAAAAACAATCTAGTAAAAATTAATCTAATCTGTTCAATTTCTGAATTATCTGAATCAAAAAACTAGGAATTTGGCATATTTAGTTTATTAAATAAGTAATTAAATGAATACTTTTTTTAAAAAAACAGACACACAAATGCTTCAATGTTGCCTTATTTCACGTTCTGAATAGAGTTGCAAGGTTTAATTTTCAATGTAAAAAATTAAATAAATTGGCTACCCTGTGCAATCAATAAAACCATTTGAATCAGTGTCGGTATCGGTGTCATGTTGGTAATTTTCAAGTATTTACTCCAAAACAATTACACCAAAACTCTGAGATTTATGTTGGTTATTTTATTGTGACTAAAATAAAATTTCGGATCTTCGATTTTTTTCTATAAAAAGAGTCTTTGCAAAATGAGAGCTAACTAGACTTCATCAACCTAAACTTCTACTGCATGACAACCCACATTTGATTATCTTAGGAACATATACTTTTTAGGTCTATGAACAATTTTTAAACATATAAAAAAAATATATTACAAAAAAAAAAAAAAAACAAATAAATTGTAAGAAATATTAAAATATGTACATGAAAAATTATAAAAAATAAAGAAATAAATAAATATTCTATATTACTGTCACCATAATTTGTCAATTAATCAAACTGAATTATTAATGTACAATTGGTTTATATATGTACAGTTATTATGTTAATTTATACATATTTTAAAAATATTAATTTAAGAGTTGATGTAAATTAATGAATTAAATATGAATTTGTGATTCGACTTTTAAATTATACATTGATGAGCACAACTACTTACCCTGCAACGGTGGCATAACCTGCGAGTGCTGGTTGAGCAGCAGCGGCTGCTGCTGCACCATAAGCTGCCCGTGCGGCTACCGCTGTATATGTTGTGGCTGCAGTCGCATATGCCTGTTGTTGTGCCTGAGAGAGCGGAGTTTTTAACAACGGAGCAGTTGCCTGAAATGGTTACGATTTTCGTTGTTGTTAGTAATGACAAAGAAAGTGCTCAATAATAATAAAAAATAAAATAAAAAGAATCAGGTGAACAGGGACCAAAACAGTTAATTTTATATATATATTTTTTTTACCAACTATAAACTAAGCAATGAATACTAAAATGAATACGTTTAGAGAGTGCAAACAACAATTAAATCAGCAATTAAATAAATTGTTGCTGATAAATACACAGCATAGTATAGCATGTATTTATGATGAAAAGTGCTAGGGTGAATTTTAATAGCTACATAAAAATCTTAAATATTAGTCGAATAATTATTGTACAATATATTTTTTTTAAAAATTAAATTTAAACAAAAACCATTGTGTTCCATAAAAATTCACAAGGCGAAATGTTAACAAAAAAAAAAAAAAATAAATAAAAATAATAAAAAATAATATTAACAGTGCGATGCAACAACAAAAACGCATAATAAAGTTTTACGTTTATATTTTATAAAAATATTTGTAAAAAAAAAAAATGTATAATTTAAAAAGAAATAAACAATTGAAACGATTTCATCAACAAGCATAAATCGCAATGCACAAACGTATACGTAAACTAACAAGACTAAAAACGATTTTCGAATATACAAATACATTTATTTCATATAGAATTTTTACCAAAACATTTTGTGGAACCGGAATGCGGTTGATCGTATGTGGGGTACTGTTTAGCGTAGTCACAGTGCGGCGCTGTAAGTTTGCAAGTAAATTTTTTTCGATAATGTTTTTTTTCATGTAATTTTTTTTTTATTTTTAATTCAAATTAGTTTGCAATAGTATTAGTAAAATAAAAAAATTGTTTTTGTTATATTTTTTTAAAACAAAATTTAAAAAAAAATTAATCAAAAAAAATATTGTAGTTACATAAATGTTACATCGAAAATGTACAACCATTTAAAATTTGTTAATTAAATTCTTAGAATTAAACTAAAAGAAAAAAATATAAATAAAAATATTGTTGCACGATATTGGAAATATTGATACTGGTAAGTTTGGTACTTTTCAGTGTGAATTAAATTTGAATTTTGTCATATATAAAAATTTATTTCAGTTTTCTTTGTTTAAATTTTTTTTCTGAAGTAGTTGATTTCAAATCAATTAAATTTGGACTTACTTTTCGTAACTTGAAAAGTTATTGATTTTAAGTTAGATAAAATACAAAAAAAAATCTGAATGAATTTAGGTCTAGTTTTTACGTTAAAGAGTGTCAAAGTTGACCATTTGATACAGAACAAGGAAACAATTTTGGGTAGAACAGAACTTTTGAAAAGCTTATAAAGTGTTGTTGATAATATTCTGCGAAGAAGGGTGAATGGAAGTCAATGATCCTATACAATGCAAGTTTGTACATTATATTGGCATATAATTCAAATATAATAATGTTTCTGGAAAAAAAAAAAGAAAGTGGGAGGTTACTTTGTATGGGGTTTTATGCTATAGTGACTAGATTCGTATGAAAACACTAGAAATAGTGTTGGCAAAAAATCAACTTTAAGTGATGTCGCACTGCGACTGAAAGTAGTGATTTGCGATTTCTTGTTACTCAGAGAACATGTGCAGTTAACGACGATTTTGTGTTTCGCTCTTCGCGAGTAGTGAAACTATTCATTTATCAGTGATTGGCGATTTTATCACTTTTCGCGAATCGTTCATATTCGCTTAAACGCCTCGAACCTGTACAAATTCGTTGGTTCATATGCCAGTCACTTGATTCGACAAAATGTGAAATTCACTATTGAAACGATTGAATGGTGAAAGCGTAATCTCAATAAAAATAAGAATAGAAAACAATGTGAATTGTTACATTTTTTTTTTACAAAAAAAAAAAAAGTAAAACAAACGGCAGAATGCAAAATGTTTTCTGCCAAAGTGTCGTTCAAAACAAAAGCGGCTAACTTTAACCGACATTTGCAAAGGAAGCAACTAAGAACACCATTGTCCAAATATTATTTTTTTTGTGCAATTTTTAAAATAAAAGCAGCGTTTTATTTTTCAATCGCTGATTGTTTTTTTCGCAAACTACGATTTTATGTTTGCACTGTTTGAAATCACTGCGATTTTCAAGTGACTTTCTAATCACTCTATTTGCCAACCTAACAGAAATCTATTTATTCAATTTAAAGTGAATACATTCATAAATAACTTTCTTCATATAAACACCAAAGAATGACTTCCGTTGAGCGCAAAAACGTTCATACACGAACAATAGCCGAATAATCAACCCATTCGGCTCAAGCGCTCAAACTAACGCTCGCATATGTTTTTACTCTTGAGTTAAAATCACTCAACTTTGGTACATTTGTTTTGCTCGCTAAGTTTATTTCTGCTTGTTCGGCTCAACAATGATCGTTTTGAGCAAAAAAGAAAAAAAGTCAAACTCGTATGAGTGAACTCATTCTTCATTCTTATATAATATAATGTACGATTTTTCGCCAGATAAACGCAAATGAAATTATTGCAAAAGCCAATGAGCCGTTCTTGAGAAAAGGATAAGTTTATTCAATGTTTAGCTTCGCATAGTGAGCAAACTTGAGCAAAACATTAAGGAACGAAGTCTGTACGTTGTACACGATTGGTGTGTTCGTCAGCACGAGCATATTTTCATTCGACGCTGTGTTTCACTCAATAACTGGAATTGAGTAAGAATTTTTTGCGTCTGAGCTGACTCAAGGAAAGTGTGAGTTTTGCAGTTCTCTGATAAACACTCGAAAATGAGCGTTAGGTTTGTACAGAAGCTATACCAAAAAGTGTGAGGCACACTTTGGTTTACATATTAAAAGTATTCATTGCCAAAATTAAATAATAAACAAGGAAAAACGTTAACTTCGGTGGAACCGAAGCTGAAATACCCGTCACACGAAACTTTAATCATATTCTTGAAAAATAAAAAATAGAGGATGAGTTTGTATGGTGTCTATATGTATAGTAGCCCGATCTTTCTCATATCGGTAGCATGTCCATAGGATAACAGTAAAAGTGATTTTTCCCTGATTGGAGTGAATATACCCATAAATAAGAACTATTTTCATAAAAAAATTGATAAATGGGCGCTAGGTTTGAATGGGGGCCCTATCAAAAAAAGGGCGTGTCACTTTTATTTTTATGTTGGATACCATTAGAAGTGTTTTTACCCAATTTGTAGTAAATACATTCATAAGCAATAACTATTTTCATTAAAAAAAGTCGAAAAAAATGGTAAGTTTGTATGGGGGCTATATCTAAAAATGGGCGTGGCACCTTCTTTCGATATTGGATGCCATAAGAAGTTTGACATTATTTGTAGGAAAATTATATAATAATAATTATTTTTATACAAAAAATCGAAAAAAGTGGTAAGTTTTGTATGGGGCTATATCTAAAAATGGGCGTGGCACCTTGGTTCTGACATACAAACTGCCTAGGTAAAAAGCTTGAGTTTCAAATTTCAGATCAATATCTTGAAACTTTCCGAGAAAAACGCATTGCAACAGACATACGGACAAACGGACGACATGGCTAATTCGATTCGTCTCATCGAGCTGATCAATAATATATATACTTTATGGGGTCACCGATACCTCCTTTAATGCGTTACAAACTTTACGACAAACAGATAATACCCTTCACTCTATGTGTGGCGGGTATAAAAAAATAAGTTTGATATTTCAGATCAACAATTTTTAATCGCGGAGCTGCAATAATATAATCAGGCATAGAATATATAAAGCGTCTATGAGACGTTTCAAACTATCTTACTTTCGGGAAAATTAATACTCCAAGCTGAAAACCTTGTAGCTAGTGCCGCTTAAAATCGATTTAGTACTAATATTGTTTAAATATGAAATCAATAATTTAAAGGTTGACCCATTTTGCCTTTATGGTCGATATAATTTTTAGTTTCAATAAAAAAATGCAAAAACAATAGAAGTTGGAACTTGTTATTCAGACAGCTCTATTTCACAAGGTGACCATGCTTCTCTAATCAGTGTTCTTTGTACAGCGACAAAATTTGTAATGATGTAATTTTTACTACGACCGAAATATACAAAAAGACCTAATACTCTTAAAAAAAATTTTAATTAATCTTTAAAAAATTTTTTTCCAAAATTATTTGAAAAAAAAAAAACGTGTAACGAAATTAATTATTTAATATGTTTTGAATGTCTTAAATTGATTTTATCATTATTTACATTATATATATAAAAAATTGATTGTGATTTAAGAAATAATACTAAATAGTTGCGACTGTCATTAACGAAAAGCAATATAAATTTGATGCTTAGTAGAAAGTAGAAACTATCAGGGTGTGTGTCACACCAACATCATATTTGTTTGGTTTCAAATCTCTGCTGAAATTCATTAAAATAATGAATATAATTCACAATTAGTTTAAAAAATAACAAAAATAGTGTTAATATTTTATTTATTTTTTAAACAATGTTTGAACAAATTGTGAATTATATTCATTATTTCATTGAATTTAAAAAAGATATGAAAACAACCGAAAGAGATTTTGTGTGATAGTCCTGTATATGTATAATGATTTTAAAGTTCGGATGCAATAATAATGAAATATATAGTAATTTTTTGTAGAAATATGTTACGAAGTTCTTTTACCGAATATATTTAATAAAGACTAATTGAATACAACAATGAAAAACTAATGAATAAATTATGTTAAAATACGATTATACAAATAAATAAAAAAAAAAAACTTAACCAAAAAAAGTTTACTATTTGAGTTTTGTTTTTTAATTAGAAGTGTTTCGAAATATTAAGCTTTTTCTTAATCGCAATTAGACTATTAATTTAAGCTTAAGTTAAGTTGCAATACCAAAACCAAATCAAAAACCCGCTCATATAAAAATATATTCGCATTATTAATTATGCACAAAAAATTAATAAAGGAAAAAAAAAAATAAGGAAAAACATTTTTGGTTAGCGCATAAAACTTAAAAAAAAAAAAAGAATTAGAGAAAAATGCAGATATTACGGAAAAGTAAAAAAATAGTTAAAGTGATGAGTGGTCTTTAACTAATAAAGCAGTTTTAAAAAGGAATAATAATTTTTTAATTTTTTTTTTTTTTTTGTAAAGATTTAATTGGAATAAAATGGCGATTATTACATTTAGTATAGCGGTTGGCTGCGCGGCTGGAACTTCAGTGACCGGTTTGGCTGCCTGTAAAATTATATTGATTACGATTTTGATATATACGACAGCGTATCGAAGAAGGTTTGCTTAGTTTAATTGCATTTTTTTTTAAAATTAACTAACTTAAAATAAGTATTTTTTCAAATGAAATAAAAACTAAAATGTCTGCAAATATTTAGCATTAAAGGAAATAAATAAATCTTATAAAATATGCACAATTATTTTAAATAATAATAAAATTGTTAAAAAAAATGAAAACCGAAATTAAATCGATACTCCTCAAAATATTATCGATATTTTTTGAAACTTTAAATAATCGATAATATAGATGATTCACATTTAATCATTTCTCTGAGTTAAGAGCACTTAGTTTCCGGGTGTACGCTTCAAAATATCTAAATCTTCTTATAAAAAGAAGACAACCAAATATCCATATCGTTAATTACCTCAGATAGATAGATAGATAGATAGACTAAAGTGATTGGGACAGTCCCAAGCAAGTAGCACATAAAGCGCCGTTTTAATGTCACCTAATCTCGAGTATATGGCGAGTTTTAGGGGGCAGGTTTTGGACACCTCACATAGCGAGTTAAGCGGCCATTTCCCAAGTAACCGCATTCTGTGCGATCTGAGTGCGGGACAAGTGCACAGAAAGTGCTCTAGCGTGTCATTTGTGTCCTCTTCTTTGCAACTTCTGCAATGCCTATTGAACGAGGTTCCTAGTCTGGCCACATGCTACCCGATGCCGTGTCCCGTTGGTAGCAGTTATGGTAGCTGTTAGTCTAGCGAGGTCCTAATGCAAGTTTTCTAACAGTTTTTAACGTTTTCCATCCAGCTTGGGCCAAATCGTTCTAGCTTTCCTGTAGCTGTTCAGACCAAATTGGCGAAGGGTTGCTAATGGCAGAGATTACTGCATCCATTGGGGTCTCTACCTGAACCGGTTGGGAGGCGCTTGCTGATCCCTCCCTGGCCAGTAAGTCTGCATGTTTGTTCCCGGGAACATCACTATGCCCCGGAACCCAAGAGGGGATGACTGAGTTTTGTTGGCTAGCTTAGTTCAGCCGCTTTTTACAGTCCCTTGACAACTTTGACATGGTGACGAGAGAACCTAAAGCCTTTATGGCAGCTTGGCTAGCCGAGAAGATGAACACCGATATGTCGCGGACATTCAGCCATACAAGCAGCTCACAAGTTGCAAGTATAGCGTGAACCTCCGCTTGGAAAACACTGAAGATACCCGGGAGTCGAAAAGATTTCTCAACACCAAGGTCCTCTTAGTATACTCCAGAGCTCACACCGCAGTCCATCTTTGAGCCATCGGTGTAGATTGACTGACCAGCCTTCCAGTGCTGCCTTGAGGGCAGAGATGTCCTAAAAGATTTACTACAGACAGAAAATCGGTTGTCGAGCCTACAAGCTAAGCAGACAGCTTTGACAGGATAGCGCTGTGGAGATAGTTTGTTGGCGACCAGAGGACTGATTCTCTCAGACGAAGTGCGCTTTTTTGTCATTTCTCTTATGTAATACTCAATGGGCTTGAGCCCAGTGAGCAGTGCGTTGAGAGCGTCCGAGGAGCAAGTACGCATCGCTCCTGTAGCTCCAATGCAAGCCGATCTCTGTACTCTACTTAGCTTATTGTACTGGTTCCTCAGGGCAGGCCACCAGGCCAAGATAGCACAAAATAGGGCGGACAACTGCTGTGTAGAGCCAAAGGACCATCTTTGGCGTTAGGCCCCAGCCCTGCCCGAATAGTTTAGAGCAGGAGTAGAACACTTGTTTTCTTAACCCGTTCTTGGATATTATCTTTCCCAAAAAAAAAAACTCGTAATAAAATATTCTGTTTTGATTCAGATCGGAAAAAAGTTTAAAATTATAACTAAAATAATAATTTAATTGTGCATATTTTAAAGATAAAACTTATATGCTTGGATGAAAAAATGAATAAATTATGTTTAAAAATTTTAAAATATTAAAAAAAATTGAAAACTCACCTGGAAACGCATATTTGGATCAGCAGAGGCTGCAGCAGCTGCTAAGAAGGGATCATAGTAAACGCTGCGAATGAGCATAAAAAATATTAATTAGCTTAAATTGCATGCAAAAATTACAAAAAGAAAAAAAAAAAAAAATAGTTCGATTTTCTCATGTGGAGGATCACTTAAAAGCAAAATTCAAAATTTATTATTTATTATTTCTCCTTTTTTGTGTTTCTTGTTTTTTAGGGATTAAAAGCACTGCTCATCATGTTTTCAAGGAATTTCATATATAAAAAAGAAAATTAAATTGAAATTCTTTTGCGGCTTTTCAACGCGTACCCAAATGTCCTAAGATTCTATAAACCCTAACTTAAAGTGGCCTATTTTGTATTTAAAATTTTTTTTTATATCTTCTCTTTTCACAATCGAAATAAATATGCTGCTGTGCGCGCTAAACAAAAGTCCTTTCAACTACAATCTTTTTTTTTTTTTTTTTTTTTAGACAAAACAAACTAATCAAACATGCATCCGAAATTATTTATAGGTTTTAATATTATGTATATATAGGTAATGTATCTAAAGTTTATAGAAATATTTATTGTACTTTTTTTTTTTTTTTATTTTTTTTTATGCAAAACCAGCGACATAACAAAATAGTTCGGCACATGCACCACGCCAAAAATAATAGTACGAAATCTTGCAAAAATGCCACCAAATACAAATTATTCATACGCCTAGTAGTACAATGGAAAAATAACAAGAATTTTTATATATTGTATGTAGTAGGTCCCTCAGCCAAAACTATGTATATAGTATGTAGTATGGAGCGTGCTAAATAATTCGTTCTCAATATATATATTTATGTAAGTATCAACTTCATTGTCATATCATCATCATCATCAGCATCATCATCATTATTATCGTTGCATTTTATACAAAACAATTATCTAAATTTTTAATAATAGCTGCACCGCATACAAGAAATTTAATTCAACACAATTATACAAGAACTTTAAGGCATATAATTATATAAAAACGAAAGAATTACTGAAAAAGCTAAATTTAAATTTTTAACTCAATTACAAAATGATAAAAACTTTGGCGATTTGCGATATTTGCAATGAGCGCAGTAATCCTTTTGGGTGACAAAATTCTTACTGAAAACTAAAATTTTAGATGTTTACACATTTAATTATTAATGCGATTGCGTGTGTGAGTGTGTATGAGTATATGAGTGTATTCAATTGTATAATTAAATATGAGAGCTGCTGTTGTGTGTTAACATGCGTCTTATACATGAACAGAAACAAAAAAAAAAAAAAAAAAAAAAAAAAACTTAAAGACAGTTGTATGCAGTTTTTATTTATAAGAGAGAAAATACTTTTTTTTTTTTGTAAAATAATTATTATTATTTTTTTTTGTTAAAAGACATAATACGCTGAGCAGTAGTCAAGTGCAACAAGAGCTAATGGAACTACACGAAAAAAAAAAAAATTTTTTTTTTGTTTAAACCACAAAAACCAACTAAAGATTCAATCATCGAACTTAGAGTAAAAATACATAATTTAGTAGCAGTAGTATTATTATTTTTAGTACTAATTACAAGCGCGCAACGACGCCGCCGTATGTCTGTGCGTCCGTCCGTCCGTCCGTTCGTGCGTGTGTCCGTAACTCTTTATTTTACACCCGCCACACATAGTATGAAGGGTATTATCAGTTTGTCGGAAAGTTTGTAACGCATTTAAGGAGGCATCGGCGACCCCATAAAGTATATATATTCTGATCAGCTCGATGAGACGAATTGATCTAGCCATGTCCGTCTGTCTGTCTGTAGCAATGCGTTTTAGAGATATTGACCTGAAATTTTAAACTTAAGTTTTTGTGCTAAAAGGCTGTTTGTATGTCAGAACCAACGTGCCACGCCCATTTTTAGATATAGTCCCCATTTATATATGAAAAATTTTGTCCCGGGGCCTAATGGGGGCCTTGAAACTGGAAAAGCTAAATATTTGGAACAAAAAGACGTTAGCAAATTTATTTATTTTTGCGTTTTTTATAATTCAGGTGAGCAACAAAACGGGATTTTGAAAAATTTTTACTCGGGGCCTTATGGAGGCCTTGAAACCGGAAAAGCCATATCTTTTGAAAGATAGTGAAAAAACATTTTTGGCGTTCAAGGTGTTCAAGGGATTTCCGAATTTTGGACCTGGGACCTATATGTGGATCCAACATAGATTTTTTGACCAATTTTGACCCGGGGCTAATGGGAGCCTCGAAAAAAAGTCATATCTTTGGATTGAATAGACATAGAGACTTGAAACTGGGCACATTTGAATGATGGTTAGTCGTGTTTAGGGGATTTCCAAAATTTGAAACCAAATTTTTTGAACAATTTATATTTAGCCACCAAATAGAAGCGGGTACATGCTAGTTTATGAATATATTCACTCCAATCTGGGAAAATCACTTCTACTGTCATCCTATGAATATGCCTCCGATATGACAAAGGTCGGGCCACTATAACTTACAGACCCCGTGGAAAGTCACCTACATTTTTTTTTTTTTCAAGAAAACCATTGTTTTACATGCATTTCTAGCTTAAAAGTTTACATATATGTGTCTTATTTGAGCCCCAGCTTGAGTTTTCCCCACCCAACCCCTTTGCGGAATAAAATCAACGTCACTGATAATCGTACATAAACTAATTAAAGTTCATGTGGCGGGAATTTAAGCTTCGGTTACACCGAAGTTAACGTTTTTCCTTGCTTTTTTTTTAGTTTTTTATGGCGACGTCGTTGCTGGTATACGTTGTTGCGTGACTGTTTCTTCGTTCTCTGTGTAGTACGTAGTATTTTTGTAGTGCTTTTACTTACGGTGCAAATCCATGCAGTGCAGCAGCAGCAGCGGCATTATTAGCGGCAGCAGCATTTGCTGACGCAGCCATCGATGCAGCAGCAGCAGCCGCTGCAGCTGACGTTGGTTGTTGTGCCGAACTGAGACGTGCAGCATACGCGGCAGCAGCAGCATTCTGATGATTTGACGCAGCAGCAGCTGCAACATTGGCAGCATGTGTTTGCGACTGTTGTGCTGCATTAGCAGCAGCGGCGTGAGCAGCAGCAGCATTATGCGATTGTGCAGCAGCAGCAGCAGCATATAATGGCATTTGTTGCTGATGTTGCGCTACAGCGTTAGCGTTTGGCTGTGCAGCTGCATTGGCGGCTTGTTGCATGCCGGCAGCTGTAGTTTGTTGTACTGGTACGGGTTGGAGCGTATGTTGTAAACTGAGTGTTTGCGGCAACTGATGCTGATGTTGCTGATGATGTTGTGCAGCGGCTGCTGCTGCTACAGCTGCGGCGGCTGCTTGACGCTGTTGCTGTTGTTGTGCGGCGGCAGCAGCTGCCAGTGCTGGATGATGGAACGGCGATGCTCCAACTACGCCGACATGTCCACGTTGTATGGCAACTCCACGCATTGCGGCGGCAACGGCAGCTAAAGGGTGATCATCATCGTGTGTTTTTCGTCATCATCATCATTATCATCATGAAAGTGGACGCCATTTTGTTTTTACAATTACGTTGTTTGCAATGGATTCAATGTACACACACACGCGCATATGTATGTATTTGATATTGCACGTGAAATTATTGTAGTTTGTATATATGTGTGTGGGTTTTTTTTTTTTTTTATTTAAAGTGTGTTGGTGTTGTTGTCAATGGCGGCAGTAAAAACAAACACACAGACATAGCATTTGACATAAACATATTATCAACGATTTGTGTCACCATTTTGTTTTTCATTTTGTCAATATTTTTTTGAGTGTATTTATGTTTTTTTTTTTGAGTGTGTTTATATATATTTATTTATTTTATTTTTTTTTTTGTGTGCAAAAAGTAGAAAAAAAAAGGAAAAAGAAAAGAACATAAAACGCATGCGGTTAGTTTTTCTCTCTTTCAGATATATATAAAAATATGTATATCAATTCAATATATATATATATAAAAAATCTATGTATACAATATATATTTATATATATATAGATATATGTAGTTTTGTTGTTGTTCTATTAATTATGATTTACATATAAAGAAAAATATATATATACATATAACAATACATACATACATAATTAATTAATTATTCTTTAAAATACTTAACACGAATCTCAAGAAAAAGAAATTTCTACTTAATTAATTGCGTAATTTGCATTGTTTTGTTTTTGTTTTGTTAAAGGATTTCGTACAATATGAAAATTTATATTATATAATATTTTGCATTTTTATGTGTCGAATTACAAATTGAAATATATGAGAAAAATGCATTTGTTTGCTTGCTGCATTTGTTTATTTTATTAATTTTATTTTGTGAATTAAAGCGCTAAATAAAAAGTATAATTATTATATTAGTTAAATAAAAACAAATCACCTTGAACCTTTCTACATATAGACTAAAAAATTACTTAAACACGAAATGCGAAATATTTATACTGTGAACAAAAATGTTAAATTAATTTAAAAGTTATGAGATTTTTTTTTTTTTTAATAATGCAACATAACAGTTCAAAAAAGCAGACACGATCAATCGTCCCTTAGGATTGGTATACCAAAAAATATTACTTAAATGTATTAATTGTATAACATGATTCTAAAAAAAAAAAATTAAATTAAAAACACAAAAAAACAAGAAAGAACGCAAGACACCCTGTAGCCAATCTTTATGTACCTTACGTAAAATCTTTATTATATTGAATTTCCATACAAAAAAGTTAAAAAAGAGGTCAATTTATATGCATATTGGAAAATTTTACTGGGACTATTATAGAAATATTTTATACTAAATTTAGAAGTGCTAGAATAGGAAAGAATCGAGCTTTAATGGGATAGATTTGGGGAACCCCTTAAAATGTGGCTAGATTATTCGTAAGTGAACACTTGACGGCTTAGGAGAGTCTTAGTTTCAAATATGATGACACTATCATAGTCGCTGAGATAATCTCACTGATACGGCAGACAGAAGGACGGACGGACATAGCTATATCAACTCTCCTATCAATGCTGTTCAGGAATATATAGGGTTGTTCAATAAGTAATGTCATATCTGTGATCGAATTTTGATCGAATTTTGTATGTCTTATACCCAGTTCCTGACCAATCGAACATGCCGAGCCACTTGGATGATTTCGACTATTTTACATCTTTGACATCTACTACACCAAAACGAAGTCGATTGAACCAACGCTGTGCTGTGCGAATCGTTACAGCATCGGGCCCATAAACTTCACAAATTTTTTTTGACCGCCTTCGTTGGATTTTTACCTCGTAAAATATGGCGAATTTCTTGCTTGATGGACTCCATCTTTGGCGCGCTATAACTTGCAGTCATTGCCGACAAGTCAAAAATCACTATTGTTGCCAACACTACACTCTCCGAAATTTAATTAAAGTCACCTAAGTTTTGGTAAAAAAAAATATTTTAACAACACGAGGACCCTGTTGTTGCTATTTTTCTTTTGTTTTCTTTTGTGTTCTGCTCGTAAAAGGAAAGAAAATTTAGTTTTGCTGAATGAAGTGACACATTTGATTATTTTTTGACTGCAATTAGCACGAAATTTTAATAAAGCCATTCGGTATTAAGGCATCGAGAAGGTAATTGAAGAAAGATTCTTGTTTTTTAAGGGTTATTTTTAATAAAACAAACATAATTGATTATTTAACATTTGGACTTAACTGAAATATTAAGAAAAATCACTGTCAGGCGAAGAAATTGCCAAAATTCACGCTTATAAAGACATCGGAATGTCAAACTGGCAAATTTCTCTTAAATCGCTCGCGCTCTCAACAAAACCGCGTAGTTTGGAAGAAAATGGAAAGAGCTAAGCCTGCATTGACTTCCTCCCATAAAATAGCTAAATTGGCTTTCGCAAAGTGCCACATGGCGTGGACGGAGGAGTGAAAAAATGTGTTGTTCTCGGACGAGAAAAAGTTTAATTTGAGCGCAATTCCACCTCCTGCAACTTTATTGGCAGCTCTGTCATGGCTTGGCCGGCTTTTTCCTATTACAATCGGTCCCCAATCTGCAAGATTACTGAACGCATGAATTTGCAGAGTTATATCTCCCTGTTGGACGAAGTCTTAATAGACTTTTTGGAACATGAACCGAGCACTGATCCCATTTTCCAACAATATAACGCTGCCATACACGTTTCACGGGCCAGTCGTGAGTGGTTCCGAGAATGGAAAATTAATCATTTGGAGTGGCTAGCTCGTTTTCCAGACCTGTGGGCTAACCTAGCACGTCGTGTTTATGCTGACGTAAGGGAGTTTAACTCTACTGAGGAGCTTCGCAAGGCCATCACCGAGGAATGAGCTAAAATTCCACTTTCGGAGTTTCAAAAAGTGGTTGATTTGATGCCTTCGGGTCTTTAAAGTTATAAGTAAACTGGAGCCTGGACACTCTATTGTTTTTTTATTGTTTTTTTACGAAGTCTTTTCACTATACCCTGTACCCAAAGGGTAAAAGGGTATATTAAGTTTGTGCGATTGTATGTTACAGACAGAAGGAGTCAAGATAGACCATATAAAGTATATATATTCTTGATCAGCATTGAAAGGGGAGTCGAACTAGCTATGCCTGTATGTCCGTCCGTCCGCCTGTCTGTCCTGCTGTCTGCCGTGTGAGAGAGATTATCTCGGAGACTATAAGAGATAGGTCCACCATATTTGAAACTTAGACTCTCCAGAGCCGTCAACTTCACTTGCAAACGGTTTTTGTCTAGACCCATTTTAAGTGGTACCCCCCATACAAATTTACCCCAAATGTTGGGTTTTTGCATAAAAACGTCATTGTTTTTTATTCTAGGAATTTACTAAAAATTATGTCTAAGATAGTCCCAATAAAATATCCCATTATGGGTAGGACCAACAAAATTTTAAGTATAGTCCCAAAATTAGGGTTTTTGCATAAAAACGTTATTGTTTTTTATTCTAGGCAGTTTAGTATAAATTATGAGTAAGATAGTCCCAATGGAATAGACCAATAAGGGTAGGTCCAACAAAGTTTATGATATAGCCCCCATACAAGGATATATTTAATTTTTTAAGTCTTTGTATGAAAATTCAGTTCAATGAGGTATGGTAGTAAAATAGAACCGATCTTAAGGTTCATAAAGATTGGGTACAGGGTATCTTGCAGTCGAGCATACTCAACTTCAGCGTTCTTTCTTGATTTCTCTTATTTGTGTAAACTGGCTTTGAATTTCGTAGTCAAATTTAAGATTTTTTTTTCTAAATTTGAGTTTTTTTTTTTTTTTTAATAGAAGAAATGAATATTCTTGATTTTGTTTATGTTGAAAGTATTTAAAGCTCAATGTCGAAGAAAAATTTTTTTAAAATTTTTTAACAGCTATTTTTAAGGAAAATATAGGTTACTTTAAATAAATTTCGGGGAGTGTAGTTTAAATATACTAAAAAACTCATATTAATTAATTTTAAAAATAAATGTAACATAATGCAATTTCTTAAATCTGGACTTCTGTAATTTAAAATCACAACAAATATTTATATTTTATGACAAAAAATGCTTCAAATATAAAATTTAATAACGAAAATAATGCTTTATATTTTTTTTTTTTGCGGGGCATGCGTGTCACCAATTATATTGTAAAAAATACACACATATATAGTATATTGTGGCATTTAAATTTTTATCATAAGAATGGCAGAATTAATAAAAGAAAATATGGTTAATTCGGAAAAACTTAAATATGTTATTTCTGCTCTTTCTAAAAATGAATGGTTCCACTTGCTACAATATTTTTTTTTCCAAAATTATTGCTCGACTAAAAAAAAATCTTTTATTAATCTTTTCTAAACGGACTTTCGAATTTGAAACGATTAAAAATTTGCACATTATCTCTTTCTAATTGTAAGAGTTACGAATTTTATATCAAATATAAAATTGTGTTCAATTTACAATTTATGAAGAGTAAAATGAATTAAAAACTACAAATTTTAAATCAAATTTACATAAATGCGAACACATACACAGTCAGTGGCAAATGAGATTATCAGTTGACAATTACAATTACGAAACAATTTTACAAAATGGAGAAGGGACATATAAAAAAAAACAAGGAAAAACGTTAACTTCAGTGAAACCGAAGCTGAAATACCCGTTACACAACACTTTTAATATTTTATGTGTTCACCAGGCGCTTAGATTAAATTTCAAATTTGTATGGAGGCTTTATGTTATATTAGCCCGATCCTTACCACATCGAAAGTGTTCACTTAGGCGGACATTGGAATTGATTTTACCAAATTTTAATTGGATTCACTCAGAAATAATAAATGTTTTTATACAAAACTCGAAAATGGGCGGTAAGTTTGTATTGATGCTTTAGCTAAAAATAGGCGTGGCGCCTTAGATTTGATATTGGATGACGTAAGAAGTGTTCTTACCCTATTTGGAGTGAATATGTTCATCAAGAATACGTATTTTCATACAAAAAAATCGAAAAAAGTGGTAAGTTTGTATGGGGGCTATATCTGAAAATGGGCGTGGTAACATTCTTTTGATATTGAATGCCATTAGAAGTATTCTTACCCCATATTGTAGTAAAAGCATTCATAAATAATAACTATTTTTATACAAAAAATCGAAAAAAGTAGTAAGTTTGTATGGGGGCTATATGTAAAAATGTGCGTGGCACCTTGGTTCTAACTTAGAAACTAACTAGAAGCACAAAAAGCTTAAGTTTCAAATTTCAGGTCAATATCTTAAAAACTTTCCGAGTAAAACGCATCGCAACAGACAGACAGACCGACGGACATGGCTAAATCGATTCGATATACTTTATGGGGTCTCCGATGCCTCCTTCAATGCGTTGCAAACTTTCGGACAAACTGAATATACCCGTTTACACTATGTGTACCGGGTATAAAAATATTAATATTATATTTTTGGCAGACGACAGTGCGCTATGCAATTGAATTTTAATTATATACGAGAACACAACAATCGAAATTTTATGTTTTTGGCCACAAATAAAATCAGTTATTGAAAATGATTTTTGGTTTAGGGAATAATAAAATTCGAATGAATAAAAATTAATTAAAATTTTTGCTCAATTATGCGTTAAAACGAACAATAAATACAAAAAAAAAAAAAGAAACAACAACAAAAAGCCAAATGAACAATATCATAAATTTGGCTTTAAATTTTCATAAACAAAAAAAAAAATGTGAAATATTTACAAATGAAAATTAAAAAAAAAAAATACTTAACATGCTTTAACATTTTTTTTTTTTGGTATAAATTAACTAAAACATTTTAGCCATTTATTAAATGATGAGCATGGTTTACATTATATAGCGGAACGTGCCAAGAAAATAATAAAAGACAAATATCTCTGCAATGCACGTTTCTATAAAATGGAAAAAAAAAACAATAGAGTATATAATTTATTTTATCCAAGCTAACTAACTAACGCTTTTCACTAGAAATTGGCTTAATTCAATTAATCACCGCAGGCTTAATTCGTACCAATTGAAAGACACTTGCACATATCACAAAAAAAAAAAAAATTAATTAAAAAGAAAATTAAATAAATTCAATACAAAATTATTATGCTTCATTAATAAAATTCATCATTCAACGCGTAGTAGTTTCCATTTACAATTAAAAGTGTAAAATTTTGAATTCTGCTTTTTTGTATGTCCGAAATGCATATATATATATAAGTATGGGGAGTTTTGATTGGAATAATAAGTGTGTTTTTGCAACGTTCTTGGTATACCTCCTTCGGGCCGTTATTGCGGTTGCCGTTGGCTGTCGTTGCGCAGCAATCATTATAGGCGTTGCTGCTGTTGGTGTTGCTTGTGGCGCCGCTGCAATTTGTGTAGTCGTAGGCGCAGTTCCCGCTGTTATAGGCGTTAAAGGGGTCAATGGCGTTGCCGCTGCAACTGGTGCACCCAAGAATGGCCAAGTTGCCACAGGCAGTCGATAACCTTTTTTAATTTCATATATTTTTATCGAATTGAAATTATGTGTTTTTTTTGTAAAATTTCTTAATGAAAATATCTCGTTTTTTTTTTTTTGGAACAGCAGCAAACGACAAAAATGTTCAATTAAAAAGGTTGTCAAATATCTCCCTTCCGCCTTTTTGTCTTATGAATTCGGCGGCTATGTACAAAGCGCTACAGATTTCGTAACGGGCAATACTATACATCATTTAAAAGGTCTTGACATGACCTACAAAACCTACTGCGTTATAGACGTGTAAACATGGAGTTCACTAACGCCGAAATTCGCGCTATTTTGAAGTTTTCCTTCGTTAAAGGCAAATTCGCTAGAGAAACGTTTCGTGAGATTAATGATGTTTTGGGGAATGGTACTCTATCACTTCGAACCGCGGAGGAATGGTTTCGATGATTCTGAGCTGGTGAAAGCGACACCATGGATAAGCCAGCCGGCGGAAGACCTGTGATGACGAATACCGATCAAATCATGGAAAGCATCGAGTTAGACCGGCATGTGACATCTTATGATATCGCCCAGGAGATGGAAGTAAGACACCAAACCATTTTAAACCATCTGCAGAAGGCTGGATAAAAAAAAAAAAACTTGATGTTTGGGTGTCGCAGAATTTGACGCAAAAAAACCTTCTGGACCGAATCAGCGCCGGCGATATGAAACGGAACGAACTCGATCCATTTTTGGATGGTGACTGGCGACGAAAAATGGATCACATACGACAATATCAAGCGAAAACGGTCGTGGTCGAAGCCCGGTGAATCGTCCCAAACAGTAGCCAAGCCGGGATTGACGGCCATGAAGGTTTTGCTGTGTGTTTGATTGGATTGGAAGGGAATCATCTACTATGAGCTGCTCCCATATGACCGGACGCTTAATTCTACCATCTACTGCGAACAACTGAACCACTTAAGGCAGGCGATCGACCAGAAGCGTCCAGAATTGGCCAACAGAAAGGGTTTAGTGTGCCACCAGGACAACGCCAGGCCACACACATCTTTGGAGACTCGTCAGAAGCTACGGGAGCTCGGATGTGAGGTTTTATCGTATTAACACCTGTTCCTGTCCATGGCGAACGCCCTTAGTTGTATAAAGTTGGCCTCAAAAAGAGGCTTGTGAAAAGTGGCTGTCCGAGTTCTTCGCAAATAAGGAGGGGGGTTCTACAAGGGGGTATTATGAAGTTGCCGTCTAGATGGAAACAGGAGATATTTGACAATCTTATAAAACTTAAAAATAAATAACCGAATTTCCCTAAAAAAATTGCCTGAATTTGGATTCTGTTCTGTTATTTTTGTTGTTGTTTTTTCATTAAAAATCAAACGCAATGTTAGTATATAACTTGTACATTAATTAATTATTAAATAATCTAATATATTATATAATTAACGAGTTCATGGCGCTTAAGCTTAATACTAAGTCTATAATAAACTTAAATCTATGTTTTCTAATAATTTTTTTTTATAAATTTATTTTCTTTTTATGTTTTTTTTTTCTGAAAAGGCATAGCATAAAAAACTAAAATAATAATAATATTTATATTTTAATAGTTTATATGTAAATATGTTTTTTTTTTTTTTTTTTGTAGAATATGTTGTGTATATATTTTTAAAATTACTGCAGTCAAAAAAAAAACATTTACCAGAAAAATGTTTTTATATAAATGTCATTTTTACTTTTATTTCAAATCAAAAATAAAAGAAACAGAAAGCATTCTTCACTCACTTATTAAAAAAAAAAAAAAAAAATAGTACGATATATATAGTATTTATTTATTTATAAATGTAGATATAATGTATTGGATAAGTAAAAGCAGTGAATACATGTCTTACAGCAACGCTTCAAATTGTTTGTTCACTTAAAAATGTTTGTTTCTTCCTTAATTATTTATTATTTTCTTTATTATTATTATTTATAGTACATGGACTAGTTTCAAAACTTGCATTTAATGCCACAACCAAAAAAAAATATAAGAAAAAAGATTTATTACAAAAAAAAAAAAAAAAAAATTAAGTTAAAAAAAAAGAAATTATTATTTTGAAACAATTACGTGCAAATGTTATGTAATGTTTTATATTAAACTTAATGGGACAACATTTTCTTTGTAAATTTTGTAATTACATTAGCATTTGCTTTTAAACCTTCACAAAAACAAAAAAAAACAAATGCTTTCTTGTGAAAGCAAAGACGCCGAATAATAAAATATCTTCATTCAACTAAATTTGTTTAAAATTTGAAATACTATATTTTTTAATGAAAATAATTAGTTAAAAGTAATAACGAACCCAATTATGATAAAAGGAAGATTCTTTAGAATTTTCGTAAACTCGAAAATAAGCTACCATCTTATAAATACAGTCCGTGCAAATGTTGGTATCTAAATTATATTTTGACTATGATAAAAGTACATATATTTTTTCAAATTAAAGATAATCGATTTGGGAGACTCGAGGTATCAATATTGCGCCGATGTATCAATATGGAATCGATGTATCGATATTTCATCGATGTATCGATATTTCATCGATGTATCGATATGGTATTGATGTATCGATACGGCATCGATGTATCGATACGGCATCGATGTGTCGATACTTCATCGATGTATCGATATGGTATTGATGTATCGATACGGCATCGATGTATCGATATGGTATCGATGTATTGATATGGCATCTATGTATCGATATGGCATCGATGTATCGATATGGCATCGATGTATCGATATGGCATCGATGTATCGATATTTCATCGATGTATCGATATTTCATCGATATATCGATATTTCATCGATGTATCGATATGGTATTGATGTATCGATATGATATTGATGTATCGATACGGCATCGATGTATCGATACCGCATCGATATATCGATATTTCATCGATGTATCGATATGGTATTGATGTATCGATACGGCATCGATGTATCGATACGGCATCGATGTGTCGATATTTCATCGATGTATCGATATGGTATTGATGTATCGATACGGCATCGATGTATCGATATGGTATCGATGTATTGATATGGCATCTATGTATCGATATGGCATCGATGTATCGATATGGCATCGATGTATCGATATGGCATCGATGTATCGATATTTCATCGATGTATCGATATTTCATCGATATATCGATATTTCATCGATGTATCGATATGGTATTGATGTATCGATATGATATTGATGTATCGATACGGCATCGATGTATCGATACTGCATCGATGTATCTATGTATTGATATGTATGTATCGATATTTCATCGATGTATCGATATGGCATCGATGTATTGATATTTCATCGATATATCGATATTTCATCGATGTATCGATATGGTATTGATGTATCGATACGGCCTTTATGTATCGATACGGCATCGATATAGACTTGATTTATCGATATGACGTCGATATATAGTGGAAGAGTTTTCATAAAACTTTATCAATAATCGATTTTTCGAAATGTTTACTTTTTCAACTTTAGATAAGATTTTCTTAAATTGAGAAGTTACCAAGCGTATACAGTGGTGTTCCAAAAAATAAGAGCAACTCAAAAAATCAGAAACGAACGAACGAACGTTTGGCACTACATATTGTGATTTTTTATATGATTTTTATTTCCGCTTGGAGAATACTTGTATTTGCTTTTTATTTAGAATTTTGTGAACCGTAAACAAACACATGAATGTGAACCAATTTAAATATTAACTTGATATTATATAATCTATAGTCAAAATATAATTTTAGACAACACTGTATTTTTTTTTTTGCAAAGAAGAATTGAAGTACATTTAATGAGTTTCATTTCAGTGAAATATATCACATGAAGTAGATTCTTTTAAAATTTTTGTAGTATTAAATTAAACACAAACAAATAAAATAAAAAACTAAAGGACAAATACAAATACTATAAAAAAAAAATGTAAAAAAAAAAAAAAATATATATAATTTTACTAAATAACATTTTTGTACGCATCAGATACAAATGTATTACGCACTTTTTTTCATTTTCATTTTACGAACTTGTGTTAATTGTTGTTAATAATAATTATAATAATAATTGGTATACATATATTTAATTGCAAATTGATTAAATTGAAATGATTTACAAACAGTTACGAACACGATCTCGAATATTTAGTTGCAGTTATATAGAACTTTTGGGACCTACCGAAAATAATTAAAAAAATATTTAAACAAAATTCAAAACCTTTAAAATAAATTCAAAAAGTAAAAAACTGGAAATCTAAAGTTGTGTAAAAATAACTGAGTATATATATAATAAATCCTGTTTAAATCCTTTTTTTTTTTTTGTATTACACCATTTTCTGTTTCTTTTCATTTGAGATTCTCTGTGGATTTTTTTTAAATATTTTTTTTTAAACTTATAAATCTTAATTTGAGGCTTAATAATTTAATTTACAATAATTAAAAAAAAAAAAACTTTATAAAATAACAACAAAAAGCAGGCAATATAAAATTATTAACAAAGCTTACCTTCAGGCCATTGTACACACACTGTTGTGGTTGTTGTTGTTGAAATTTTGAAGAGTTTGAAGACATTTTTATGTATTTTGACGTAGCATAAAAAAGTAAAAGAAAAAAAGTTTTAATTAGTTTTCATTTAATGGAGCGGTTTGAGCATGTCTATAATTTTTTTTTTTTTTTTTTGGGTTATCAATGCAGTCCTTTATTTAAAAGGAATTAGGATTTGGAATTTGCATGCTGCAAACAATCAGTTTAAATACTCAAAAATTTGTTTAAATGCGCATTTATTTGCATGCTTTTTGTTTATTTATTTATTGTATTGTATTGGTAAACAAATTTTTTTTTTTTATTTTTCAAATACATACTCGCACATATGTAGATGCACAAAAAATATATGATAATGGTTACCAAATGCTTTGAGATTTCAAAAGTCGCTATGTGCAGGACAACAAACATTTGATAAAATTAATTATGACGCAATTTTATCAGGTGATGTATTCCGTCACTGTCTCTTTACAATTTGGTTGCAAATTTTGTTGAGTATGCATGTTGTGGTGAATTTATATAATTTCACCTCATAAATGTAAATTTTTCTGCTTCTTGACTTTGAGCAAACAGCTAATATATTTCAAAACTTTGAATTTTGTGTACAACTTCGTCATAATATTAATATAAAAATAAATAAATTTTAAAAACCGAAGGAAAAGTACCAGAAATTATAATGTTTGTTTACTATCTCTTTCTCAAAATGTCTTCGTACTCTTCTCTTCTGTCGTGGTGAAATCAAATATAATTCACCACAAACTAAGTTGTCAAATTTATGTAACCAAAGATTTCAGGAGTATTTCATCTGGTATAATGGCATCATGGTATTTATTGCATTTTCCCCAGCTGAGACATGATAGATGAAAAGATAGGATCTGAAATGTTTAAATGTTTATTGGTCGAAAGAAAGTACCACTTTTTTTTTTCCAAAACAGTTTAAAAAATAAATTACGATTTGTAGTTGACTGAGTTGTTACCACATAAGTGAAAAAGGAGAAAAAATATGTTTTTTCACCATACGTACAGTTTTTGAGATTGTTCCGGGCCAGACGCGACCAGACCTATAACCCCTATTTTATTTGGTAATAAAATTGAAACCCGAAAATTTGAATTTACGTTCAGTCTGGCTTCGAAATTAGTGATTTACTAATTAAATAAACTCTTATAATCTTATAATTCTCAAACAGTTTAGGCATAGCAATATAGGACTTGCAGCGTAGTCTTTGTAGAACTTATTTGAGCCGAAAACTGGTTCGTGTGGCACATCCACATTACTTGTAAAGTTTATTTTTCATGTGCCTTGTTGACGCCTCACATCCGATCAAACATAAACTTTTATTGTTATGCTTAAACTGTTTGAGAATTATAAGATTATAAAGAATTTTTTGAATAGTAAATTACAAAATTTTTGTGGCCTGGCAATCGAGATTATATCGAAAAAATAATCAGATAGGATTTTAATTTTTGCAGTTTTGGAAGCTTGAAAAGTATACGAATCAAAGAGCCAAGCTTGCTTTCTTTGTCGACATTTACATCAAACTTGTCACCGCCTCAAGCTCAGAGTCAGCTATGGACTATATCTATGATGATCCCAATAAAATATAATTTCCAAACTGTTATGACTCCGATAAAAAATTATCGATTTTTCGAAAACATTTTTTTTTATTTATCTTCAAAACAGTTGACTTCTCTTCTAAAATTCAATGAAATAATGAATATAATTCACAATTAGTTCAAAGATTCTTTAAAAAAATAACTCTAAAATATACGCTTTATTTTTGTTCTTTTATACCCGCCACACATAGTGTGACAGGTACGATCAGTTTGTCGGAAAGTTTGTAACGCATTAAAGGAGGCATCGGAGACCCCATAAAGTATATATATATTCTTGATTAGCACTGGAAGGGGAGTTGAACTAGCCGTATTTTGGGTTTTTGCATTAAAAAGCGAAATTTTTTTTTCTAGAAAGTCTAAATTTAATTTAAATTATGTCTATGATAGTCCCAATAAAATATCCCAATATGGGTAGGACCAATAAAATTTGAAGTATAGCCATCATACAAATATACCAAATTTTTTTACATTTTTTTTATCGGGTTCATATTAAAAATTATTCCCAATACAATGAGGTATTGTAGTAGATACGACTTAACTTAAGGTAAATAAAGATTGAGGTCGAGCTTACTCAACTTCAGCGTTCTTTCTTCTTTAAAATATAGTTTAAACTAATTGTGAATTATATTCATTGTTTTATTGAATTTTAAACGCGATTTGAAACCAACCAAGAGAGTTTTTGAGTACAACACTGCATGTGATTGAAGCGTTTTTCGTTGTTTATATTTTTAATTTGTGATTTTTTTTAGAAGAAAAAGAATAAAATTTATTATTGGAATTGTTATTTAAGTTTCTAGGTACTTTTTTTACACATTTCAGATTATTTTGAATATAATAATTTTTAAGATAATCACTTTAAATCCACTGTTTTGTATTGTATTATATAGCATGCCATTCCCATGCATTTATAATGTATGCTAACCGCATAATACTTTAAAACTAATTCAAGTTTAAATTTATGTATGCAATATATATAACTTCCTACAATAATGTACTACTTACGATCGATCATTTTAATCAACGAAAAAAAAAAAATAAAATAAATAAAAAAATACCAAAGAATATGCTTCATTATAGAACGAAGACAGCAAAAGCGCATTAACATACAACATGTCAAAGGATCAAAGCCAAAGGATGCAAAAAAGGAAAACCAAATAAAAACTGCACATTTTGCATAAGAAAACATTTGCATAAGACATAAAATGTTGACACAACCAAACCAAACCAAACCAAAGCAACAACACAACTATACGACAGAGACGACAGAGATGGAACAAGGTTAATAGAAATGCCATTAACTGAAAACAAGTAAACCTTAAATGAGGAGAGACTTTATGTAAGCACAAAAAGTTCCTGGCAAATCTAAGATATATATTTTTGAACTACCTAGAGAAATTTATATGCTGCTTTGTGTAATATGTTTGCAACTTTGTGGTTTATTTGTAATTATACTCGAAAGAAAAACGGCAAGCAGTCAGGAACAGAGTTAGTAATGACTAAGGCAGTTACCAAACAAAAAAAAAAAAAAAAAAAAAACAATTTACCTCATGCAAAGCAAACGACATTGAGGATGACTTCGTCGTCTTCCAGATAAAAAAAACTGTGGTATTCCGACATTGGCTATAAACTGAAAAGTGCACAAACTGGTAAGTCCTTGCGGTGTATGCGGTAGATGTGGCAGTTATCGAATAGAAACAGTGCTATACGCACACCAATACACATGGGTACACAGCTACATGCATCTTTGCATATTTGTGTGTGTGTGTGTGTGTTTTGGTGTCTTTTTATTTAAATGTATTTAGTATTTGTCAATAAAGTACATTACCAGTTCATTCGCCTGCTGTGCTGCTTAAGGCGCTACACAGCAACTTGATAAGAGTCGAGTGAAATGTAGCAGCGAGTTTAAATACAAAAAAAAATTTTAAAGAATTTAAGTCTCTTTTTGTGCAAAGCTTATGTCTTTTTTTTTTTCGAATAAAATCTTTTCGAAATTTTTGTTCATCTTCAGTTTAGTTTTTTTTTGGCAATCATTGAAAAAGTGCATCAAGACTAAATTTGAGTTTCTTCAGTGTTACAATGTTTTATTTTCGTTTTAAATAAGCCGCTTAAGTTGCAACAAGAGACGTCTAAAGTTTTTGATGTATCTTAGTTGGGTAGTTTAGCACAAGCTTTTTGTATTATTTCGTTTTTGTTTATATAGCAAGTTTGTCTTAAAGTATTTCCTATTTGAGTTTGAAAGAAAAAAAAGTTCAGCAAACATAATGGACTATAGCAGCATATACGGAAATTTGTCTTGAAGAAAAACCAAGATTTAATGTAAAAGCTAAAGTAAAATTTTTATATAGAAATTTTATTGCATGCAAATAGTTTGAAACTCCATTTTCTGAACACTTTATGGAATCTGTTACAGTCTCACAAGTGAAAATTCGTTTAAAATTCGAAATTTTGCACAATTGTTGAGTTTCAAAAAGTTAAGAAAAATTTCAAAGATGCTTGATAGACCTATGTAAAGTAATTTCAAAATTTTGTATGGGAGATACATACAAATGGTTGCTTATCTTATCGAAACTAAGTCTGAATATTGTTTAAAAAAGAATGAATTAAAGACGTTTACTAAAAATGAACCAAAACCTTTAGTCCTTAGGTGTATCTTCCATAGACCTATATTTATTTTTTACAACATTTTGTTTAGGAGGATACATGCAAATGGTTGTCTATCTTACCGAAACTCAGTTAGAATACTGGTAAAAGATAGTAATAGTCATATTCCGAAAATGGGTCAAATCAAATTTATCTCAAGTATATAAATTTCGTTAACTACATTATATAATTCGAAAAGTGCTTAAGAGGTTGAAGGAATTTGATTCTAGTCCAGCGATTTTTAATCTGACTAAAGGCTGCTTCTAAACTGCTTTTTTATACCCGCCACATTGAGCATGGAGGGTATTTTTATTTTGTCAGAAATTTTGTAACACATTAAGGAGACGTTCTATAAAGTATATATTCCTTGATCAGCACGACGAGACGAGTCGATCCAGGAATGTACGTCTGCCACCATTCGTCCGTCTGCATTAATCTCATTCGCTTAGTTTTAAAGATATTGACCCGAGTCAGTCCTAAGCAGTTCAAGTGTTAAATCAAAGTGCCACGCCCATTTTAAGGCATAGCTCCATACTATTTTTTTCGATTTTTTTGTGTGAAAATAGGTATTATTTATGAATGTAGTCACTCCAAGTTTGGTCAAAATACTTCTAATGTCCAATGTCAAACCCCAACCCACGCCCATTTTTAGCTATAGCCCCCATACAAATTTAACGGCCATTTTCGAATTTTTGTATAAAAAAAGTTTTTTTTTTTAAATATTTAACCCAAATTTGGGTAAAAACACTTCTAATGACATCCAATAACAAAAACCAAGGTGCCACGCCTATTTTAAGCTATAGTCCCAATACAAACATATCGATTATTTTCAAACAAATGTATGAAAAGTTATTATTTTCAAATATATATTTATAAATGTATGTAAGTCACTGATGATCACACATAAACTATTCAAAAATTCGTGTGAAGGGTATTTAAGCTTTGGTCCACCGAAGTTAACGTTTTTCATTGTTTTTGTTCTTTTAATGCATTAATGAACATTTTATCAAAATATATGCATTTATCAAATCATATGATTTTGTTTACAATAAATTGTTGTTATAATTGTAAATAAATTGTTATTTTGATTTATACCATTAAAAAGTTCACGCCAAAAAGTATGCACCATTTTTTTTTTATTTTAAAATGCATTGCAATTTTCGTGATAAAAGTAACAATTTCCTTTAATTGTCGAGAGGAGTTGTTCTGTGGTTGAAGTTTTTTTTTTTTTTATTGAAAGAGTAGACCTTCATCTTCAATATTTTTGTAGCTAGAAAATGGAGGCGCCTGCCTCTTTTTTGTCTATAGAAAATTGTAAACTTGGCATTTTATGGAACCATTTTCAATGGCAAATATCTTTTGAACCACTTATGTTAACCCGTCTGCTCAACATTTTAAATTAAAGAGAAAGTTCTATATTTTAATAAAAACATCCCATAAATATCAATATCAACTTTTGAGTATTTACAACAAAACTCTGAGATTTCCGTGAAACACCTAATATACAACTTTTTTGTGCAACTGATTTTTATTTACTGATTTGTAATTATGTTTATCTTTTTTTTGTCATTTTAGAATACATAATTTTTTTTGTCCTTTATATAAATTTATAGCAAACAAGGAAAAACGTTAACTTCGGCGGAACCGAACCTCTTATACCCGCCACACGAATCTTTGAATAGTTTATTTGTTATTATCAGTGGCTGAGGTAAAATTTGGAGCAGGTGTGGGTGGGAGTCAATAGTCCGATATAATCAAAGTATAGACACAATAATATGGTCAATATAGACAGATAAACAAACATTTTCTTTAAAAAAATCGGAAAATGGGAGGTAAGTTAACATGGGGGCTATATGTTATAGTGGGCCGATTCTTATAATATAGGTGGTGTGCAAATAGGATGATATTAGATATGATTTTACCCAATTTGGTCTGAATAAATTTATTATCTATTTTCATTAAAAAAATTAAAAAAATGGGCGGTAAGTTTGTATAGGGACTATAACTTAAAATGGGCGTGGCACCTTTTTTATCATTGGACGATATAAGAAGTGTTTTCACTCATTCTCGAACTTAACCTTATCGTTGCCGAGAAAAGCTTAAGTTCCAATTTTAAGCTTAATGTCTTTATATCTTCAACGAAAAAGATACATAGAAATATACAGACAGACAGACAGACGAACATGACTAGATCGATTCGTTTTATCGAGCTGATCAAGAATATATGTATATACTTTATAGGGTCTACGATGCCTCTTTTAATGCGTTACAAACTTTCCGACAAACTGAATATACCCTTCACCGGTTTATGACCAGCACTTGAGTCGAGTATACTAAGACACTTCTGACGTTGGCAAATACAAATCATTCAGCGATCTGTCTTTCCTATGTCCCTGAATGTCAAGTTTGTGATAACAAAACGATTATTTGTGTTGGGAATACGCTTATCCCCCTCAGTCACCTCTATCCATCAACAACAAAAAATCTAAATTTAATAGCGATAAAGATAGTCTTTATTAAATTTCTTGTTAAATTCTTAAAATTCATGAAATCAGAGTTCAAATGTCAGACAAAACGAGCAGATAAGACGTATTTAAATGTTCCTCCGCTGCACTGTGGGGCAGAAAAATGTAGCCGTAGACAAATTGATTTTGATAGTACAGTTCTTAGCCGATTTTTGATTTGTTTTTTTTTTTAATTAAAGCTAATAAAAATATCAGTTTTAATAGCTTTCGTTGTTTTTTAAATAAAAGTTTCATTTTTTTTTATTAACTTTGAAAAAAAAAAATATTTTTGTGTTTGAATGCTTCCAGTTCTTGAGATAACACTTGAAATTAATCCAAAATACCTGAAAGTTGTTCACTTACTATTAGTTGAAAATTTGTCTCGGGTAGGATTAAGACTAATAAACAAATATAACTTTTATTTCAAAACCCCGACAGCTATTTAAACCGAAAATTTATTAGCTTTAATTAAAAAAAATCAAAATTCGGTTTAGAAATGAACTCTCAAAAGGAATTTGTTCACGGATCTTTTTTGCCCCACTGTGCGCTGTATTAATTTTTCAGTTTTCGTTTTTATTCGAATGTAAAAACAAAGGCATTATTGGATTGTAAAATCTGAATAGCAACGATTGACAAAACGTAACAGAACACTACTTCTAAATTCTAGCAAAGACCTTCCGAGATTAACCTCCTATCTATCAACCACAAATACTAAAAATTTAATTGCGATAAAGATTGTTTTTATTAAATGTCTTGTTAAATTCTTAAAATTCATGGAATCAGAGTTCAAATGTCAGACAAAACAACGAGATAAGACGTATTTAAATGCTCCGCTGCTGTAGCAATCTTTCAGTTTTCGTTTTTATTCGAATGCGAAAATATTAAAAATCTTTGCTCGAAAATGTCGCTATTCAAATTTTCTTATTTTTTATTAATCATTTTTCAATTTAATTATTTTGTAAAATCGGATGTGAAAACATTGTCATTGGAAAAATATAATGAGCTTCATTCGGAAAATTTGCGTTTGCATTCGGAAAATGGAATTTTACGCAAGGAAAATGTATATTTAAGGTAAAAAAAATATATTTGAGTTAAATTTAATGAAATTATGTAATCGATTTAAAATCATTTAGACAAGGACTGAAAGCTATGGAAGAAAACTTACATAAATTAAATTGTTCATCAATTTCTGAAGGTGGCGATGGAATTATTAAAAGGTAAAATATTGAGTTTTTTGTAATAAAAATAAGATTAACGATTTTAAAATATTTCAGTGTGAAAGTTATACAAACAGATTTGCAGCCTATTAAATTAAATGGAAATAATATAACTGCAGAACTTAATCAAGTTGATAATAGTAATTCTGTGAACAACAATGAAAACGTTGAGAATAAACTTCCTGAAAGTTGTGCGGATAAGCGTATTAAACATGGAATTAATGAAATAAAGCTGCCTAATGGTGATCCATTTACGGTTGCCTGCGATCTTCAGACTAGAGAAGGCGGTTGGACGGTTATACAAAGAAGAATAGATGACAGCGTTGATTTCTATCGTCCTTGGGCTGATTATAAAAAAGGCTTCGGAGATATGAACGGTAACTTTTGGCTTGGATTGGATCACATACATCAATTAACTTCACACGCACCACACGAAATGCTTATTATGCTGGAAGATTTTGAAAGTGAAAAAAAATATGCTTTTTACGATGAAATCAAAGTTGCCAACGAAAGTGAAAAATACAAATTAAGTTTCGGTAAATATTCTGGAGATGCTGGAAATTCATTAATTGATGATAGTGGAATGAAATTTTCAACCTATGACAACGATAATGACGCTTCAAGTGTTAACTGTGCTAAACTTTTCAAAGGCGCTTGGTGGTTTAGTAACGGCATTAGAAGGTAAGTGAAAATATTCCAAATATTGAGAACATAAATATTAATTTGAATATATTTTCAGTAATTTAAATGGACTTTACCATCGTGGCGAGGTCGATTATAAATATTGGGGAGAGATCTGTATCTATTGGCTGGATTTCCGTGGGCCGTTTTATTCATTAAAATTTGTTCAAATAATGATTCGACCAAAGGCAAGAACATAAAAAATGTTTTTATAAATTCTTGTTCCATGTAAAGAGATTATATTGTAATACTAAAACTATTATAGAAACTACAATAAAATTTAAATTAGAAAAGGCTTTCAATTGCAATTAATTGTTTTCAAGTAGAGGTGGCTGATTTTATTTTTGATTTTCTTTGGATTTTTCTATTCAAAATTTTTTAGTTACTCCAAATTGTATAAAAACATATCTTATGGCCACCTATATATTCACCATCGATTCAATAGATATCATTCCAGTATAGCATATAACTCCTCACAAGCTCAATTACCTAATCCTGAATCTAGAAGATAATTTTTATCATATCTGAATTGAATAAGTTTAGCTAAATCTTGGTTGTATTGGGTCATTCATCTACCACAACTGATGATCTTTATTTAATTTATTAAAAATTTTGTTTGGAGTGTATTACAGCGTTTATTCAAGCGATGCTAGTTTTGCTCTTATCTCCGCTGAAATCGTGGTACATAAGCTTCACGTAGAAGAAGCGGAGGCCTTGAGATAATTGGATAAGCGGCTAACTTGGCGCAACCACATATCTATGATAACTGGAACTTGTCGAGCGAAACTGAAAAAAATTGAACTGGCTATTACGTCCAGCCAGTAAACTACGGCTTAGCAATAAGTTGCTTATTTATAAAATGGTTATTATGCCATTGTGGAGATATGGGATACAACTGTGTGACACTGCCTCGAAAACCCATATTGATCGTGTACAAAGAATGCAAAATAAGACTCTACGATGTAACACGGTCATTAGCAACGACTTAGATGTGCCATCAGCCTTTGATAAAATAAATCGACACAGCTCCGGAAACAACGATCGTCTACGTAATCACATTAACCCGCTTCGGCTCTCGCTATCAACACATGCAGAAGGCGTCTCAAGAGATTCCACCCAGATGATCTACCTACAAGGCAATAGACTCCAATAGTAACATAACTTATTATACTTAAAGCTAATACTTTAACTTCTTGTCACGTCTTAGATTTCATAAATGTGTTTAAAGTTTCTTCAGTGAAATGCTCAACATAAATAAAAATTAAAAAAAAGAACGTTAACTTCGGAAGCACCGAAGCTCAAATACCCACCACACGAAACTTTATTCATTTTCTTGAAAAAATTAAAAAAAAAAAATTGAAGGTGAGTTTGTATGGGACTATATGTTATAGTGGCCCGATCCTTGTCAAATCGATAGAATATTCATAGAATAACAGTAGAAGTGATTTAACACAGATTGAAGTGAATATATCCATAAATAAGAACTATTTTCATACAAAATCTGAAAAATGGGCGCTTGGTTTGTATGGGGGCCATATCATAAAAATGGGCGTGGCACCTTTCTTTTGAAATTGGATGTCATTAGAAGTGCTTTTACCCATATTTGTAGTAAATACATTTACAAATAATAACAATTTTCATACAAAAAATCGAAAAAAATGGTATGTTTGTATGGGGGCTATATCTAAAAGTGGGCGTGGCATCTTGGTTCTGCCATACAAATTGCCTAGAAACACAAAAAGCTTAAGTTTAAAGGTTTAGGTCAATATCTTTAAAACTTTCCGAGAAAAACGCATTGCAACAGACAGACAGACAGACGGACATGGCTAGATCGATTCGTCTCGTCGAGCTGATCAATAATATATATACTTTATGGGGTCTCCGATGCCTCCTTTAATGCGTTACAAACTTTCCGACAAACTGATAATACCCTTCACACTATGTGTGGCGGGTATAAAAATTGACATTTGCTAAAACTCGAACATAATTTATTTCTTTATTTATTTATTTAATTTTTTTGTAGTAAATTTCGTCTAATTGCATTGTCAAGCATGCAAAAACTATTTTATTTTTTTTAAATAAAATATATTTAATTTTTTTTTTTTTTTTTTATAAAAACAACATGCAACATGCTGGGATATTGTAATTATAATTTGTAAACAACAAAATTAATCAAAAGAACGCATTCATTGGTTTTATTATTACTTATTATTGACATTTTGAAAGCAAACAATTCAAACACATTTTTTTAATTATGAAAACGTATTTCGTATTTGGTTTTAGCCATTTCAAAAAGTATTTGCTCACCTAAAGCTGGAGCCGGAATGGCACCGTCTTTGGTCAGTACAACTGTGTAATGGTAAAATAAATAAATATAAAAAAAAAAAAATTAAGTATATAAATCTTTAGCATTTTCAACATCATCATTAACATCATCTTCATCATCATCATGAACAAATCGAACAATATAAACTAAAATAATTTAAAATTAAAACGAAAAAACCTTTTTTTTTATTAAAACTTTCTTTTGTGATGTTAGTAACTAAAATTAGAAAATTTCATATGCTGCGTGTATCCACAATTTTAAAGTTTTTAATTATAAAAAATAATACAATAAATGCAAGCAGAAAATTTGTAGAATAAAATTGCTTTTCCGAAAAATATAATTCAAACTAATTTTCACTTTTACACTTTTGTGTGTAAATGCAACATTTCAGAAATTCAATTTCGACCGAAATGAAAACGCAAAAACGAAAATTTCGAAGAAATACTAGAATAATAATAATAAAAAAAAAAAACTTTGGAATAAGAATAATAGAAGCAGCAGCAGTAGCAATATAAATAGAAAAGTCAGCACTAAGATGTAGAAGAAATATAAGAAACAAAATGGTGGCAAGAGAAGAGTGTGTATGTGTGTTAAAAATGGCGTAGCGCACCTTAACAAAAGTCGAGTAATAAAATTTGTTGAAGAAAGTTTTTCATTTATTTATTTTGTTTTTTTTTTTTTTTTTTTTTTTTTTTGAAAACTCGTAATTGCATTTCTTTGTTGGGTTCAACATTTAAACTTGGAATTGTATTTGCGCGTATCAGAAGCTCTAAACTTATATTTCTTTTCTTTTCTATTTTATTTTTTATGTACATAACATATAAACCTATGTTATATAAATATATGTATATATAATTTAGTACATGTGTATTGTTTGTGTGTGAGTGTGTGTGTTTGTTAGTTATAAAGGAACTTACCGTTTGGTACTGTTGTCACTTTTTTGGTTTGTACACGTGCAGTTGCATTATTCACCTTCACATGGATTAAAACACGCAAGCGGAAACGGATACGGGAACGAGCGAACGGAGCGAGCGAACAAACAGTCCATGTTGTTGTTGTTGTTGTAGTAATATGTTGTTGTTGTTGTTGAATTCATTTTGCATTTTTTTTTTTTTTTTTTTTTTTTGGTGCAAAAAGTAGTAGTTGCAAAAATAGTTATGGTAGTAGTAGTAGTAGTACGAATGGTAGCATATAAATCAAAACAAATATTTATAGTTTATTTATGCATTTTTTAATATAGAAATGAAGAAAAACTTTTCTTTTAATTTACGTTTTAGTTCGGAGTGTAAGAGAGAGAGAGAGTGAGAGAGCGAGTAAAAATATAGCTTCACATAACATCTGTGTAGTATATTAATTTTATTATTAAATTTGTAACCTCGACCGAAACGATCAAACAGATATTTAATCTTGTTTCGAATTCGTTAACCCTTTTTTGATACTTTGATACAAAGAACAATTGTTCTTGACACAAAAAACGATTTTTCTGGATACAAAGAACGATTGTTCTGGATACAAAGAACGATTGTTCTGGAACTATTGTTCTTGATACAAAGAACTATTGTTCTTGATACAAAGAACTAATGTTCTTGATACAAAGATTTATTTTTCTTGATACAAAGACCGATTGTTCTTGATAAAAAGTCCGATTGTTCTTGATAAAAAAACCAAAGAACTAATGTTCTTGATACAAAGAACGATTGTTCTTGAAACAAAGAACGATTGTCCTTCAATTAAAAAAAAAAATTATTTTATACAATATTATATTTTATATTACACTTGCTAATACCTGCGGCTTTGCCCGCGTTTTTTTATTGTGCGTCTATTTGTCAACTAAATAAATTCCTAATAAGTAGTAAGAGAAGAGTCGATATTGTCAAGTCCGCCCATTGTATAATTAATGAACATAGTCACCAAGCTAAACGTTGAACCCAAAAGAGTTTATTGAAAATCCTTCGAGCACGTAAAATTTTTTTTAATCAAATTTTTGAGAATCTCAAATCAAAATCTTGACAAACTGATCATTTATGTAGTACTTTGAACATACAGAAAAAAATAAAAAAAAGATGTTTAACTATTATTAAAATTTTGGATTTGTGTCCCACGCTGGACCGAAGGTCCAAATATCAGAAACCCATTCAACAACAAAGATCATTTTTATTTTTAGTCATCTTTCAAATGCGACTTATGTATATAAAGACTCTTACTAATTCCAATAATATCTCTTTTCTGTTTTTAAGACCCCATTTAGACCCTAGTCAAAATTTTCCAAAATCTCGTGTAAGTTTGTTTATCGTAATTTAATTCTACAGCAAATTAAAAAAAATATTAAAAAATGAATAAAATTAGGTTTCTCTTTGAAGTAAACATTTAAAAAACATTTTTACATCTTTCGCCCAATAATAGGTCTCTAGTTCTATTCATTCCAGAAATATGGTATATCCGGTTTTAAATCCCTCACCATTAGGCCTCTGGTCCTAATGTTCAAAAATTCCGTCTTAGTGCTCATTTATATCATAAAAAGAATCTGCAAAAAAATCTAGCTTCCTATATTTAGCCGTTTGAACTGTAGTCCGATCGACCATGAATGAATGAATCAGTCATAGTCCGTTCAATATAGACATTTTAAATAACAAAAATTCCCGGAGAGCTGTTATTTACCATTACAAAGAAAGTTTTAAAAGTCCCCATCGATCCTACAGTGCTACAAAAGTTATTCGCGGCCAAACGTCAAAATTTGAGTTTTTTTTTATTTTTCTCGAAAACTGTAAATTTTTTTTCAAAAAGAAAAAAAAAAAAAAAAACCTGGAACCAAGTTGTAGATTCTAAAATTATCTACAAAAATGATCTTCATGATTTTTTTTCCTAAGAGTTCCCATTCCTGAGATATCTCGATTCTAAG
Source organism: Leucophenga varia (assembly GCA_018903435.1). Classification (NCBI taxonomy): domain Eukaryota; kingdom Metazoa; phylum Arthropoda; class Insecta; order Diptera; family Drosophilidae; genus Leucophenga; species Leucophenga varia. Next base: position 183,348 of record JAEIFJ010001207.1, on the reverse strand, counting down.
AGTCACATTATACATGATGGGCACACATTTCCACGCTACCTGTGAGTTTTTTTTACCGTCCAACTGCTCCAGAAAAACTTCTCAACACAATTTTATGCAATTGCAAAAAAGGTTGTGGAGCCAAATGTGGCTGCTAAAAAGTCGGGTTGCTGTGTTCTCAGTGTGCTATGTGGAGACTCCTTAGAGCCAAATTATTTTCTTATTGTAGATGTTATATCACTTTTCAAGGAGTTATGTTCATATGTATAAATAATTTCCAGGATGTAATAAAGTGTCTCAAATATTCGTTCTACAAAAAATAAAAAATATTTCTAATATTTTTTCTACAGTAACCTAAAGTACAATTCAATATGCCTCGGCATAACATATTTTCTTACTTTTAAAGAACAATAGACTTCTGCCTGACCTGATTATTGTAAGAGCTTTTTACTTAGTTTGCCTTCACCTTTTCCGGCTTTTTTCTGGCAACAACAACGACAACAAATGTCGCCATTTGTATTGCGTTCTATATTTTTTGTTTTTGTCTTCTTCGTACATTGAATTCTACAACAATTCACTTTGTTGCTCCTATTTCTTGCAGCGCAAGTAGTACAAGTGAAGTTAATTAACAGGCTGCTTGGCAACATAGTTAATTCTTGCAAAAAAAAAAGAAAATAATAAAAACTTGGAAAACAGTAAATAATTTCAACAGAAAACTTGGCGCCAACTTGTTTGGTTGTTGAAGAGCTAGCTGCTCGCTTAGTTGACTCCTCGAATAAAGTCGTCAACTTGAATTAAGCCAGCCAGCCACGCCAACAGAGTAACAAAAGAAAATCTTTTTCTTTGTTTGTAATTCGCTTTTCAAATGCGCAGATTTAATTTATATAATTAAAACAAAACGAAACACACAAAACGCATTTTATTTCATTTTCATTTTGAAATGACTTCAAATTTTATTTAAAGTTTTTAAGCATTAAAAAAAAAAAAGATTTATGGCTTTTTTTGAGGAATTAAAATTAATGCTAAACGTTTTTAAGTTTTCCAATTTTAATTTTAAAAAAAATTGCTTTCATTAAATTTTTCATTAAATTTTCATCAATAAACCATTTTTACCACATTCATTATTGCCATATTGAGTGCTGTGAATTGTGATAAACTTTATTTAATGAAAAATAAATTATAAATTTAAATCCAATGTTAATAAAAATCATATCGAAAAGTATTAATTAACGAATGAAATCATATCAGAAATCTGAAACAACTTTATTAAAGTTAATGCTTTCGTGTATATATCTGATTTTTGCAGTCATGCACAATATTAAAGTGCATCAAACTATGCAAAAGGCAAATAAAATATAAAAAATAAATTAAACCAAAATAAAAATTAACGAAAGTATTAAAAATGATAAAGCATGGATCAAAATTAATTTAATGATGATAATTGACATTTCAGTGAATGACTTAAACAAATATTTAAAATTTGCGTTTTTTTTTTTTTTTTGTGAAACTCATCAATGACAAAAAAAAAATAAATAAATAAATAAATATAATAAAACAATGACAATTCAAAATGAATAATTAAAACATTTACCAGCTGTCTGAGTTCTTGAAAAAAAGAACAAAGTTCTTGATAAAATAACTATAGTTCTTGATACAATAACTATAGTTCTTGATACAACAACTATAGTTCTTGATACAAGAACAACAGTTCTTGAAAAAATAACTATAGTTCTTGATACAATAACAACAGTTCTTATTACAATAACAACTGTTCTTGATATAGTTACCATAGTTCTTGATACAATAACAATAGTTCTTGATATAATAAAAATAGTTATTGCTACAAGAACAACACTACTTGATAAAATAACTATTGTTCTTGATACAATAACAAGAGTTCTTCATACAATAATAGTTCTTGATACAAGAACGATTGTTCTCGATACAAGAACGATTGTTCTCGATACAAGAACGATTGTTCACGATACAAGAACGATTGTTCTCGATACAAGAACGATTGTACTCGATTCAAGAACGATTGTTCTCGATATAAGAACGATTGTTCTCAATACAAGAACGATTGTTCTCAATACAAGAACGATTGTTCTTGAAATAAGAACGATTATTCTCGCTTCAAGACTTATTGTTCTTGATAAAAGGACAAAAATGTTAGCCAATTCGTGAGAACGTGGATCACGTATCTTAATACATTTAATTACTAGTTTCTTTACATAGGTTTCAAATCATTTTTTTTATTTATTATAACCGCCACGCGTAGTGTAAAATTTTAAACTTAAGCTTTTTTTTTTTTTTGGATGCAAGGCAGTCTTTCTTAATTTTTTTGATTTTTTGTATGAAAAAAGTTCTTTGTTTATAAATGCATTTACTCCAAATACTTGTAATGTCATCCAATACCAAAACCAAGGTACCAGACCCATTTCTAGCTATGGCCTTCATTAATACCTAGCCCCTTTTTGGAGTTTTTGTGTGAAAAAGTTCTTATTTATGAATGTATTCACTCCAAACTGGGTAAAACCACTTCAAATGTCGTACAAATTCACTACCTTCCATTTTTTTTTTCAAAATACATAACTGCATTTTTAACTTACGACGAATAAAAATAAAGTACTACTGTGAATACAACTGTGTACTGCTGTGAGTACAACTAAGTACTACTGTTTATACAACTGAGTACTATTGTGAATACCAAATACCTGTCTTATTTTAAAGTTTCGTGTGCGTATTTGCGCTTCGTGTTTCAAATTTAATCCTGTACCTGTAATATTAGCTTTGATTTCAGGCTATTGTTTGGTGTTCTGTTGGATTGTTTAGTTCCTTAATGATTTGTTGTAATTTTGTCTTCAAATTATTTGTCAATTAGACACGCAAACTCTGTTATAAAAAAAAAAAAAATTGAGGGTTGATCGATTCGTATCTTTAGGTCTTTAAGTTATATTTGTTATATCTAATACGTACTTTCAACAGTTTTGTAATTAGCTTTAATATGGGTAATAGTTTTTACCCACTCTCTTTCTCTCTCGCTTTCTCTCTTTCTCTGTTTTATAAATACTGCGTTTGTATTGTGTACATATAGCAAAGTTGTGTGTATATATTTTTTTTTTTGTTTAAAAAAAAAAAATATATATATATATATAATTATTATACATAAAAGAAGGACATGCACCCACCTCGATTTTGCGTCCCTCAACCACAGTGCCATGTAGACGTTCGCGTGCTCGTTCTGCATCGTTGCTGTTAGCGAATGTTACAAAACCGAATCCCTGCCATTCGCAATCAAACATGCAATTAAAAAAAGGATAATCAGAGTAAAAAAATAGGTAGTACAATTGGTATTGTTTTTATTTGCAATACATACAAGGTTACACATACAACTACATACATACATAAGCATGATGATATAATATAATAAAAATTATTTTAAAGTAAAGCCTTTTCTAGAAACAAAAAAATTGTTTATTTGTTTTGTAAAGTTTCCAAATATTATAAAAAATTAAATTTATACTTAAATTGTTTATAAAAAAAAGCAGTAATTTTTTTGTTTTACTTAATTTTCACAGTGCAATCTGACATGCAATCCGCTTGACAGTAAAATGTTCGATATTTGTTTTATTATAAATTTTGGTTACAATATTAAAACATGCAATTATCTGAGAACCTTTTACTTTAATAATTTAAAATAAATAAAGCAAAATGAGAGAGAAATAGATATCCTTGAATATTGCTAACTTTACAACGGTAACTACAAATTATGTAATAATAATATTTTGCACAACGGTCCAGAGTTTGCCTTTAAATAATAAAGTTATTTTCTCATAGTATATGTATTTATTTTATGCTAATAAGACTTATTATGAAATAATTGCATTAACGCAGAAACCTAAACTATAGAGTGTGCTGCATTAAACTATGCTGTTTGCTTTTATATAGTAAAATAAATTATTTCATTTATCAGTTGGTGTTCCTGGCAACAGTTGGAAAATAATAATAGCATTTTGCTCTTATTAGCTCGGAAAATATGCAAATACAAATAAGAAAATAATATGAAATGCTTTATATATGCAAATATTAGTCTTGCATGAAGAGTAAAACAGTTTTCCTTAGATGCTGTATTGATGCCATATTTCTCGGTTTACACTTCTGTCCTATGAATCAATGTACTATTACATCCGCTGTTAATCAAAAGAGCTCGCCTCATGAATTTTGTAGCTGTTACTTCTGGACGATTACACAGTTAAACAGTTGTGCTCTTCACGAGGTTTTGCACATGTGGATAAAAGGAAATTTGCAGAGTTACCTCGTGAGCGACCATTTTGAGAATTACTTTTTACTAGTGCAAAACATCTTTTTGGGTCGAAAATGCCTAACCAGATCACTAATGAGCATCTTCTTGAATTTATAGCAGACGTGTCTATTCGGTAAGTTGAGTTGAAAAAAAAATTGTTTTAATAATGCGTCGAGTCACCTTTGCCGTTCCAAAACTTTATTCATCCGGTTTGGAAAGGATTGATACAAGCTAGCCCATTAATTTAATGAAATCGAGTCCTAAGCTAATTCGATTGCTTTTATTAGTTCGGGAACACTGGAATATTTTTTTTCGAGCCATAGATTTCACGTGTTAGCCATCCCCCAACATTTTCGAATCTATGTAAATCGGGTGAGTAGAGCGGCCAGTTTAAAAGTTCCACATTTTGGCTGTGTATATAAGATTAAACAAACTGAGCGGTATGTATCTGCGTATTATCATGTTTATATATCCATAGCAGAGGTCCCAGAAGGTTGTGAAAATATGGAAACGCCTCTTTTAATATTTCTTTGTAGCACAACGCATTCATCGTCAAAGACATAAATTGACGCTTGCAGGTGCCATAGAAGGAACTGGCCCCTACACCATAACACCCTCAAACTCGGCTATGCAAACGGTCCAAATGATGGGGTTTCTTGCGAAGTTATCTTGAAAATAGTAGCTATAACTATTTCGGCCTTCTAAATTGAATTTTTTTTTCGTCTGAGAAGACCACGCCATGCCACTACGAGATCCAGGCCACATGCTCGCGACGAAAATTGAGTCGTTGCGCTTTTCTTACTTAGAGGGAGGCTTTTTCCTAATTTTAACCCTTGAGGTGTTTAGCCTTAGAAATAACGCGATGAACTGTGGATAGACTGGCATTTATATGGCATTTTTCAAGAATCTTCGCCACAGAGTCTTGAGAATTTGACGCTTTTCTTTGTATGAGATGTCTTTCCGATTTGGTGAGCACACTGTGCGTGTGGCATTTCTTGTTTTCATGTTCGGACTCATTTTGAAGAAAAAATGACTTAGCTGACAATGAGCCTGCTAAGTGGAGGAGTTATTTTGACATGCCCTTTTACCACAAAACGGTCTAGCGAATATTGCTGATATTTTAAATATTTTTTTCTAAAAAATAATAATCCTATTAACTATATCTCCACACAAAAAAAAAATTAAAAAAAACATCGCTTTTTTAAAAAATTTTAACGAGAATCAGGGTCGAGCAAACAGTGCAAAACATTTTGTGTTAGTTTTTTGCAACCTGTTTGCACTCATGCATTTCTCTACTCAAGAACCCTCGTGAACAGCATAAATGACGTTTTTTCCGTTTCGACGAATCTTAATCGTTATTTTTGAATCTAAAATATTGAGAATATTTGAACATTTAAATGATTATTTTTTGTAGTAACTCGATAAATTCGTTGCAAACGTTTGCATTTGTGCTTTTCTCCACTCATGCAAGACCACGTGAACAGCACATATGACAACCTTTTTGTACGTGTATTACAATCTAAAATATTGAGAATGATTTTTTTGTTTAGTTACTCGATAAATACATAAACCAGAAACGTTTTTGTGCAACAATGCATTGATTAATTGCAATCGATTATTTTATTTTTACTAATATTTTTCATCGTTTATACTGCTTAGCTGAAAATGGAATTTAGCTAAAAAGTATTTAATGAATAACTTTTTTTTTTTCATCAGCATTTCATTTTCGAAGAACGATGTTTTACAAACAAATTTCATCTCATTATGTTGAGTGCTTTAAATTTCAGGCACAAACAATTCGTCTCTTAATTCTTTTTTTATCTCTATTTTCCGCTGCGCTGCGTTGCACAGTCTGACGGACATTTCATAAAATTTAGAACATCCTTCAACATAATTACATTATGCTTTACGTGCCTCAGGAGTATATAATTTAAATTAATTGTGCGACAATTAAATAAAAGAAAGAATGAATGAAAAAGAACTTAAGACGACTCAAGTTACAACAATTTGACAAACATAAAATAAAAAGGATAAAAATAAATGGCGTTATGCCATTGAAAGTTAGGCAACTATTTTGTACGTTTACTCACCTTGCTGCCGCGTTCATTGAATATAATTTCCACATCCAGAATGGTGCCAAATTGCTGCAGGCGAGCCAGCAACACGAATAACGATGTGAGAAATTTCAAAAGTAAAGAGAAAATAAAAAACAGAGTTTTATTTAATGTTGAGTAAAAAAAAAAAAGTTGTTATACTACTTACCCCAAACATGGCGCGCAGATCCGGATCACGAAAACGGAACGGTATATTTGAGACGTGTAAACGTTTCGGTTGACTTTTAGAATCAACAACGGCAAGGTTCGTTGATGACAATGCAACTGCAGAGAGCGACTGTTGCTGCCTGTTGCTGCTGCTGCTGAACTGGGACTAGAGCGGTTGACAGACTAGTGACAACATGTGGCGTAGTTTGCACGGTAGGTGTTATAATTCCGCTAGCGGCTGCTGCTGCTGCTGCTGCATTCAGGTGGGCAATTACCTGCGAAGTGCTAGATGGTACACCGCTGGCAGCTGATGGCACAAGCGATGTTACTGCAGCGCTAGAGACGACCTCTCCTCCTCCAATGCTGCTAACGGCCGGTGTACCTGCACTAATTACTGTTGTTGGCATTAAACCCACACCCACACCACTTGTAGCGGTACTAGTAGCAGCTAAAGTGCCAGCGGCTACTGAACTCGACGTTACCGAAGTAGCAGCAATAACATTCTGTTGACTACTTAATATTGGAAGCGTCGTATCGCTGCAGCTGACAGCGATTGCTGTCGATGCAGCAACGGGTGATATTGCAGCTGTTTGTTCGTTTGTGATGATGCCAGTTGTTGTTGTCATGGGGCTGCTGTTGTTAATCGTTTGTGGTTGTTGTTGACTTTGTTCTGCTGCTGCTACTGCAATACCGTTACTACTGACCGACGATGTGACGACACCACCACTTAATGTGTTGCTCTGCTGTTCGCTGGTATCCATTTCGGTTTTGATCAATACTGATGACTGTGAAGCGGAAAAAGTTAAAAAAAAATAGTTAATAATTTTTTGTCAGAAAATAAATTTAAATTAAATATTTTATGCAATTCTTCCCGTGCATATCCTGCGGAAAAAAGTATGTATGCCCAAGTGTTTTTGAATTCTGCAGAAAAAACTTTTTTTACTCATTTAAACAAAAAAACAAAAAAACAAGCAAAAACGTTAACTTCGGTAGCACCGAAGCTCAAATACCCGCCACACGAAACTTAAATCACTTTCTGAAAATATAAAAAAAATGGAAGGTGAGTTTGTATGGGTTCTATATGTTATAGTGGCCCGATCCTTGCCATATTGTTAGCATATTCATGGGATAACAGTAGAAGTGATTTTTCCCAGATTGGAGTGAATATATCCATAAATAAGAACTATTTTTATGCAAAATCTGAAAAATGGGCGATAGGTTAGTATAGGGGTCATATTTAAAAATGGGCGTGGCATCTTTCTTTAGATATTGGATGCCATTAGAGTTGTTTTTCACCAATTTGTAGTAAATACATTCATAATTAATAAATATTTTCATACAAAAATTCGGAAAAAAGTAGTAAAGTTTGTGAGGGGGTATCTCTAAATAAAGGGCGTGGCACCTCTTCTTTTGATATTGGATGCCATTAGAAGTTGTTTTACACCAATTGTAAAATACATTCATAAATAATAACAATTTTCATACAAAAATCTAAAAAAAGTAGTAAGTTTGTATGGGGTTATATCCAAAATGGGTGTGGCACCTTCTGGTTCTGACATACAAACTGCCTAGGAGCACAAAAAGGCTTAAATTTAAAATTTCAGGTCAATATCTTTAAAATTTTTCGAGAAAACGCATCGCAACAGACAGACGGACATGTCTAAACCGCATTCATATGGGTTCTCCCTTCGATGCCCCCTTTAATGCACTACAAACTTTCCGACAAACTGATAATACCCTTCACACTATGTGTGGCGAGTATAAAAAAAAATATACAATATACAATATAAAAAAAACATTTTTAAAATATGTATGACAAATCAGAAGCGTAAAAGTGCAGCAATAAATAAACAATTGGAAATGAAAATGCAATTTTCAAGTGGTTTACATGTTGTATTCCATATGTAAATATCTATGTATGCATTTGCATTTGTATTTGTGTGTATTTGTCTGTCTCTTTGTATGCGCGCGACCTAAAAAATATCAAATAAATAAAACAAAAAAAAAAAAATAAAAATAAACGAACGAACGAACAAATTGTAAAACAGTTGATAAAAGAGGAAACGGAAGCGCAGCAACAAGAACAACAACAACAACTATATATCGACAAGAGCAATGTAACAATAATGTGCGTTAACATGTGTGCAAAAGAGATAGCTAGATAGTCAGACAATTACTGTTGCGCCTCAACTTATGCAATAAAACTGTCGCAACTATTTTTGTGCTGATACTCAACAACCGGAAATACCGAAGTCACATTCAACTGAAGCGCATCCATTGAAAACTATGTATTTGCAGCAATGCAACTCTGAATGCGTTCGCATTTTTGTATTTGCATTATTAAAAATTGAAAATGGAATTCCCAAACGAGACGCGAAACAAATAATTCCTGACGACATCGACAAGTGGCTGAGAGTGCGTTTGTTTGAATTTATTCTTTTACAATTTTTTTTTTTTTTTTTTTTTTTTTTGTTTTGCATATTTTAGTGAATATAATACATCGTTAGACAAAAAATATCGACAACTGCCGCGAAGCTGCACTCTTGGGACGCACACAACAAAGAAGTGATATGAAAATTGTCAGATTTAAAGTTTCAATAATGTGTGAAAAAACTTATGGTATTTGTCGTCATTTATAGTTTGTCTTGTTAAAAAAAATAACTTTGTCTCCAATGATTCGGCTGTTTTGTGAAAGAAAATTAGTTTGGCAATTGAAAAATTTGAATTTCAGAATTATTGAAAAGAAAAATAAGGAAAAGCTTTACTCGTTACACGATGATTAGACAAACTTTTCTTAAATTAAAATATGAGTTCGGTTTGTATGAGGGCTACATGCTTCAATCATTTATCCTTCTGTGAACATGGATTGCTGCAAAAAGGTTTTGACCATATTTGACACAAATCGCACTTAACTGTTTTGAATTGAGAAAAGTTTAAGTTTCGATTTTCAGTTCACTACAGAAACTTTAAATACAAAAAAAATGACAAAAGTGACAAAAATACCATTTAAAGTTATGGCAAAGTCTAAAAAGGCCAAACTATTTTAATATGTATTGGAGTCTAGTGCCGTTTGGTAAGTCCTGGGAACCATTCGAGTCGCTTTATTTTAGTGTTAAAAGTCGATAAGAAGATTTGATGCCAAAATATTTTGATGTGTAATAAGTTTTCCAAGACAGTTTCCATCTCAGACGTACATAATCTCTACAAGGTCTTTAGGTCTTTATGTATGATTTCATTCCGAACATATCATGGAGTTCCAGTTATCTTACGAAGTATAATGTTTGGTACCTTTGTAAGATATTAATATTAGATCAAGCTGCAGTTCCCCAGCTGTATATCATAAGTCCACACAGGCTTAGGCCTAATTTTATTTTCAAGGCAGAGTTTTGATCTACAGCCAAGTAACCAATGCATGCACCGTGTTTTAAGTTTTAGCTGTTTTCTTTTGCAACAAATATGAATTTTCCATGTAATACATCGCACTTGGTTAAGCAGAGGATAAAAGTAAATTAAAATAAAGACCAGTGTTACTGTACATACCACGGAGCATTGCATATGAAACAAAGAGTTTATTTGCAGTTTTTGAAAACGCTCGATTTTTTCGACGTTTCGACGTTTTCGAGGCAATGCCCCACAGTTGCTATTTAAATATTTGAAGTTAAATTTTTTCTTAAGGTTACCTCGAAAAGTACCAAGTTCTATGGATATATGGTGACGCCATGTAAGGCAAGAACCAATCCCTAATATTTTACGAAATCAACTTGAGTTATAGTAACATTAGTAAGGGACAAAGCCGCTTTTTAATGTAAACAAGAAAAAGTTAACTTCGGTTGACCGAAGTTTATACTATATACCTGTTACATATCATTTGACGTTGATAGACCTTCGTGGCAGCATTTGTATTAAATTTTATTTCAAAATACTAAACAAATTAAATATACCTTAAAAATTTAGGGACCGATTTGGACCAATTTTAAAACTGAAGATTTGGCAAAATTTCAATTAAGCCATTGCTTTAAAATACATTTTTTATAAAGAACTAAAAAATGTTGACTTTGAGGGAGCTAACCAAAGGCGGCACATTATTTAACAAAAAAAAGACAAAAGCTAAGTTAAACAGCCCAATATCAAAAACGAGCGAAAAACGCACAACAAACAAACACACGACAACAACAACGACAGGCAAACTGATTTCTCACAAGCTGATCTAATAATATATATACTTAAGGCCCGAGCCTCCTTAATGCGTACAAACTTCCGACAAATAATAGCTTCGTTCACAGTGAACAGGAAAAAAGAGGGCTCAATTTGAACAGTTTATTAAATCGCCACGATGGCCCAATAAAAAAAACGACAAAAACACTGAAGCGTCTAGGCAAGAATTCCCAATACAGGTCACAGGAGAGCCAGCAACATGGATCACCTTTGCTGTCTGCAGCGCATGCGGAGTAAAGAGTCGGGGTGTAAGTACACTAGCTTTAAAAGCACAGCAGCACATATTGGCCTTATCGACGAGTAGACATTTTTTACTGCTCCTTGAAAATAGCTTCCGAAAAGGAAAGCTTCAAGACGCGTGAATATGCGGTTGGTAAGTTTTTGCATCAAGCCTTTATGCCATACACGATCAAAAGCCTGCTGAACATCAAGAAAGACAACGGAACTATAATATATTTCTTTAAAAGCGCCGAGGATGTGATGCACAACTCAGGTAATTTGTTCTGATGTGCCATGATGGTGTCTGAAGCCAAACTGACACTCGTTTAAAAATAATCAGTATTTTGTTAGAAAAATATTCTTTCAAAATATGAAAATGGGGAAATAAATATTCTTTTTTAAAATATGAAAATAGATAAAATTTTTTTACGAATACGAAAAAAACAAAAACAGTGGCAGCCTTTAAAAATTTGACTAGTTTTGCATTTTCTCACACTTTTTATGTTATGCAACAAATTCGATTAGACATGTCCATATGTCTGTACGTTCTGAAATATTCCGTAGAAGTCAACTAATCGTAAACCTTATAAGAGATTTAAACTAAATCACTTTCGTTGATTTTTTCACTGCGACTGAAAGTAGTGATTTGCGATTTCCTTGTTCCTCGATTAACATGTTCAGTTAGTAGCGATTTTGAGTATTACTCTTCGCGAATAGTAAACCTGTTAAGTTATCGCTGATTGCTTTTATTTTGCGAACTGCAATATTACCACTGTTTGCAGTCACTGTGACTCAAAAATCACTCTTCTTGCCAACACTACAATGAATTGCTAAAAAAAATCAAAACATAAGCAACGAAAAGTAAGAAATAAAGCGAATATTTTACGAAACACTTAAAATCGTTCATCTGAAGCCAATTAGAAACAACGAAAAGCAAGAAATGAAACAAATCGTTTACGCTGCAATGCAAAATTTCATTTCAACGCAAGACTAGCAAGAAGGAAACACCAGAATCAACTTTTAATATAATTCAAAATTCAAATTAAAATAAAATCAAATGCTTAAATTCAATTGATTCAATTTAATGCCTATTAAAGAAGCACTGCAAATATTTGTATTAAATCGAATTCTTTGAGTTAAAAGCCACAGCTCCAAATCATAAAGAACCCCCCCCTCTTAAAGCAATAAGAAGTCTAAAGCGTTGAAAATCTGTAATAAAATTATGAACCAAGTTGCAGTTAAAGAAAAAAAAAAATAAAAACAAAATGGCAGATATTGAGGTTAGTGAATGAAATGTTTGCATGTTTAAAAAACATTTTCAATGTGTTTCCTCGAATGTAGAACGAATTCAAAATGTGCAAAAAAAAAAAAAAAAAAGTGAAATGGCGTGAAAAAGTTGAGCAGCAAATAAAAACGAAAATTCTTAAGGAAAAAAAAAAAAAACAAAGCAAACGATTTGACTTTGTAATAGCAGCAAAGAGTTTATTCTGGGTTTGGAGTCGGAGTTGCTAAATGACATTTAGCGAGTTTAAATGCCATCGCCGGTAATGAAGCGGCACGCAAATAATTTTGCATGCCATGAAAAAAAAAAAAAAAAACTAAAAAATAAAAAAAATAAAAAAAAAAAAAGAAAGGTCGCGTGGCATAATTTTTTTTACACAAATATTTTTTTTGTTGTTGTAAAATATTTATAAATTTTTCATAGTAATTTGTTGCTTTTTTTTTTCGTATAGAGTAGTTTAGTTAATGAAAAACTGTGTAGTAGCTAAAATGTTTTAAATTAATTATTCAATTTAAATTTGTTAGAGCAACAATATTTTTTTTTTCACAATATTTTTTTTTTTTTTTGTAAACATTTTTTTATACATAAGCAAAATTGTACACAAAAATTATAAAATAGCTTAAATTTATTTTGAGATATTTTTTGTAAAAATAAATACAGATATTTTTAATAACAACGACAAACAATCATGCTATACTTTTTATAGGAATATAATATGATTTGATTTGAATAGATTATATTATATGTGTATCTGAGCATATTTGTTTGTAAATTTCAAAAGTATCATCATAAATATTTAAATGTATTTTATGTGTATGTAGGTAACTAATGGAAACGTTTGAACGCGTTTATTTTTAATAAAATAATAATAAAAGTTTTTATAAAATTATTTTTCAATAGAATTTGAACTGAAAAAAAAACTTCGTTGGATCCGAAGTTTAAATACTTTAATAGTTTATGTTATATCATAGTGGCTTAGATACATTTTCGAGATGGGATGGATACGGGTCACTGGTCTGATACAAACCAAGTTTAGACACAACATTGATATCAAAAATTAAGCTTTAAATACAGATAGAACAAGACATAACGCTGAAGTCAAGTATGCTCGAGTGAAAGATACCCTGAACCCAATCATGAGTTATCTTAAGTTAAGTCTTATCTTAGTACCACACTATTGTATTGGATTTTCATAAAAAAAATCTACAAAAAAAATGGGGTAAATTTTTAGGGTGCCTATTCCTAAAACTTTTGGTCCTACCAATATTGGCATATTTCATTTTTATAGGCATTATTTATACTAAGTTTGAAGTTCCTAGAATTAGAAACAAAAAGTTTTTAAGCAAAAACCGAAAATTTTGGGGTAGATTTGTATGGGGCTACCCTTTAAAATAGGACTAGGAGAGTTTAAGTTTCCTATACGGTAGCCTTATCTCTTATAGTCTCCGAGATAGTCTCTCTTATACGGCAGACAGTAGAACAGACAGACAGACGGACGGACAGACAGACATAGCCATATCGACTCGCCTTTCAATGCTGACCAAGAATATAGACTTCATAGGGTCTATCATGCTCCCTTCTACCTGTTACATACATTTGCACAAACTTAATATTCCCTTTACCCTCTGGGTACAGGGTATAAAAATAATTTTCTTGAAAATATCAGAAAATGGGAGGTAAGGTTGTATGGGGCTATATGTTATAGTAGCACGATCCGTATTATATCGATGATATGCACTTGATATAAGATGTGTTTTTACCCACTTTGAAGTGAATACATTCATAAACAATGTATTTTATTCGAAAATGGGCGGTAAATTTGTATGGGGACTATACTTAAAAAAAAAAAAAATGGGTGTGGCACCATGGATTTGACATTGGATGACATAAAAAGCGTATTTATCCAACTTGGAGAGAATACACGGAAAATTCGAATTGGGGCTACACCGTAGAGTGGGCGTGGCATAATAATTTTAACATACAAACTGCCTTGGACCTTAAGTTTTAAGTTTGAGCTCAATATCGCGAATGAATCACCCAGCAACAGACAGACGAACGGAACTTAATCAAATAAAAACCAATTTAATCAAAATTTGATCTTTTTTTCTTAAAGGTCTTTTTTTTTTAATCAAGCTAGAACAAGTAAGAACGTTGCAGTAGAGTTTGCTCCACTACAAATTATTCTCTATATTATTGTCTTATGTATCAAAAACAATCGTTCATTGTATCAAGAACAATCGTTCGTTATTGGAACTATAAAGGACAGAAACTTGTTTAGATAACGTAACAAAAAAGATTTCAATTTTGTATGGAGTACCCCTTAAAACTTTAGATTAGTCTCCGAAATAAATGGTTTCTTACGACAGACAGCGGGATGGATATAGTGTTCGGGTTAGTTCTTGTTACAAAGAACGATTGCTCTGAATATTATATATAAGTGATATTTGAATGTTCTTTCTAAATATATATGCATTCTACGTGAAATTGATCAACTCGTGTTCAGAACAATTTTTAACAAAAACAGTTTTTTAAAAGCAACAAAAAAACTTATAAAAATTTAATCTTTAAAAGTGAATTTTAAAAATTTTTAATGGACACGAGGTTATCGATTTTATGTGGAATAACTCATATACATATAGTCATCGTCGTTTGCGAAATTTTTTGGAGACCATTTATCAAATAAAGCTAGTGCAGGAACTTGCTTGAGCGATTTTTTTTTCTTATATCAAGAACCATCGTTCTGAAAAGAACCGTTAAAAATTAAAGTGCTTAAAAATTAAAATAAATAAAAATACAAATAGACTAACGAAGAAGATATGAGCATACACACATAGGCAAAGTTAAAAATTTTTGCAAATACAAATGAAACTTCCGTAACGTAACTTTTGTAAATTATATGAAAAGTAGCGGAAAAACTACTAACTACGACGACGATGACTGCTTAGAATAAATAATGCGGTAGAGAACTAGAAGCAGCAAGTGAAGTTGTTAGTTATTTAGTAGTACTTTATAGTATGTGATAAGTAGTTAAGGTGATGTTTGCAAAGTGGTGTTGGTGGTGTTGGAGGTGTTGGAGGTGTTGTTAGAGGTGATGGTTGTGATGATAATAGTGACAGTGATATAATGGATGAAGTAGTGAAAATGGTGAAGATGAAAGGTGGGTAGTAGTAGTAGTAAAGTAGACACAATTCGTAGCGAAAAACTAATTTTAATTTTATGCATTTTTATTCAATTTGCAAGCACAACTCACTATGCTGACGACATTTTGCTGATGTTGCTGCTGCTGCTGTTGATGTTGCTGTTGTTGCGAATGTTGCAGCTGTTGTGAATGTTGTTTTTGATGCTCGATGGCGTTTGTCAGTCCATTTGTTAGTGCAATGGCAGCCATGCCGCCATTATGCTGTTGGTGGTGTAATTGTTGTTGTTGTTGTTGCTGCTGCTGCTGTTGCTGAGACTGTAGAACTGCGGGCATGCCTAATACTGAAGTTGTCACAATGGACGAAGTAGCTGAAGCGGGTGTTGTGCATATATTACCATTGAGCATTGTTTGCGTGGGTGTTACTGCTAAGTTACTGCTGCTACCATTGCAATTGCTGTTGCTATTGTTGCTGCCACCATTGCTGTTGATGCTGCTATGACTGCTATGGACGAGTATGCTGTTGCTATTGTTGTTGTTGCAGTTGTTGTTGCCTCCATTGCTGGCTGCTATGCTGCCATTATAATGTGTACTCTGTGCTGACAGATTTGTCTGTGATAAATTTTCGGATAACAAGGATTTTCTTTTTTTAGTTTTTATTCTTTCTATTTTTTTTTTTATTTTTTTTTCATTCAGTTTTGCTCGTTAAGCAAAGATATATTTTTTAGATTTTCTTTTATGTGATTCAGTTTTTTCATTGTTTTATTTGCACTACAATAATCATACTTTGCATAAACCGACACCAATTGCTTAGTAAATATTATTATTGCAAATGCATTGTTATCAAAATTTATAAATTTTTCAGTTTTTTTAATGTTTAAAATTTTTTCTACTTATACGTAATGCAGTAAGTTGCAGACATGCAGACATTTTTTCCATGGCAATTTTATGTAAGTTTATATTTATACATTTTTATTATTATTATTAATAATATTATTATTTAGCATCACCGATATAATATGTATATAAATAAATAATAGCGTAACAAACGGGCACAATATGCACTTCCCGTAAAATTTTTAAATATAAACAATTATAATTACAAAATTTACACGGGGCGACAAAAAAAATGGGACTATGTCCAGGTTGTAGTTACAGTTAAATAGATTTTTGAAGCATACTAGAAGTTTTTCGTGTACATTGAAATTTTGACATAACAGTAAAAACCCGTTTGGAAAGAAGAAACTTGGCTTTTTAAATGTGCCTTACTTAGCACGTTTCCACTCCTATATTGGAGTACAATATTTGCTAGATAAACCATATTTTTTTTGTGTTTTTATACCCTGTACCCAAAGGGTAAAAGGGTGTATTAAGTTTGTGCGAATGTATGTAACAGACAGAAGGAGGCTAGACAGATCCTATAAAGTATATATATTCTTGATCAGCCTTGGAAGGAGTGTCGATCTAGCTCTGTCTGTCTGTCTTGCTGTCTGCCGTATGAGAGAGATTATCTCCGAGACTATAAGTGAGAGGGCCACCATTTTTGAAACTTAAACTCTCCTAAGCCGTCAAGTGTGCAAACGGTTTTCTCTCAGATCCGTTTTAAGGGGTACCTCCACACAAAACTATCCCGAAATTGTGGGTTTTTGCATAAAAACGTCATTGTTTCTTATTCTAGGAAGTCTTAATCTAATATAAATTATGTCTATGATAGTCCCAATGAAATATCCCAATATGGATGGGATCAACAAAATTTTAGGTAAAGTCCCTATACAAAGATATACCCGATTTTTTAAGTTTATCTATGAAAATCCATTTCAATGAGGTATGGTTGTAAAATAGAACCGATTTTAAGGTTCATAAATATTATTGTTTCATAGTCAGCGCTTCTGTTATTGCCAAGAAAATTATCACAAAGGGCAATATAGCTTTCGCTAGCGCGTTTCTCAACACAGTTTCAATTTGGACTTGAAATAATCACTTTTTAAAAGGCTTCGAATTTGGGGCCCGATAAAAATAACTAAAAAGTAGCAAAAAAAAAAAAAAATAATTAAAATCGATCAAATGTTGCCAGCAATTTGAAAAAAAAAAAAAAAGGAAAAACTTTAACTTCAGTGGAACCGAAGCTTAAATACCCGTCACACAAACCTTCAATAGTTGATGTGTGATTATCATTGGCTTGTATACATTTACAAAAATATATTTGAAATTTATTGCTATTTCATACAAATGTTCGAAAATAATAGATAAGTTTGTATCGGGGCTATAGCTAAAAATGGGCGTACCACCTTGGTTTTTGATATTGGATGTCAATAGAACTGTTTTTACCCAAATTTGAGTGAATAGTTTCATAAAAAATACCTATTTTTATAAAAACAAGAAAAACGTTAACTTCGGTAGAACCGAAGCTTAAATACCCGTCATACGAATCTTCAAAGAGTTTATGTGTAATAATCAGTGGTCACCCAAGTTTACACAATATTAATTTCAAATTTTGAGCTAAAAATACAGATATGTATAACAATATATTTCTCGAAAATATCTGCAAATGGGCGGTAAGTTTGTATGGAAGAAACACCTAAAAATGGGCGTGGCACCATGATATTGGAAGAGTTTTTACCCAATATGGAGTAAATTCATGAATAAATAATAACCATTTTCATACAAAAATTCGAAAATGGGCGGAAATTTTGTATGGGGGGCTATGCCAAAAAAATGGGCGTGGCACATCTGATTTGACATTAGATGACATTAGAAGGTTTTTAGCCAAATTGGAGTGAATATATGCATAAATAATAACTATTTTCATACAAAAAATCGGAAAAAACGGAAAGTTTATATGGAGGCTATGCCTAAAAGAGGGCGTGGCATCTTGGTTTTTACACTGGATGACAAAAGAAATGTTTTTACCCAATTCGGATCGAATACATTCATAAATAATTAGTATTTTTATACAAAAAATCGAAAAAAACGGTACGTTTGTATGGGGGCTATACCTTAAATTGGGCGTCGCACTTTCATTCTCGAACTTAACATAGTCGTTGCCGAGAAAAGCTTAAGTTCCAAATTTCAGCTTAATATCTTTATATCTTCAACAAAATAGATGCCTAGAAATATACAGACAGACGGACATGGCTAGATCGATTCGTCTCGTCGAGCTGATCAAGAATATATATACTTTATGGGGTCTACGACCTCCTTCGATGCGTTACAAACTTTCAGACAAACTGAATACACCCTTCACACTATATGTGGCGGGTATAAAAAAAAAAACGAAAATGGGTGGTAGGTTGATCGCTCATCAACGTCGCTCTCTTGAGCGATGCACTAAAAATTAAAATCAATTCTAACGTTGAGTGACGTTGCTCTAACGCTCACGAAATTCGCTCGTCTCTTAGTGGCTGCGTTGCCACTCCTATGCAGTGTTGCCGAATCAGCTACTTTGTAGCTAGATCTGGCTACTTTTTAAGGCCGATTGCTACAAAAATTTTAAAACAGCTATTAGCTACATATCTAGCTATTTTTAAAAATTACAATTAGCTGAAATAAAAGTGAACAAATATCGGAATTGGTTGCATATTTGCTAGTTTCGATACTTTTTTTGAGAGAAATTTTCCAACACCATTTAGCAAATTGTTTAGCATCGATATCTTTATCGATAACGGCCACTCAAAAGTTAATATCTTTTTGCAAGCGTCAGGAAAGCGTCACAATAAAGGCCAAACTGTGTCATTTGCAAAAACATGCAACAACAGCAAAACATGTTTCCAATGGTAAGAGTTTTGGACAGAGAAACAAAATTTCCTTCAAGGTGGAACCAGTGCCCAAAACCATTGAGCAGGAGGTTGCGTTGTGCTGAGCACACTGCTACTTCACAAGTTGAAGGTGAATTTAATAAAAAACTAAATTAAGAAATAGAATGAGCTTCACGGTGCTAAGCTCTAAGAAACAACTATTTTAAATTTTGATATACAAATTAATATGAGATTTGACTTATAGATATGGATTACCCCGACATGGAAAATGTTTTTTCGACTATGACGTTCCAGCAAAGTACCTTAGGAAGGCTAATTACAAAAGCGATAGCGTTGAAAATGATGAGTTCGTGGTCATTGATGAAATAATAACAACATTTTCATTTTAGCTACTTTTTTTAGCTATTTTGAAGAAAGTTAGCCACTTTAGCTACTTTTAGTACTCGCTTTAGCTACTTTTGCTGAAAAAGTTGCGGCAACACTGCTCCTATGCTCTCTCATAAGCTTTAATATAATATTTTACGTCGCTCATGAGAGCGTCGCTCAGTCAATCACCGCTTAATACGTGGCCGAAGCCTAACTCTATAAACATCGAAAAAACATTTTTTTACCGTTATTTCAAAATGTTGATGTGCACGAAAAAAATTTGTGGTATGCCATAATGTTTTATTTAACTAAATCTATAGCCTACACTAAGTCGCATCCCAGAAGTTTTTTGACTGTCGCACCGTGTTATAATAGTAGATTATATGTGTGTTTAGAAATATAAACAAAAAAAAAAAAAGTATTATAATCAGCATCAACTATTATGTATTTAGTAGAATGTATTTTATATTGTAAAATAATAAAATAAAAAGATCAATCATTCAATCAATCAAAATACAATACATACTCTTTATCATTAGCATCATCACTTAAGCTATAAGTTCAATTGGTAATTGAGATACATATTTAGTGTAAGACAAATATAAATATATTTTTTTTTTGTTTTATAAAAAAAAAGTTATACAAATATAGATAGAGAGCGAACGAGCGAGCCATATCTGGGTTCAATACACATTTCAATATTATTATTTCATGCTTCCAAACCAAAATAGCAGTTATGTAAACGTTTACGATACAAGTATATATAAATGTAGTTACTATATAAACATATGTATAGGTATACTATAGTATATATTATAAGATATAGATTATTGCACAAGAGTTCAAGTTGGTTTTTCTTTTATGAATGTATATATTGTATAAATCATTTATCATTTTATTTTATAGCTTTCAGTATTATAAGAAATCAAAAGAAATTAAAACAAATTGTTAAAGTTGAAAGATAAATAACCAAAATATCTACCAAAAATGTCATTGAATTTGAATGCAGTAAATTATTTATTTACATACATTTTCAGTTAAATAATATCTAGAGTATTTGTCATCGAGAGATTATCTTCAACAAAGAACAATTTAATTCAGAAAATGCATCAAATTACTTGCGGTTGCGTAAATTCTTGGAATATGTATTTAACTTTGAATTTAATTAGAATATTACAAACAAAATTAATTTGCTAAATGGTTGTATACAAAGTGAATGCATAGTATAGGATCAATAAAATAAAAGTCAAAAATAAATTGTTCAAAGGTGGTCTTTAAAAAGAATTCTCTTACACTTATAATATAATAACAAAAATAAGGAAAAACGGTAACTTCGGTAGAACCGAAGCTCAAATACCCACCACACAAAAACTTTAATTAGTTCACGATGATCATCAGTGACTTAAATTATATTCCGCAATGGGGTTGAGTGGGGGAAAACTCAAGTTGGGGCTTAAATTAAAAGCATAAATAGTATGTAAAATTTTTAGATTAAAATAAAAATATATCAATAATTTTCTTGAAAAAAAAAAAAAAAATGGAAGGAATGTTTGTATGGGGTCTATATGTTATAGTGAACCTATCCTTGTCATATCAGTAGTATATTCATAGGATGACAGTAGAAGTGATTTTACCCAGATTGGTTTTTTTGATTTTCATACAAAAACCCAAAAATATGCGGTATATTTGTATGGGGACTATACCTAGAAATGGGCGTGGCATCTTGGTTTTGATATTAGATGACATTAGAAGTGGTTTAACCCAATTTGTAGTAAATACATTCATAAATATTAACTACTTTCATACAAAAAAAACGATAAAAAGTGGTTAGTTTGTATGGGGGCTATACCCGGAAATGGTCGTGGCACCTTTCTTTTGATATTGGATGTCATTAGTAGTGTTTTTACACAAATTTGAGTGAATAGTATTGTAAATAATACATACGATTCGAAAATGGGCGGTAAGTTTAAATGGGGGCTAAAGCTAAAAATAGGCGTGGCAGATTGGATTTGACATTGGGTGATATTAGTTGTATTTTTTACCCAACTTGGAGTGAGTACATTCATAAATAAAAGCTATTTTCATACAAAAAAATCAAAAAAAAAAAATGGTAAGTTTGTATGGGGGCTATACCTTAAAATGGGCGTGGCACTTTGATTTTAACCCTTGAACTGCTTAGATCTTAGAAAAGCTTATGTTCCGAGTTTCAGGTGAATATCTTTAAAACATTGACTCAACTTTTTACCCATTCCATATTTTGTTGTTATTGTTGGATATTTAAAACAAAAATCAAATACAAATAGATTAATATTTTGGAAAAAAACCTATCTAATCAGTCAGGCTCCCATTTTCGAAATTTGTATTTTACTTTTCACTTTTTTCAAAAGGAAAAATTAATAAAACTGCGCATAAAATTTAGATATTTCAAAAAACTTCTGCAACCTAAAAAATCCCAAATATAAAAAAAATATCTCTTCCAAAAATACCAAGATTTTTAAAGACCTGATCCCAAAATACCTTGGCAGGAAATTATTAGGACATGAGCACACTTCTATTTGTCGACTGCAATATATCCTGCATCTAAATGTTTTGTACTTTAAGTTAAGTCCTATCTTACTACCATACCTTATTGAATTGGATTTTCAAACAAAAACTTTAAAAATGGGGTATATTTGTATGGGGCTACACCTAAATTTTTTTTGGTCCTACTTATACTGGGATATTTCATTGGGACTATCAATAATTACAATAATTTAAACAAAATTGAGACTTTCTAGAATAAGAAACATATAAGTTTTTATGCATAAACACAAAATTTTGGGGGTAGGTTTGTATGGGGAGTTAAAATGGGGCGTTTGTAAGTGCGCACTAGACGGCCGAGTAGAGTGTAAGTTTCAAATTTAGTAGCTGTATCACTTATAGACTCCGAGATAATCAGTTTCATACGGCAATCAGCATGACGATCGGACGGACAGACAGACAGATATATATTTTATAGGGTCTATCTAGCTTCCCTCTGCGTGTTATACCGATTTGCCCTTCGAAAATGCCATCGAGTAGAAATGCAATTGCACAAAAAAAACAGCAGATGCGAAACGGAAAAGAGCTAAAAGAGTAGCCGGATCGTCCATAGAAGCACACGCCAGGTATCCGACAGTTTATACTAAATTGAGAGTTTCTAGAATAAGAAACAATAAAGATTTTATGGATAAACCCAAAATTTTGGGTTATATTTGTATAGGCGTACCCCTAAAAATGGGGATATACAGAAAAATTCGTAGTTTTTAGTAAATAGGTTTAAATCATTAGGTCTGTTTCTTTACTCAGATTTTTTATTGTGTTGTTAACTTTAATCTCAGAATTATGAGAGAGAGCACTCGAGTGGGTAGATAAAGCCGTTTGACTATATATTGGGTTATATTCAACGAATAGAGATTTTGTATGCAGTTTGAGTACTTGTAAAGTAAAAATCAGATGGGATTAGAAATAAAAAAAATGAAAAAATATTTTTAATAAATACAAAACCGTTTACTACAAAATTTTATAAGAGGAAACAGTTCTTCTTTTAATTTAGCATATCAATATAATAAAAATCGCTTCATTTTTAATTTTTCATATAAAAATTTGTTTTATAAAAAAAATTGTTTTATAAAGTGGTATGCGAAAGGGTATCATATAATTTAATTTAATTTTTTTTCTTTTGTTTATAAATTGTTGAAATATATCAGAATACATTACTAGCATTTTGGTTTTCATTTAATTTAATTGCATAACAATATTTGCACAATACATTTCTAAATGGAATAATTAATTATTTATAAAAAAAAAAAAAAAAAAAAAAAAATAGAATTCAGAACATGAGCATATATAAATGTTTATAGTATAGAGTAAAACAACACAAAGAATTAAATATTTTTATTTAATAATAATAATAATACATTCGATATGAAATTTTAGATATATTTTACAATGTTACATCACCTCAAAGGCAAAGTTCACTTAGAGCTATTATTTGTAAATAAAATATGTACGGATTAAATTTATGTTTTGGTATGAATTTTATTTGTGTTTATGTATGAGTGTGTGTGTGTGAGTGTGAAATTGTTTCAATGAAATTAAATATTGTATATATTGTAAACGTTTATTGAATTGCCCGAGTACCGAAAATTAAAAACTTAAATTGTTTAATTATTAATAAAGACTATAGAGTGAATTTTTGGTTATCAAATATGTTTGACTATAAAAAAAAAACTGCATAAATGGATTTCTATTATTTATACAAAATAATTTTTTGTATATGTTCGGTGTAAATTGTAAAGTGATGTACATGCAAACAATTAAACATTAATTTGAAAATTTTATAATTTGTGCACTTAAATATTTTCTCTTTTTAACTCTTCACACGTGTAATGTATACACTAATTAAAATATGAAACTTGTAACTATGTAAACGACACTGTCTTTTAGATACAATCAAATTTGTTTGTTTAGTTAGCATTTATAAAAAAGTAAACATTGTTTACGATGTACCCGAAGCTTTAATGGATATTTTAAGCTTGACGATTGAAACAATTCACATGCCAAAATATTTTTTTGATACAAAGAACGATTGTTCTTGATACAAAGAATGGTTTCGAACGATTTAGAGCGATTTATTTGTACGATTGTTCTTGTTATAAACAACGATTGCTCTGGATATAAAGAAAGATTGTTCTTGACATAAAGAACGATTTTTCTTGACATAAAGAACGATTGTTCTTGACATAAAAAACAATTGTTCCTGACATAAAGAACAAATTTTCTTGACATAAAGAACGATTGTTCTTAACGTAAAAAACGATTGTTCCTGTCATAAAGAACGATTGTTCATGACATAAAGAGCAAACACCATCCGATTTAGTTGGGTAAGTATAGGGTTTAGGGTAAGAAGCCACAATAGAGGGGTCCCTCTATTAGCGTATTTCGGAAGGCCTTATGTTGTCGAACTCGGCCCTAAAAAGCCTGCTTTTAAGAAGGGACACAATCCAGTTCTTGATACAATTCTCCTCCTGGAACTGCGTCAAGAATATATATATAATTGCGTCCGTGTTGACATTGTTAAACGCACTCTCTACATCTAAAAATGCTGCTAGGGTATATTGCTTAAGATGCAGGAACCTTTCTGCAGTTTTGACAACCTCGTAAAGTGCAGTCTCCGTAGACTTCTCTTTGAGATAGTCGCGTTGAGCCTTAGAGCGGTCTGTCGTTGATTTTCCTTACAGGCAAGAGTCTAGAATGCGTTCAAGAGTTTTTAGTACAAAAGTCGTAAGACAAATCGCCCTGAAGTCTTTTGATTTGCTTTAACATATTTCCTGCCTTAGGAATGAAGACTACTGTAGCCTGTCTCCAAGACCGATGGACATGGTTTATGTAAATGAAGTTGATCATCAGTTAATGGAGCCAATCGACCATTTCCCTTACTGATCGTCTGTAGCATCTTAGGGATAATTTTATCGGGACCCGGACTTTTATATGGCGAAAAGGTACCAATGGCCCAGTGTGTCCTATCTGTCGGCCTATGTGTCGGCCCTCGCGGTTCTGATGGGATACACAGTTGGTTCAGAACTGCTGCATACCGGAAAATGTACGTACATAAGGATATCAAGAGATTCAGTCAGACCTCTGCAAAAGACATGTGTTGGCATGTCTCTTTGCCATCAGCTTGCTTAACCTAGTTGATTCTCCAATATTTTGGAATTGACTCGAACAGAACGTCTGCCAAGTTTCTCTCTTTGCTGCGCGAACTGCTTTTTTGTACCAACGCAAGCTATCTTTGTAGGGTTGCCATTGCTTAGTGGAGTAGCACTCATTAAAGGATCTCTTAGGGTCGATTCTGAGTTTGCTAAGGTCGCTGTTCCACCATGTAGGTACCGATATCCTAACATGGCGGGCGGGACAACATGCCTCCAGGGCACTATTTAGTGTTTTTTTTCAAATAATTGGGAGCCATTCTCTAATTCTTTGATAGACGCGAAATTGGAAACGGAAAATTCCCTAAAGCCAGCATGGGTGATTCTGCAGAATCTGCTCCAATCTGTCCTTTTGGGGTTCCTATACACCTTGGGATTTGTCGTTGATATATTATGGTCGAACAGAATATAACTATGGCCAAAAAGAGACAACCTGTCCGACACTCTCCGTCGCTCAAATCTAAGGGACACCAGTTCAAGCAAGAGCGTGATGTCCAAAACTTCTACCCAACATACAAAGCTTTCCGTACTGAGTAAAAAAAAGGTGGAGGTGTTAAATACATAACAAATTTGCAGTGAGTTCTATATTTGTTCTTGATATAAAGAACGATTGCTCTTGACACAAAGAACAATTAATTTAGATTTTTTTAGTACGAGGTTTTTGTCTTTGTTTTCGTTTTTTTTTTTTTTTAAGGAGAACCCCACATCCATTTTTGCATTTTTGATGTATTTTTTAAGATCAATTTTGAAGTATATATCAACGTGTGAAGAGTATGAAAGCTTCGACTTTAACCAAGAAAAGATCTAAGCCAGTTTATTTTTTTGTTTACAATTTAAATAACAATTTTGCATATATTAAAATTATTTTATTTTAGGGATTTACATTTTCAGCGCTTTTATTTTATAAATTTTTTTTTTAAATGTATTTTTAGAAAATGAAAAATGTTAACAGCAACAATGCTTTAAGGATCTAAGTGTAGGCAACAACAACAAGAATAATTTTTAACAATATTTTCAGTGATATTTGTTATTAAAAAAAAAAAAAAAAAAAAAGCAATAAATTGTTGAAATGAAAGCAACAGCACACAATGAAATATTAGAAACTTAAATACGAAAAGAAAAAAAAATACAACAAAAGAATAAAAAGAAGCCCAAAGAGCAGTACACACTAAATCAGCACCGAGAAACAAGAACAAAAGAAAGCTTTACCACAAATTCTTAATCTTTAAAATGTTGCTTAGTTTTTCTTTGTATAAGAATACTTTTTTTTATATTTTTTTTTTTGTGTTTTGCTCCGTCTGAGTGTGTGTGAGTGAGTGAAATGTGAAATGCATGCGATGTAAGCAAAATTTAACAAACACTTAACAGTGCATACTTATAGGCGCTATATAAACGCACCTTCAATGCCGCCACCGCTAAACAACAAGAAATCAAACAATAAATATGATTTTTTTATGTGAATAACTAACAAACAAATGAACAAACTAACAAAAATATATTTAAACTAACCAAATAAACCAATCAATCAACCAACGAATCAATGAACCAACCCAATTATCAACCCAAAAAAACGATGCAACATGAATCACCACCAAAAAAAAAAAAAAAAATTAATCAAATTGATTGCATTCACTCACCTTTTTCTGTTGCATGTATAGCTGCTGTTGTGTTGTTGCAGATGCTCCGGTAACACTTGTGACTGTACTGCCACCTCCGCTCCCTACACCACCACCACCACCACCGCCGCCACCAATATTACTATCTGCAGCCTTTAATTGGGTCACTGGATCTGATTTGGCAGCAGCGGTGGCAACAGCCATTGCAAGACTATCATTGGCAGCGCCTACTTGTGCCTGTGCTGCGGCCGCAGCAGCTGCCTGCGCTGCTGCAGACGGTGCTGCCGGATAGCCAGCCGGTGCACCGGGAAATGGCGCGACGCCGGCCTGCACCATGTGCTGTAAAAAATATGAAGAGAATGACTTTAGCACACGTAAATATATATTTAAAATTTTTTAAGGTTTATATTTGGGGTTTGTTAATTATACGTAGCACATTCGTTACATGGTTTATACGTTAAATAGTTTGTACAATTCGGGAGTTGTTAATTGCAATTATCTCTCGTAATACTCTACATGGTATATGTTCTGTCGATAATTTCCAGTTTATACATAAGGTTGAACAGAAACAAAAAATATAGGATAGAATATATTTTTTTGGTAAAGTTTGGACTTCAATGCTAAAATATATTTTCTTTCACAAAGACACAAAGTTTTTATTTGCACTTCCACTTCTAATGCTTTCGCCTATAAGACTTATTTTCACTATTTCTCAGAATGCGGTTGGCAAACAAAAATTTGTATAACTAATCTCAAGAAGGTTTCTATATAGTCTGGGTCATGGTACAATAAAATAAGGTATTGCTACTTCATCAAATAAAGAACTTGTTCGTTCCACGTGTGTATGAAAGAGATAGATGAGAGAGAGAGAGAACAGAAAATAAAAATGCCTGTAGTTTTGTTGTTGGTTTTGAGAAAATATTCTTGTTACACACGATGAAAAAAAAAACGAAAATTGTGTTTTGCAGTCGGTAGCCGAACATAAACGACCTATCGATACGACGTTCGCAATCATACTGAAAAAAATAAGGAACCAAACGCTGGCAGAGAAACGAGCAGTATAGATACCTTGTTTTATTGTACCATTGTCTGGGTGATCGGTTGCCTCATATGTCAGGAAATAGAACAGATAATCAGGCATTACTAGATTGCTTTAGCTTTTAATTTAAATCAAAAACATATGAATTGTATCTAGCCGCAGGAAAGGCTAGAGATTACGATCATGGCAACAAAATATTGAATGCATGACAGAGGCTGCTTATTTAAAGAAACTTATAACTTAGGGTTTTCTTTAAATTTATATACCCTGTACCCAAAGAGTATATTAAGATTGTATGTGACAGGTAGAACGGAGCATGATAGACCCTATAAAGTATATATATTTTGGATCAGCATTGGAAGTCGAGTCGGTATAGCTATGTCTGTCCGTCCATCCGTCTGTCTTCCGTATGAGAGAGATTATTTCGGAGACTATAAAAGCAAGGACCACCATATTTGAAACTTAGTCTCTCCTGAGCCTTCAAGTATGCACTTACAAACAATTTTTCTCTAGTCCCATTTTAAGGGTTAGTCCCTAATACAACTAATTCAAAATTTTGGGTTTTTTTTTATTAAAAAATGTCTTTGTTTCATATTCAAGGAACTTCAAATTTAGTATAAATTATTCTTATAATAGTCTCTATGAAAAATACCAATGCAAGTTGGAATTACAAAAATATTTAAAGAAAACTATTTGTGAGACCCAAGCAACGCCAGGTATTTCGAGTTTTACAATTTTTATACCCGTCACACACAGTGTGGAGGGTATTATCATTTTGTCAGAAAGTTTGTAACGCATTAAAGGAGACATCTTAGACCCTATAAAGTATATATATATTCTTGATCAGCACGACGAGACGAGTCGATCTAGCCATGTCCGTCTGTCTGTCCGTCCGTCTGTCTGTCTGTATTTATGCGATTCATTCGCTTAGTTTTAAAGATATTAAACTGCAACTCGGAACTTAAGCTTTTCTCAGTCCTAAGCAGTTCAAGTGTTAAAATCAAAGTGCCACGCCCATTTTAAGGTGTAGCCCCCATACAAATTTACCGTTTTTTTCTAATTTTTTGCATGAAAATAGCTATTATTTATGAATGTAGTCACTGGAAGTTGGAAAGAAATACTTCTTATGTCATCCAATGTCAAATCCAAGCTACCACGCCCATTTTTTAGCTATAGCCCCCATACAAACTTACCGCCCATTTACGAATTTTGGTATAAAAATAGGTATTATTTATGAAACTATTCACTCAAATTTGGGTAAAAACACTTGTAATGACATTCAATATCAAAACCAAGGTGCCACGCCCATTTTTAACTAAGGCACCCATACAAACTTATTGATTATTTTCGAACATTTGTATGAAAAAGTAATTATTTTCAAATATATATTTATAAATGTATATAAGCCGCTTATGATCACACATAAACTATTCAAAGATTCGTGTGACGGATATTTAAGCTTCGGTTCCACCGAAGTTAACGTTTTTCCTTGTTTTTATAAATATTAATCTGGAAACACTAAAATACGTAATAATGACGTTGAAAGTCCTGTATGAAGCTTATAGTGAATCGTGCTTGGCGAAAACACAAGCAAACGAGAGGTACAAGACGTTCATGGAGTGTCAAGAAGTGGTAGAAGAATTGCCTCGTTCTGGACGACCATTAGAACCGACCAACATGACAATAAAATGGTAAATGGTACTTAAAAATCGACAATTGAGTACAAGAGAGAGTGATAGTGAGGAAAGCATCTCTTCAGAACATAATGAGACGCTTCGTTGCTCGACTCGTTCAAAAAGAGCTGATTTTTATACCCGCCACACATAGTGTGAAGGGTATATTCAGTTTGTCGGAAAGTTTGTAACGCATTGAAGGAGACGTTGTAGACCCCATAAAGTATATATATTCTTGATCAGCTCGATGAGACGAATCGATTTAGCCATGTCCGTCTGTCTGTCTGTCTGTTTACTTCTACGCATTTTTTTCGATGAAGATATATAGATATTACGCCGAAATTTGGAACTTAAGCTTTTCTCGGCAACGACTACTTTGTATGTTAAAATCAAGTTGCCACGCTTATTTTTAGGTGTAGCCCTCATACAAACTTACCGAAAATTTCTGAATTTTTGTATGAAAATATGTATTATTTATGCATGTTTTCACTCCAAATTGGGTAAAAACTCTTTTATTGTCATCCAAAGTCGAAACCAAGGTGCCACGCCCATTCTTAGGTATAGCCCCCATACAAATTGACCGCCCATTTTCCAATTTTTGAATAAAAATTGGTATTATTTATGAATTTATTTACTCCAAATTGGGTAAAAACACTGCTTATATCATCTAATTCCAAAACCAAGAGGCCACGCCCATTTTTATATATAGCCCCCCATACAAACTCACCGATTATTTTTGAACTTTTGTATGAAAAATTAATTATTTTCGTCTATATATTTTTAAATGTATATAAGCCACTGATGATCACACATAAACTATTCAAAGAATCGTGTGGCGGGTATTTATGCTTCGGTTCCACCGAAGTTAACGTTTTTCCTTGTTTTTTTTTTTTGCAAAAGTCGCATCGTAAGTAGGTCGCTGAAGATATGCTTTCTTGAGCCAATTCTGACTCCAGCTTTATAAAACGCATCATAATTGGAGAAGAGAAATGTCAGATAGCGCTAAAATACGATATTAGCTTGATAATTAAGAACTAGTGTGCCAACCTAGATATCTTTTCCCGAGACGATTTAAATAATAATTTCCGGCTACTTATTTTACAGAATGCGTATTCAATTGTACTCAAAGTTTTGACGCTTTTTGGTAACGCTCGGTTTTACTCGGCTATTCGACAAGCCTTACGGTACCAGAAGGTTGATGAGTACTCTTTTAGTATCTTAAAATTTAGTTTACCCGACTGCAACGTTCTTTCGTTTTATTTTTGGCAAAATAATTTGTTAAATAGATTTTGTCATAATTTATGTCTTAAATAGCTTTTGTATGTGTTTAATTTTTGTTTTTAAAATAACTAACTTAAAATATATATTTTTAGAACAAATCCCTTCATTAATAGCCATTTCATTCATTCATTCATGGTATACTGTGCTGCTGCTGCTGCTACTATGTAAATATATATTTATGGCCAAAACATTTTAAGCTGTTTCTTTTCTATTTTACTAATCCTTGCACAATTTACTCAAACAACTTGCTCTGCCGCAGCATGTTGACAAAATGTTTTGTTGTTCTATACAATAATATTTTATTTGCAACACATAAAAACATAAATAATAAAATATCATAAGCTAGATTTAAATATTTCATTGTCAGCGACAGTAAACTGGATAAAAGTTTCAACTGTGGCATAAAAATGAAATCTGCATGAAGTCGTCGGAAGAGCGAATGAATGAAAAAATATAAAAAAAAAAAAAAAAATAGATGGAAAATATATAATAGAAAAACAACCTTTTTTTTTTTTATAAAAATCCAGTAATCTACAGAATCTCGTATATATGTGTTTTTGGGCAAACATATTTGTGCGTTTAGGAATGTGTATGATTGCCTTTGCTGTATAAAATCCTTCTGTAAAAACTAAAGCTTCTACTCTCTCTGTTATTTATCTTTGCATATCTGTTGCGTTTTATTTGTATCCGTGTCATTCATTTTGTTTGTTATCTGCAACCATGTTTAGCTGTATCTAAGCTAAATAAAAATGCGTAGCATATTTTTAACGCTTTTAAGTAGCAAATGTCACAAAATCGTTGTGAGTTAAATTTTATATTGAAATTAAATAAATACACTTTTTTTGGTAATGAAGAAAATTAATTTAATAAAAGGGAAAACAAATTAAATACATGTCAAAATATAGGTATTGAAAAATGGCAAGTAAAAACAAGTCCGATGATGGTCTCAAACTCCCTAAACAATTAAAAAATCTTAAAAATAAATTCCAATGATGATGGACCAATTAACGAAATCGGTCAAATATGAAGTTTATGAGAAGGGTTTCTTCAAACGCTTTTTTAGTTCATTATATAGTATGCTCTTCACTCAGATGATTTTAAGAATGCTTGTTCTTGGTACAGGAACAATTGTTTTTGTTACAGGAACATTTGTTCTTGGTACGGGAACAACTGTTCTTGGTAGAGGAACAACTGTTCTTGGTACACGAACAATTGTTCTTGGTACAGGAACTATTGTTCTTGGTACAGGAACTATTGTTCTTGGTACAGGAATAATTGTTCTTGGTACAGGAACGATTGTTTTTGGTACAGGAACGATTGTTCTCAGTAAAGGAACGATTGTTCTTGGCACAGGAACGATTGTTCTTGGCACAGGAACGATTGTTCTTGGTACAGGAATGATTGTTCTTGGTACAGGAACGATTGTTCTTGGTACAGGAACGAATTTAACTGGTACAGGAACAATTGTTCTTGGTACAG
The DNA here is from genome assembly GCA_018903435.1 of Leucophenga varia. Taxonomy (NCBI): domain Eukaryota; kingdom Metazoa; phylum Arthropoda; class Insecta; order Diptera; family Drosophilidae; genus Leucophenga; species Leucophenga varia. The sequence continues at coordinate 151,015 of JAEIFJ010001207.1, read as the reverse complement.
GAACGATTGTTCTTTATACAGGAACGATTGTTCTTGGTACAGGAACGATTGTTCTTGGTACAGGGATGATTGTTCTCAGTAAAGGAACGATTGTTCTTGATACAGAAACGAATGTTATTGGTACAGGAACGATTGCTCTTGATTTCTCGATAGAATTTCGAAAAATAAATATTCTGACCTACACTTTTATACCAATTTGGCCATGCCCACTCACACCGCTCATTTAACCTGCTTGTCTAATGCAGTTCAGAGACCATAAAAATTTAATGGATCAAGTCTTATGCTTAAATAATCCAGATGCTGATAAGTTTGCCTAAATTTTTACCTATCCCTCCGACGAAAATTAATTTACAAATTTATCTGCATCAAGTTCAGTATCATTATTGATTAAAAATGTCAAGTATTTTAGCATAGCTGAACTTTATATTATATCAGAATAAAAGTGATTTTTTTTTAAACGGAGCAAAAAGTAGCAAAAATAATTCATATCGCCGTATTATAGACACATTGAGGAACAATATTGTGTTAGTAGTTAGAACAATCCATAACAATCCGGTATACTTTTCTTCAAGAAATACAAAAATATTTAGGTCGAATTTCTGCCAAAAAATTATTGATTCAACTCATTAAAATCAAAAATGCTTATACAGTAGACTCAAAGTCTTATTTTTTTTCCTATATTTATTAGACAAGCAAGTACAACACCTAGAAACTGAAAAGCATAGCTTTTTGTTGAAAATGTTCCAAAAATAACAACAATAAAAACGTAGACAAAGAATGACGGTACAAGTGAAATACAAACAAAAGTGAAAAAGTGTTGCATTGTAGGTGGAGTGTGTACTTTGCTGCAAGTTGAATGCGGCATTTCGGTGCATGAGTGCAAGGACACAAATTGCTGTCAATATATATGCGACTCTCTCTCTCTATCTGAATGTGCCTCCGAAAACTGTGTGCTGTGTGCTAACTTTAATGGCTTTGGTCGGACAATGAAATGACAGTAATATTGTAGCTTCGCAGCATTTACTGTCTCGCCTACTGGACCGACTATTTTAAACAAAAGGAAAAAAATACAAATAAATAAATAATAAAATTTAAATTGTGCAGAGCTGCATAAATACCGAATTCAAATTGTGCGCACCTGCAGACTACTTCAAATAGCGCCGTGCCGAGTGTTCCAGTTTTGCGTTTAGTGCCTCCGATACTTTTGGCTGCTTTTGGCGTTGTTCGAAGTTATTATTTCAGCTGCAATTTGATTTCGCATTTACATTGCTAAAAATTCCACTTAATAAATTTTTTTTTTTATAAACAAATTCAAGTGCAATTAAACGAAAAAATATTCATGCATGAAGGACCGCCGCTTCGAATTTAGTCGGAAGCACAAAAGTCCAGACAGCGGGCAAACAAAATTTGTTGTTACAATTATTTTTTTTTCTCTGCAAGAATTTAGTTCGAACCAATCAAAATGAAAAAAAAAAAAAAAAAAGTACAAGAAAACATTTTTCTAATTGGATAAACCATTAGTCTTATCTATTGGTAGTCTTATTTTTTTTCCGGTTTTCCCAATATTTTTGTTTTATGAATTAATATATACAATCAGCATAAAAATTCTTAAAAAATAAATATTGTTATTGGTGCGCAAATATTTTTATTTTATTTAAAAATTTCAAAATATGCATAAAAAAAAAAATTTTTTTGAGATACAATATCGGAAATTATTGTTGACATATAACAAGTGAAGACATATTTTCGAAATTTTTCACGTTAAGAAGTAGCCAAACAAAATACTTTGTTGTCATTCAATTAAAATTTTTCATATTTATTTTTTTTTTTTTTGTTGGCTACAAATGCAACGAACACATCGCGTATACGTAATATTCTGTGTAGGATTCAGTATATTAAAAAAGTGTAAGAAGAAAATATCTTGTCTGCATTTAATTAACAATATAATTTCTCAAAAAAAAAAAAAAAAAAAAAAATGTAGTACTGCAAAATAAGTAAAATACATTTTTTTTGCTAATAGAATTTTGAAAGGTATTTTTTATGAATATAAAAAAAAAAAAAAAAAAAAAAAAAAAAAAAAGCATTTAACATGTTTTATTTTAAATTATTTGTGAAAAACATTTCTAATTGCACATTTGCACAAATTACAATTTTAAAAATGCAAACATGAAATCTTGTTAATTAATTTTTAGTATTTTTAAAATATGTTTTTAAAAAATCTATATTGGACGAAGTGATTATGTAAAATGTAATCTGTTTGGTCCAAGAAGAAACAAGAAAGAACGCTGAAGTCGAGTATGCTCGACTGCAAGATACCCTGTACCCAATCTTTATGTGCCTTAAATTAAGTCCTATCTTTGTATATTCCTTATTGTATTGAATTTTTAATCAAAAACTTGAAAAATTGGGTAAATTTATATGGGGGCTATACCTAAAATTTTGTTGGTCCTACCCCCTATTGGGATATTTTATTGGGACTATCACATACCTAATTTATATTAAGTTTGAACTTCCTAGAATAAAAAACATTTGTATGGGGGGTACCCTTAAAATGGGTCTAGAGAAAAACCGTTTGCAAGTGAACACTTGACGGCTCAGGAAAGTGTAAGTTTCAAATATGGTGGCCCTATCTCTTATAGTCTCCGAGATAATCTCTCTCATACGGCAGACAGCAGGACGGACAGACAGACATAGCTAGTTCGACTCCCCTTCCAATGCTGATCAAGAATATATATACTTTATATGGTCTATCTTGGCGCCTTCTGCCTGTTACATACATCTCAATGGGCCGTGATTTTACAGAAGTACAAAACCAAATACATACTGATTAACTTCAAACATCCACCGTATTCGCCAGATTTGGCACTTTAAGGCTTCGGCCACGCATTCAGCGATGAGCGACTGAACGACGCTCTCTTGAGCGACGTTGATGAGCGATCGCTTTGAGTGAGGTGGCCACGCACTGAGCGACATCGCTCGAGTTGATTAGTTGTAAAAATGACTTTTTTTAGAGAAGTTCTACGAAATCTGCCGTGAAAGCCGTTATAGCAAATATAGGCAATTAGGTTTGGCGTTCATCCCATAAATCGATTGAGAAAGGAGTATGGCGAGTTTCATCACTTATACAGAAATCTTCGAGACCGATTCGTGATCGATTTTGGCAATATTTATACCCTTTATGAGTGTCGTTAAATAAAACGGTTCGGCCTTGAACAGCCGAAATTAAAGTTTCGGCGCATATTTGTTGCATTGTTTGCAATTCGTCGCTCAGCAATGCACTAAAAATTAAAATCAATTCTAGCGCTGAGCGACGTTGCTCTGACGCAAACGAAATTCGCTCATCGGTCGCGTGGCCACTCCAATGATCTCTGAAAAGCTTTAATATTTTACATCGCTTAAGAGAGCGTCGCTCAGGCGCTCATCGGTCAATACGTGGCCGAAGCTTAAGACTTTTCCTGATCCCAAAACTAAAATTGACGCTTCGGGAAAGGCATTTTGAGTCGATCGATGCCATCAAACAAAATTCGCCGTAGGCGCTGAAGACCATACCTCCGTGGGCCTATGAGCGGGCCACGGAAGATTGGGTTAGCCTTTACAATTGTTGTAGCGGCTCAAATGGAGCCTCTTATTTGTATTTTTCTTTTATGTTTTGATCACCAACTAGCAGTTCTCATAGTCTTTCCTGTCTTAGAAACATTTACATATGCATTGCATTTCTCTATATTAAATATTTGAGGCCTCACCCACCGCCCGTTGTTTTTAAAGGATCATATTCTTCCTGGCATTAACATCATGTATACCGAATTTTATTCCTCGAGTTCAAATATTTTTAAAAATACGATGAATTTATGATCGATTCTGTGAGGGACACATCCGCCGACCATTCTAGCAAAATGTTCCAAAATGCTCATCTACAAAATTTTATTGAAATCGGTTGAGTTGTTACGAAAATATATGAGAAATTTATGATCGATTCTATGGGAGCCACGCTATCACACATTTTTCTAAAACGATGTATATACTATCCTTTAAGTTGGACCAAAATGTATACATACATCTACAAACATTTACTGAAATTGGTTGGCTTGTTCCGAAGTCTATAAAATACGAACAACGTGACATGAGAAAATTTTTATTTGAGTAGTTTTGACTGTATTTAAAATAAATCTTTATTATTGCATAGTTTTAGGTGTTCTGAAAAAATAAAAGATATTAGTTTTTAGTTAACCCTTAGATTTTATGAAATTCAATTATTTATTGCAATAAAAAAAGTGAATCTAGACGAATCCTGAAGTTTTACCTACTAATAGGCGCTAGCTTTGTATGGGTTTTTGTTAGATCGTTGCTAGATTGGTAAGCATCTTCTTGGGTTTTTGCATTTTAGCGTCTACAAGTTTTGTTGACCGTTCAGATTGATCAATAATAACTGAATTTCCTTTAAGCACTCTATACGTTATTTTACCTGATGCGCATTATAATTAAAATCTTATTTTGTATAATTTTATTCTTGTCAAAAATGTTCTAAATTTTATTTAAGCGCTCTTTGTAGATCATAATATTTAATTTTAAAATATTTCTATATTTATTTAAAAGTGCTTCAGTCAATTGCATTCAAAATAAACAAAAAAAATGTTTTTTTTTTATTTTTATTTTTATTCATAAACAGTGACGCTAAAATGTGTGCCAAATGAAATATACAAGTATGTACTGCAGCATGTATGCATATAAAAATAGACATAAATTATTTTAGGCAGTCCAAAGAAAATATTTTTAAAATTTGAAAGAATTTTTTTTCTTTTCGACATTTGTGCATTTTTCAAAATGCGTCAAAAATAAAATGAATTTCGGAAAGAGGCGTTTGCAGTCAAAATGAATAAAGCATTTTAAAGAGCAACAATGACGCAATATAAAAATTTAAACTGCCAATTTCTTTCAACAAAGCAAAAGAAAAAAAGAAAAATACTAACAAAACTATGCCTTGGCTTGTTAGTCAATAGCAAAGTTCGCGGTGCTGTGCATGCCAATTAAAAAATACGAATAAAAAAAAAAAAAAAAAGAAAAGAAAAAATTGAAAGTGGCAAGTGGAGCGAATATAGCCCAAAATTAAAATTCAACTCAAATCAATTGAAAATGTGCTTTGCAGCTAACCTATGTTTACCGCCTCAAAGCGATTGAGTAATCATCAAAAAACGCTACGAAATGAATCGCCAGACCCGTGATGTTGCAAACTAATGAGGAAGTAGCGTAGTCGAATTCATCAACAAATATCGACAACAGAAATATGGGCAGAAGATATAAAAAACAAGCAGAAACGTTAACTTCGGAAGCACCGAAGCTCAAATACCCGCCACACGAAACTTTAATCATTTTGGAAGGTGAGTTTGTATGGGGTGTATATGTTGTAGTGGCCCGACCCTTGCCATATCGGTAGCATCTTCATAGGATAATAGTAGAAGTGATTTAACTCATATTGGAGTAACTATATCTATAAATAAAAACTATTTTTCAAGCAAAAACTAAAAAAATTGGGCGCTAGGTTTGTTTGGGGACCATATCAAAAAATAGGCGTGGCACCTTTCTTTTTATTTTGGCTGCCATTAGAAGTGTTTTTAGCCAATTTATAGTAAATACATTCATATATAATAAGTATTTTTATACAAAAATTCGAAGAAGTGGTAAGTTTGTATGGGAGCTGTATCTAAAAATGGGCGTGGCACCTTTCCTTTGATATTGGATGCCATAAGGAGTGTTTTTACCCAATTTTTAGTAAAATGCATTCATAAATAATAACTATTTTCATTCAAAAAATTTAAAAAAGACCTAAGTTTATAGAGGGGCTATATCTAAAAATGGGCGTGGCACCCTTCTTCTGATATAGGAAGCCATTAAAAAGTTTTTACCCAATTTGTAGTAAATACATTTATAAATAATAACTATTTGCATACAAAAAATAAAAAAAAAAGTGGTAAGTTTGTATGGGGGCTATATCTTAAAATGGGCGTGGTACCTTGGTTCTGACATACAAACTGCCTAGAAGCACAAAAAGCTTAAGTTTCAAATTTCAGGTCAATATCTTTAAAACTTTCCGAGAAAAACGCAATGCAACAGACAGACAGACGGACATGGCTAGATCGACTCGTCTCATCGAGCTGAGTCTACGACGTCTCCTTCAATGCGTTACAAACTTTCCGAGAAACTGAATATACCCTTCACACTATTTGTGGCGGGTATAAAAAAAAAAAACCAAGTTATAAACGACAGCAACTGTAAATCAAATTGGTTTGCCAATTGGTCAATTGCATTTCGAATTGGGCAGCCGCCTAATATTATTGCGACATATTTTCGTACACCGCTTATGGTGACAAGTATCCGCAAAAAAAAAGAAAAACATAAACTTGGTCAATATTTTTGTAGGTTGCAAGCGTGAAGTGAATGTATTTATTTTCTTTCAATTCGACTTTGTGACAAATTTTGAAAGTTGACAGTTTTAAGACATAAATTGCGCCAAAATAATAATAATAAAAAAAAAAATATCTATAAAATTGTGTCACAAAAATGTCTTTGATATAAATTTAATCGAAACGGATCAATAAAAAACAAAATCTTTTTTTCTCCCCAACACAAACCTTTCTCTTTATTGGAGCACTATTCTGTCTATAAAAATTTTATTTATTGATTTTATAAAGCATCTTTAAGAGTACTTTACTCAACACGCAAATAACTTGCCAATATTTATTATATGTGTAATGCACTTTGATATTCTTTATGATGTCAGCAACAGTTTCGTATGTATACATAAATTGAAATAAAAATAAATATTTTATTTTCGTTACAGAATGGAGGAGACAAATGCCAGAAGAGAAAATGTCTTTATATGCCAAAAACAAAAATATAAAAATAAAATGATGACAAAACTGAGCATAACATAAGTCTTCATGTCTTCATGTTGACAAATTGCAGCAGATACAAAAAATGCTACTAAAATTATATAAAATAAAATTTGCAACTAACTTCATCAACTTTACAACATGAATGTTTCTTTCTATTAAAGAAATGTAAATGTAATATTTTCGAATACTTTATAATATATAAAATTTTTAATGAAAATGTGCAGCTGAATACAATTTATTTAAAAAAATGGTTTATTATTAAAATTTATATTCATTCCATTTTAGTAATGATTATTTTTCACGGTGATTTTTGCACAGTGATTTATAAATCGCAAAGTCGCACTGTGACTGTAAGTAGTGATTTGCGATTTATGTTCCTCAGTGAACATGTTCCGTTAACGACGATTTTGTGTATTGCTCTTCGCAAACAGGGAAACTGTTCATTTGTCAGTGATTGGTGATTGTATCAGTCATCGCTAATCGTTCCGAACCTGTACAAATTTACTTGTACATTTGCCAGTCGCCTGATTCGTCAAAACGTGCAATTCACTGGAAGCGCGGTCTATTGAAAAGAGTGAATGGTGAAAGCGCAATTGCGCTAATAAAACAGACGGCAGAATGCAAAAGGTCTGCCAAAGTGTCGTTCAAAACAAATGAGAGTAACTTAAATCGCCAACTGCAAAGGAAGCAACCAAGAACACAATTGTTTTTCGCATATATATTATTTTTTTGTGCAATTTCAATTTTTACAACGATATTTTTCAACGATTTTGTTCATCACTCTTCGCGAACAGTGAACCTGCTCAGTAATCGGTGATTGTTTTGTCGCGAACTGCGATTTTATCACTTTTTACAGTCTTTGCGATTTTCAAGTCGCAGTCACTAATCACACTGCGACTCAAAAATCACTCTTTGTGCCAACACAATAGCATTCTGGAAAAATTTTAAATTATATTTTCAGAATATCATCTAGAGGATCTCCAATTCAACTTACTCGAAAATCATAAAACTTTTCAAAAGGTGTCAGGTTTTAAATTGTTAAAACTCTCTCTCTCTCTCTCTCTCTTAATGCTTCAATTTAAACATTCAAGATCCTAGCTCTATTCGTTACTAAGGTCTGGTGCTTTGAATAACGCTTCGAGTCAGCAAAAGGATTACGGTTAAAATTTAAATCTCTTCGTTCTAACATTTTGTGAACTCTAGATGTGAAAATTTACGGTCCTAGACAACTGCGTTATTGAAAAATTAAATTCGATCTTGAATAACAAATTAAGCTCTGGAGATGGTCATAGGCCAATTAATCGAAAACGCTTATAAAATTTCAAAATAATTACAGAGAAATTCTTTTGGCTATATAGAATCAAAGAGTCACAAAAAGGCAATGGATAATTTTATTTTTGTTGCAACCCAGTCTGTATTGAGCTTATATCGTATTTTTGTTAAGATCTAATAAATAAAGCATTGAGTCATATTCGGCCCCCAAGAAGACTATGCTCCAAAGTTTAAAAAAAATCTTTTAACACGGTACAAATATTTAATTTGCTCTATCAAAATGCAATATGTTAGTTTCCTAGACAACTTCTCAATCTAAATGTGAAATTTCCAAAATACATTAATTTCTGCTACGGTTTCTCAATTGGGTTTTTGAAAATAGTCAACAAAATTTCAAATATGTAGATCTACTCATTCAAAAGATTTGTCTGAATTCCCCATTTCTATTTGAAGGCTACCATTATGACCCTTTTCTAAATTTTTCCCAAATGAAAATTTCACTTCCCAAAATATACTATTAAGCGCAAAGCTTCAGAGACATGTGGGTTGTATTTACTATTTCGAGGATATTGTTCATGTGGAGGAGCCTCCCAAGTTATTAATCGATTATAATATTTAAGTATTGAAAGCAACTTGTGCATCGTTCTCTTCACAGAATGTCTTGCAGCTCATCAATTAACACTTTTGACAGATTTTTAGCAACATGCAACATTTGCATTTTCAGAGAATCCATATAATGCCATATAAATCTTTTTATATAAATATGTTTTTTTTTAAATAAAAAAAAATTTTTTTTGTTTTTTAAAAAAATAAATAAAAATTGAATATAAAAAAAAAGAATTGGGGGGGGGTTTAAAACAAATTTTGAAATTGGGGCCGGGCTTATATACATTGATAGATTAGTCGAAATAATCTTCTCAGACATTTGATTAGAAAATAACATAAGTTTGTGTGGGGACTAAAAAAGGGCATTTCTTATTGGATATCATTAGAAGTGTTTTTACAAACTGTGAACAAATAAACCTTTTAACAAGAAATTCAAAAACGCTATTGAGGGCTATGTTAAAAAGGCGGCAGCGGTTGACATTGGATGACATAAGAAGGTGACATTACACAAGAACCATTGCGTGTACATTAATTAAAAAAAAAATGTTGTGCAACACTACACAATCAGCAATTTGTTCAAAACGGAAAGATAGATGCAAGGATGCCAACTGTTCACTTTTAATTTAAATTAACGTAGAATTAAATTCAGTGTTATCAGCGACTGCCATTTGCTTAATTATTGTATTTGTTTTACAACACTAATTTTGCACAAATACACAGAATTTTTTTTTTTAGTGAAGAATCTGTTTAAGAATTAAAGTAGTGCAAGATTTTTCAAAATAAAAATTGTTGTTTGAGCAACATTTTGCTAGCATTTTTTCAAAGTTTTAAGATTACAATTAAAATTAAAAAAATACCTTTAACTTTAGCCAAAGCGGCTTATGTATTTTTTTTAAAAAAAAAATTCTTTTTCAATACTCAAATAATTTAATATTATTTTTTTCTTTTTTCAAATCTGTATCTTTAATATTTCTACTCACATGTACAGATCATACACTACAACAACTCAAGAACATATGACGCTTTCATAACGTTGCCACATTGTTATAGTCCTGCTGTACAACATATCCGTCTAATCCGCCTAACGCTTTGCTCTGTACACACACACACACACAAGTATAAATAAGTAATTTTCACAAACACCTGCTGGATGTGTCTAGATGTCTGATTTTGAAGCTGCTACTCCTTGTTATAAGAATACACACACACACACACTTTAGTAAATGGTTGTATATGTTGCAAACAACTCAACAGCAACTGAATTAAAAGGATGCAATTCATATTTGTATTTTGAAGTAAATTTCCGTTCTGTTGATTTCACCGACACCTGCTATAAGCAAACACACACACACACACTACAGTCAGTCACTTAATGGCAGATGGGGCGTATACATAATACTGCTCATTCATTCGTTTGTACACATTCATACACACACACGAGTAGAAACTCATACTTTTGTAATTTCAAGTAGCAATTTCAAAAGTCAGTGTGCAACAGTCATTTTATTCAACTGTCTATCTGAATGTACTATCTGTATGTCTGTCTGTCTGACCGTCTGTCTATCTTTCATTTCGTTCTGTTTTTACTCCAACACGCTTTTGCAATAATTTCCTGTGCGAAAAGAGTGACAACTTGCATTTGGATTGCTTGCAATTGGATTTATGTTATTAGTATTCTGTACAAGATACAGATACAACCTCGAATTTTGTGTGCAGTTGAATGTGATGTGCTATGCTTATTTAATCTGACGGATGTGAAAATAAAGCAGTTATTAAATTTTAATATCCTTTACAGAATTCTAGTATAAAATTGATAAAGGAAATCTAGTCCAATGAGTTGTTTTCGTTGGAAAATAATTAGTGTAAATTGGCGTAAAGTTTAGAAACGAATTAAGCTTTTAATGAAATTGCAAATACGAAAAGAAACAAGCAAAAAAGCTGAATTTGCTAAAAATAAAAAAATGGAAGGTGATTTTGTATGGGGTCTCTTTATGTATTAGTGGCCCGATCCTTGTCATATATCGGTAGCATATTCCTAGGATGACAATAGAAGTGATTTTACACAGATTTTCATACAGAATCTGAAAAAAGTGGTAAGTTTGTATGGGGGCTATATCTAAAAATGGGCGTGGCACTCTTTTTCTGATATTGGATGCCAAAGGAAGTGTGTTTACTCAATTTGTAGTAAATACATTCATAAATAATACCTATTTTCATACAAAAATTTAAAAATGGGCGGTAGATTTGTGTGGGGGGCTGAACCTAAAAAATGGGCGTGGCACCTTGGACTTGATGTTGGATGACATAAGAAGTGTTTTTACCTAATTTGGAGTGAATATATTCATAAATAATACCTATTTTCATAAAAAACAAGCAAGAACGTTAACTTCAGGAGGCCCGAAGCTCAAATACCCGCCACAACGAAACTTTATTAATTTTCTTGAAAAATTAAAAAAGCTGTGGGTGAAGTTTGTATGGGGGCTATATGTTAAAATGGGCGTCGATCCTTGTCATATTGGAGCATATTGATAGAATGCCATTAGAAGTGATTTTACACAGATTGGAGTGAATATATTCATAAATAAGAAGTATTTTCATACAAAAACTTGAAAATGGGCGCTAGATTGTGTATGGGGGCCATATCATTTTTTTTGTTTGGTATTGGTTTTATTTGCAATCTGACAAACGATGACAATCAGCAAATTAGCATAATTAAGCATTGACATATGTGATATTATTCATAAATAGGAGATGTTAACTAAAAAAGGTCGGGATGGGAGGAAAGGTTTACCCATTACGGTGGGGCAGATCCAGCGGGTGGTCTCTTCTTAGGCGGCGAGAAACAGCGCTGTTGTCTAACAGATTGTTAGCGAGGGGGTTGACGTGCCTACTCAATCTCTCCAGATAAGTTTTGGAAAGTCTGAAAATCTCTTGTTGAACCCAAGGACCAGTTCAATATCTCTCTTCGTATGGAATGGGTGCGCACTGGAGATTATACGAAGTACTTTGTTCTGAAAATTTTGAATCAGCTCACAATTACAGACAGACGGACGGATAGACAGACGGACATGGCTAAATCGATTCGTCTCGTCGAGCTGATCAATAATATATATACTTTATGGAGTGTCCGATGCCTCCTTTAATGTGTTTCAAACTTTGCGACAAACTGATAGTACCCTTCACACTATGTGTGGCGGATATAAAAATATCTCTGCTGAAAATATTTATATCAAAATACAAAGAAAAAAAGAAAAAGATTCACATTTGCTGCACAATTTCCCTAGATACAATTTTCTACTATTTGCCAAGCATAAACAATTCCAAAATGAGTAAACAACAAAGATACAAATAATTTTAATGTTGTCACGTTTCAAAATAATAATAATAATTATTATTATTTTTTTTTTTTTTGTAAATTGTTTGCGCTGTGCAGTCGTCGTCATATGGCCACAACCGCAATAACTCATTTCAACAAACTTGTTGAACGAATCACCATAAAACTGAAACAAGTCAGCAGAGAAGAGTAGTAAAGTTGTTGTTTGCTTTTCAGCCTAAGCAAAGTTGTCACATCGTTTGTCAAAATTGCTGGCGGTTTATTTAACTATTTTATGTATCTAATGGTCCGTCCGTCTACATATTCGCATACATTTCTAACTATCTATCTATCGTCTATTTGGTATTTTGGTTAGTTAGTTATTGCATTTACGTTAACGTGTCGTCGGCAATTCAAATAGTATGCAATGCAATTCAACTTTATTTAGCAGCAAATTGACAGTTTATTGACCTTCAATGACATAAAACGAACCTTAAACGGTTGTAGTGTGACTATCAAGTTTTGCATTATTTATGGCTCTGTTGCGGTTGAATTTTGGTAACTTGTACTAAATTTTAATTTAACATAAAAAAAAAAGTTGAATTAACAATTTTAAGCACACTTTTGAAATTTAAAATCTTTTGTATAATTGATTTTATTGAAAGCGTTGAAAAAAGTTTAATGCAATAAAAATAATTTAAAATAAATTCATTACGATATGAAGCAATGAATATCTTTAGAAAAAAAAATGGTTCGAATGAGAAGTTTTAAAAGTTTGGAACTTGACATTAGCCGAACCATGAGTTTGATTCTAGTTTTTATTCTACAAAATTGATTTTTCTGTTTGTCCGAAAGTTTGTAACGCATTTAAGGAGACATCGTATATCCTATAAAATATACAATATATTCTTGAAAAACTCTAAGAGACGATTTAGTCACGTCTGATGTGTCTTTTCATCCGCTTGTAATTATAAGTTTCATTCACTCAGTTTTTAAGATATTGGTGTGATAATCGAAACGTAAGCGTTTATCGGACCTAACGAGTTTACAGGTTGAAACCAAAAAAAAAAAAACGCCCATTTTGTGCCGCAACTCCCGTAAAAGTATACTGATTATTTTCGAATCTTTGTGTGAAAAATTATGTATATTTAAAGCTTTTTTTCATATATGAAAAACAAAAAATCTTACGCCAATCCAGGTTTACAGTGTGAATTTGAATAAGATCGACTGTACATTGCGTCAGGAGACCTTCAAAAGTAGCGAAAATTAAATAATTTTAATAACACTTCCTATATAGGGTTTTTTGAGGTCGCTGATCACGAATATGCAGTCAATTTTTCAAAACTCGAAATGGTAGATTCAATATGGCGATCGACTTTTCCAAAAATTTATAGGTTTTTATGAAACATCGTATATTGTTGTCCTTGGAGTCCCTGATCACAAATATGAAGTAAATTTTAATACCCGTCATACATAATGTGAAAGGGTAAATTTAGTTTGTCCGAAAGTTTGTAACGCATGAAAGGCAGCACCGTAGACCCCATAAAGTATATATATTACTGATCAGCTCGACGAGACGAATCGATCTAGCCATGTCCGTCTGCCTGTCTGTAGTTACACGTTTAATTTGCTCAGTTTTAAAGATATTGAGATGAAATTCAAAACTTAAGCTTTTCCCACTCCTAAGTAGTTAATGTACAAATGTACAGATGTACAAATACAAATTTTTGATTTTTTTTAATTAAAAAAAGGTCTTTTTATGAAGCGATTTGTGTCAAATATAGTAAAAACACTTCTAATCGCAGCCCATGTTTATAGAAGGACCCATGGTTGAGGTGGTTCCACTATAGCATACAGCCCCCAAAGAATTTATTTTGAAGCTGTTTACGAGAATTTTAAAGTGTTTACGGTTCAAACACTTCAAATAGCAACTCCATGTATAAAAAAAAAGACCCATGGTACGCATAAAGCCCCAATACAAATTTGCCGCCAATTTTTGTACTTTTATATGAAATCATGTACTATAATTAATTATTGTATTAGCTAAAAGGACACATGACTAAAGTAGGATCATCATATGAAGCATATATATAATACATAACCGTTTTACGAACCGCACGCACATAGGCATTCAAAAAAATAGTGTCTAATCAATGTGTGACGGGTATTTAAGCTTCGGTTCTATCGAAGGTAAGGTTTTGCTTGTTTGATATGGCGGTTTAATATTTTTTATAGAGCATCGTATAAAGAGGTTTTCGTGGCATACTATTGAAAATGTGGTGTTTTGTATTATTAGTTAACGATTTTCCTTGCTTTTACTGGCTCTTATTTCATGAAAATTGGCTATATTCCAAAATTTTTAAAATGGAGAATTTTATATGAAGGGAGGATATATCAAGATTTTGCTGAAACTTATTACTCGGAATTTTTAGGGTCGCCAATATCAAATTTAAGTAAGTCAATCAGATTCAGCTTAAACACATTACTAAGGTGTTTTGGGTTCGCTGATTTGAATATGAAGTTACACAAAGCTCTTATTGCCGAGTCATTTCTTGAACTTGGGAATAGAAAAAAAAACCGCACATTTGACAAGTGTAGGGAATTATTTGTATGTATCTCGACCGTTTAGTTTTTCCATAATTTTCACTGTCTTGTCTAGTGTTGATAAAGATTAAAAAACGATTTAAAGCAATTAATCGATCAAAAGCAATTGAATAAAATGTTAAACAGACTTAAAAATCCTGAGCATCGATGTATTATATAAAAATGGTGAAAACCTTGTATTTTCAGACATTACCTTTCAAGTGGAACTATGTTAATTCCATAAATTTTACTTACGAGTTTATAGTTTCATATGAAATTTTTGTTTTATAACCAAAGACATACCTGAAAGAAAAGAGTATATTTCGTTAGATAATATTATTTTTTGAATTTAAATATCTTAAAATTAGTATGCTCTACGCAGTAACAGTGTATAAACGAATATCTAAGACGCAAACCATATCTCGGCAAACATTAGCGCCATCTATATATACGAATATGTGTTTTATAGCTTGCATTAAAACGTATATATATAAAAAAAAATATTGTAATCGTGTTTAACAGAGCCAGTATATGGTATTATTTGGAACACTGTGTAATTATTAAATTATTTGTTTAGTTTAAATGAAATAGTTTACATATGTTAACTAGCAACTCCACAGTTAAATTTATTTTTAAAATTTATTTTATGCTCTTGATTATATTATGTTTATTTTTTGTTTTTATCATGATGATTAGGGTTTTTCCAAACAATGTTTTTATAAAATATACTTTTTTTTTTAAACTGTCAGATGCAGTAAAAAAAAAACTTTTTTTTTGTACTCTAAATGCACAGTAAACCACAACAAAAAAAAATTAAGAAAAACTAACTTTGATGTAAACCGGTTGGAGGCAGACAGACATCTTCTGCTGCTGTTGTTGTTAAATTCAATACTTTTGCCGTCAACTGTAACATTAACTTTGTCGCTGCCTTTTCTTTTTTTTTGTTTCTTCATCTTTTGTTACACTTCATCTACATGCTGCTGTTGCTGTTGTATCTCTAATGTTGTTTCTTTTGCATTTGTTGCCATTCATTTTAATGCGGTTTTTGTGCCTTTGACCTCTTATTGCACTTTTTTGTATGTCATACGGCGTTGGCGATGTTTGAGCATCTTCTTTTTGTGTTTATAGCTTGAAAAAAACGTTCATGCATATATTTTATTGCTGCTGTTTTTCTACGCTTTGTACACTTTGCACTATGAAAAAAAAGTTGATTTAAAATCTTTTTGTGTGTTGAAGTTTGCAATAAATTTAAGGAGACTTGGAAGAGAAAATGGAAAATTTATAATAAAAAAAATACATAAAATTGAGATGAAGATATTTCGCTTATTGGAACTTATCTCACAAGGAACACTACGGAACCCGGACTCACAGACTCGAATGAATTTAGGTCTTTCTTTTAAAAATATGGAAAAAATATTGGATACGTATATTTTTCTTTTATGTGCAAAGGCTCAAATTTAACGGTAAAATTACCCCTTGTGTAGTAAACTTTGGGTAAAATAGGATAATCCAAAAAAAAAAAAATTTTTCTGAAAACTTTTTTTTTTTTTAGATATTAAAAAGTCCTAAAGTCTTGTAACAGGTTTTTTTAAACCCAATTGTTTGAAGACTACTCTTCTTTTAAATTCTCTGCACATAGTTAAGTGCCTAAATGCATCGAAGTTTACTACGCAAGGGATGAGGCCTCTTTGCACATAAAAAATAAGAAAATATATCCGATATTTTTCCATATTTTTAAATAGAAAGGAAGTCCAGTCAGGCCGAGTTCCTCGTAGTGTTCCTTGTCAGTATTATTAAACCAAACCAACTCCAAAAAATTCTATTTATGTAAAAAGTATTTACGCTTTGGTTAGACCTTAAACATATTTCATCCCATAGTGTGAAGGGTATTATCAGTTTGTCGGAAAGTTTTTAACGCATTAAAGGAGGCATCGGAGAACCCATAAAGTATGTTTATTATTAATCAGTTCGACGAGACGAAACGATTTAGCCATGTATGTCTGTCTGTCTGTCTTTCCGTTCGTCTGTTGCAAAGCGTTTTTCTCGGAAAGTTTTAAAGATATTGACCTGAAATTTTAAACTTAAGCTTTTGAATATCAGAACCAAGGTGCCACGCCCATTTTTAGAGATAGCCCCCATACAAACTTACCACTTTTTTTGTATGAAATAGATATAATTTATGAATGTATTTACTACAAATTGAATAAAAACACTTTTAATGGCATCCAAAATCAAAAGAAAGGTGCCACGCCCATTTTTTATATGGCCCCCATACGAACCTAGCGTCCATTTTTTTAGATTTTGTATGAAAAAAGTTCTTATTTATGGATATATTCACTCCAATCTGTGTAAAATCACTTCTACTGTTATCCTATGAATATGCTACCGAGATGTTCAGCAAACGCTTCGATTTAGCTTTATCAGTCAGGCACCATGTATTATTAATATCCGTTATGCCTCTTTACGGCTAATCCCTAGGGATCAATTATCTACTGTTTTAATCAAGAACGAATGGACCGATGGCTCGTTCATAAAAATGTTCTATGAGTATATGTAAAAAAAAGTTCAACTTTTTGTTTAAACTTATAATTCGCCATTAGTTTTAATATGTTTTGTTACCTAATCGGTACAATTTTGTAGGTTGTCAATTTATCTATTTTTTTTTTCACATTATTTATTTTGAATTAAATGCATTTCTAATTCTTAACGCATTTTCAATTTTATTTCTCTCGCACTTCTTTTTATATTTTTCAAGAAAATGGTGTAATGAAATGAAAATGGTGGGTATTTGAGCTTCGGTGCTACCGAAGTTTTGCTTGTTTTTTTTTTTTTTCTTCTTCTGTAGCATCAAAAATTTCCCAAGGCAAGTCCACAGAGTAGAAGCAGATTAGATGACATAATAGCTTAAAGCTAACAACTCCAATGCTGCCGTTGCTGCTGCTACTCTATACAGACGATGCTGATGCTGTTGATGATAATAGCTGCCAGCTAGTGCGCATCTGCAAAACGCTTCTGACATTTAAATGGAATTTTATTCAGCTTCGCCTTCTATTTTAAAAGTGAACAAAAAAAAAAAAACTTTATTAAAATGAATTTCTCATTTGCCATTTTCAATTAGTTCCTTATTGCAATTGTTGACATTATTCATGAAATGATGATGAAAATGCCAATAAAAACGAATGAAACACGACAGGAGATACTACAATAGGTCGTTGTGTTTGAATATCCAGTTGAGATGAGGAGGATTCGAACCAAAAAAAAGAGATTGCGAAACATAAATTTTAAGCGAGGAGCGTGTGAATGCTACCAGTTGGCATCATTTGCGCGCCCACTCGTTATATTCATTCGCTTCAAGCCGTACTGAAAAGTCAGTTTAAGTTCAATGAAGATGCACTTTGCTTTTTATCGTGAAAATTATCGAATTATTCGTACAAATACATAAGAAGGAAAAAAAGAAAAAAAATGCAAGTAAAAACGAAAAAGCACTTCTTGCTGTAGTTGGGCACGGAAAAAAAATTGGTAGTGTACGTGAGTGGAAAATTAAGCAATTGAGATCTGTGAAGTGTTCTGAGTTGAAAAATTCGCAAATAAATTCAAGTTGCTGTACAACATTGATAAATGAAAATGAAACCTTCTTACAGCTGCAATTCAAATTGAATATTTTGCGCAGTAAATTAGCGAAACGTTTGAATGAAGGAAATTGGAATGGATTTGATAGATTTGTTTTCGAATAAATTAATAAACTATTTTAGTAGAGAAGTAAAAGTTGTTAAGATTACTATAGGACACATGAAATGGATTTAAATTTAAAGAAAGAAAGCCCATAAAGTTTGTTGATCTGCTTGCACGCTTTTTTATGTTATGAAAAATCTTAGCAAAGGCGGCTATGTAGTTGTGTTTTTTGAATTTCCTGCGTAGTAATAACCTTTAAAAAAGAGTGCTTGTAACTCGATCTGTTTAAAGACTACTGTTCAAGTGTTGAGCAATTGCGCCATTTAGTTTGTATTTGACAGTCATGAAAAAAGCAGACAAACTCAGTGATTTTCATCATCTTAAAAAATCACCGAAACAAAGGAGAGGCTTAATAAATACAAGAGATAAAAACCGTCATAGAGTTTGGCACGAGAATATTCGTCGAATGACGATCGATGCTTGAAAGTGCGAGATGTGCTAGAGACTGTCGTCGTTGCAACTGAGTGGGTTGAAAAATCTAACCAGAAACCAAGGAATAGTCAAACAGCGCACTTTTCGGAAGAACATTTCTCAAAGAAGGCCCAAATTGGACTGAAAGCAAAAATAAATAAATTGTATAAGGAACTGCTTTCCCATGAATATTCTTATTCACAAAATTTATGTCACATTGCCTATTTTCTTTTTCTAGATTTGACGTTAAAATATATTAATGCTCGCGACGTCACCTAGGCCAGAAAGGTCCATTGTGACACCATATGATGCCTCTTTAATATTCTCCTACTCGAGCCAGCTCGATTTCCTTATGAAGGCGGCTACTGCACCAATTTTGACTGATGCAATCTTCGCCAGACTGTCAAGAAACGGCCTACCAAGTACGGTAAACCTTATTCTCCCAAAAGCTGGGCAGTGGCAGACAAAATGTTCTACAGTCTCCTCCTCTTCCTCGTTTCTACAGCTCCTAAAGAAGTCATTTGATGCTACTCCTAGTCGGACGGCATGTCTTCCCACCAAGCAGTGTACGGTGAGAACGCCAACCATCATGAATAGTCTCTCTATTATGGCGCATGGCCACTTAAGTTTCGAGATATTACATTTGGAATTTGTGGTCAGCCTAGTCTCTGCCAGTCTGGTTATTTCCTCTTTGACTCGCAGCTTCAGAGAGGCCATGTGAATTTCCGTCAAACTCCTTTCTGGAGGAATAACGGAATTTGAACCTTCTCTGGGAAATCTATCTGCTTCGCAGTTACCAAATATATCTTGGTGACCCGGAACCCATGTGAGGCAAATATTCCATTGCTCAGCCATCTCTTTTAGAGATGTGCGGCACTGGAAGATAATTTTAGATGTGTTATTGTAAGAGTCTAGTACTTTTAGGGCAGCCTCACTATCCGAAAAGATGTGTACTTTTTGCCTACAACCTGAGTTGTGTTCCAGATAATGCATGGCTTCGTGTATAGCGATGATTTCAGCTATGAAAAAGCATAGAAATAAGGTATTTGTAATGCATCAAAATTTTGGAAAAAAAGGAGGCGTGGCAAGTGCCATAAAGTCGACACAATTCCAGATTTTAAATTTAAATTAAACATAATATTCAATTTTTCTAGTTAACTTGCGTATGCGTGAACGCGGGGTGTGCTCTTTCTGTTCTTTTCAGTGGCATTTTTGTACTTTTTTTTTTGAAGCAACACTATGACAAAAAAAAGAACTAAAAAATACCTGTTTTGCAGCGAAATAAAAACAAGTTGAGGCTAGTATAAAATCATGCAAAAAACAAAATTATTTTGGTATGGGAAAATTCGAAAGTACACATCATGAAGGAACCGAATATGTCTAAATCATAAGTTTAAGTGCTCTGTAACTATACTTGCATTATTGCCTTTTAAATGAAACCAGTTTCGGACTCATCAGTTGAATGAGTTTCAAAATCCATAGCGGACATAGAAACACTTTTACTATTTTATATACATATATATAGATATTTCATTAGTTGCGCAGTTCATTTGAAGTACGTATTTCAATTTACCATCGATTGTGCTATAAACGACGAACGTCTTTGCCAATGTCATGTTTCCTTTCCAATAAAAAAAAAAAAAAAATTACTACGCTCAAATTGGCAAAATTTCAATAGAAAATTTGTAAAGACCTTGAATACGATTTACTCAAGAAGAAGCTCATTAAAAATGTTGCACAGCATTTGTGCTTGTGTAAAATTTATTTAAATTGAAATAAAGAAAGACAAAAAAAAATTAAGATAAATTAAATAAATAAATCGAATAAAATCAATCAAATAAATTAAGATAAATAAGCGTCGTCGTATGAGTAAATAAAAGAGATCAACAAAATTATAAAATCGACAAAAAAAAAAAGTCTGGGGTAAAAAAAAAAATCAATTGCTGCTGTTGCTGCTCGTTTTGTCAATTTACAAATAAACATTTATCAATAAATTCTCTATTCAATGCGAAATATACTGTTTATCTATGCAAATAACGTAGGCAAATAGTCTCTGGCATTCGAATAAAGACTTAAGCGTTTTTGGAAAAAATAAAAAAAATAAAACAAAAAAATTTAAAAACAAGCTGGAAGCAAGCGAAAGACAAACGTGTTGACAAATGTACTATTTACACATGTAAATATTTTCTGTAAATATTTACAAAAATTATTTCTTTTATGTTTTTTTTAGATTTAAATCTTTCAGACTTTGAGACGCTTCTAGATATTTATTTAATATGCCAAAAATTATTAAAGTATTTAACAAATTAAATTTTTATAAAATATAAAACTAAAAATATGCACTAAAAACATGCTAGGCATCTCTGCTTAATAATATCCAAAAAATTAAATTTTGAATGAATTTCTAAAAAAAAAAAAAGAAAAAACGTTAACTTCGGTGGAACCGAAGCTGAAATACCCGTTACACAACACTTTTAATAGTTTATATGTTCACCAGGTGCTTCGATTAAATTTCACGATGAATTTGGTCAAATTTGTATGGAGGCTTTATGTTATATTTGCCCGATCCTTAACATATCGAAAGTGTTCACTTAGGTGGATATTGGAATTGATTTTACAAAATTTTATTGAATTCATTCAGAAATAGTAAATGTTTTCATATAAAAACTCGAAAATGGGCGGTTAGTTTGTATGGAGGCTATACATAAAAATGGGCGTGGCGCCTTAGATTGGACATTGGATGACATAAAAAGTGTTCTTACCCTATTTGGATTAAATATTTTCATAAATAATACGTATTTTCATACAAAAAATCAAAAAAAGTGGTAAGTTTGTATGAGGGCTATATCTGAAAATGGGCGTGGCAACATTCTTTTGATATTGGATGCCACTAGAAGTATTTTTTACCCTACATTGTAGTAAAAGCATTCATAAATAATAACTATTTTCATACAAAAAGTCGAAAAAAGTGGTAAGTTTGTATGGGGGCTATATCTAAAAATGGGCGTGGCTCCTTGGTTCTAGCTTACAAAGTAACTAGGAGCACAAAAAGCTTAAGTTTCGAATTTCAGGTCAATATCTTTAAAACTTTCCGAGTAACAGCCATCGCAACAGACAGACGGACATGGCTAAATCGATTCGTCTCATCGAACTGATCAATAATATATATACTTTATGGGGTCTCCGATGTCTCCTTCAATGCGTTGCAAACTTTCGGACAAACTGAATATACACTTTGTGTAACGGGTATAAAAAAAAATCTAGTTGTTCAAGCATATACAGTGCCGCTCAACTGAATAGGTTTGACCTTTTTTTTTTAGGTTTGAAACGTTGTATCTCTGTAACAAGCTTTCCGATTTAAGCGAGATATATTTTATTGTATAAAGAAATCAGTCATTTGTGAAATAGCAAAGTTTCTGTTCTGTTAGTTTTGTTTTTGAATCATTTTTATTATTTTTTTTAAAAACAACTAAAAATCTCCATTTTTTGTTTTGACTCAACTGAATAGGTTTGGCCACTAAAACTATTAAACAAAAGTATATAAAGCAAAATTTCAAGGCACTGGGTAACTTAAATAAAAAAGGACACTGCTTTAGCATAATTTAGTATTTGGTATGCCCACTCTTGTTCGTAATTATTTCAAATATACGGTTTGGTAGGGAATTATAATATTTTTCAATTTCATTTAGTATAATTGTTGATCAGGCTTTTCTAATTGCTTCAACTAGGGTCCCAGAGTCACTAAACTGTCTTCCTCCTTCGTATATCCTCCTAGACAAAAGTCCCCAAATGTTTTCGATAATGTTAATGTCAGGGGAGTAAGGCGGCCACTCGAGCAATTTGACGTTTTGGTCTTTAATCCCGAGCGATATGGATGAGAGCGTTATCATGTTGGTACGTCCATGGAATATAACCATAAATCTCCGAAAACTGGGGAAAAGCCTTTTGTAGCACAGTCTTGTACACATTTGCGTTCATCTAGGTGACAAACTGGAGCTCGCATGTTCCATAAAATGATATGGCTCCCCACACCATTACTGCACCTACACAAGTGTCATGAAGACATAAAAAACATTCTTCCTCTCGCATATCGTGGAAATAGTAATTATAGCCATTGGGTCCATCGAGGTTGAATTTCTTTTCGTCGGAGAAGACCACCGTCTTTCACTCCTTGTTTCACGTCATGTGTTCTCGGTCAAATCGAAGTCGTGGTCTCTTAAAACCATCATTGAGAGGTGTATTCTTTTTATACCCGTCACACATAGTGTGAAGGGTATATTCAGTTTGTCGGAAAGTTTGTAACGCATTAAAGCGAGACATCTTAGACCCTATAAAGTATATATATTCTTGATCAGCACGACGAGACGAGTCGATCTGGCCATGTCCGTCTGTCTGTCCGTCCGTCTGTCTGTCCGTCTGTCTGTCTGTCTGTATTTATGCGATTCATTCGCTTAGTTTTAAAAGATATTATCCTGAAACTCGGAACTTAAGCTTTTCTCAGTCCTAAGCAGCTCAAGTGTTAAAATCAAAGTGCCACGCCCATTTTAAGGTGTAGCCCCCATACAAAATTACCGTTTTTTTCGCATTTTTTGTATGAAAATAGCAATTATTTATGATTGTTGTCACACCAAGTTGGGTCGAAATATTTCTAATGTCATCCAATGTCAAATCCATGCGACCACGCCCATTTTAACTATAGCCCCCATACAAATTTAATGCCCGTTTTCCAATTTTTGTATAAAAATAGGTATTATTTATGAGACTATTCACTCAAATTTATGTAAAAACACTTCTAATGATATCCAATTACAAAACCAAGGTGCCACGCCTATTTTTAGCTATAGTCCCCTCACAAACTTATCGATTATTTTCCAACAAATGTATGAAAAAGTAAATATTTTCGAATATATATTTATAAATGTATATAAGCCACTGATGATCACACTAAACTATTCAAAGATTCGTGTGACGGGTATTTAAGCTTCGGTTCTACCGAAGTTAACGTTTTTACTTGTTTCATTTTCAATCTCTTCAAGTGTTTGGCGCTTCGAATTCTTTCATAATTTTACCAGCAGAAATGTGGGAATTTGAGGCAGTTCGAAGTATAAAATTTTTCAAACCTATTCAGTTGAGCGGCACTGTATATCTTCTCTGTAAGAGCTTTGATGACTCTTCAAAGCATTACAAATTCCGTGAAAAAAATCGTATTATACAATTTAGACTTTTTGTAAAGTGTCAAAAAGAAACCACATGTCTAAATTCCAATTCTTCACTTAAATTGTCAAAAGCGTGTCAAATGCTGGCACTAAGGCTGACAAAGAAATATTATTTTCACAAAGAAATTATGCGTAAATATAAAAAAAAAACAAAAAATATCTTTATAAATATTTTTCCCTATGCCTAATGTGAATCATTCACTTTTAATTTATTTATTTTTAAATATTTTACTTTTGGTAGCATTTAGAAAAATTGTTTTACATTTAGAAAAAAAAAATAAAAATATTTGAAAACTTAAAAAAACGTTGATGGCGTCGACAGATTCATTATTTTTTAGGAAATTTGACAGTCGAGCAGTGTATGTGTTGTGTGTGTGTTTGACTCTTCTCTCATCTGTCATGGGCGACAATTATTTTTCGTTTGACATAAATTGAAAGCGAATTATGAATGAAAAAGCGGCTGTACATTTTTATGGGTCAAATTTAAAATAGACAAGAAATCGGGTAGTCGCATTTAAGAGATACCCTTTTACGCTGTCTGCAAATTTATAGTACACACTGAGCTTCAAGGGGTCACAGGTTTGATGAAAATGACGACAAAAACCAAACTTCTTATACATTTCAAGCATCGAAAACTGCAAAAATTAAAATTCTATTCAATTGTAAATTTAAATTTTCGGGTTTTAATTTTATTGCTAAAAAAGTTAAAATTGCTTGGAAGACTTATAGTAGGGATCGTAGGTCTGGTAGAATAATTTGGAATTGGTTGAACACTCCCAAAATGTGAACTTATGGATGAAAATTTATTTTTTCTCTTTCCACTTACGTGGCAATAACTCAGCCAAGTACGGATCGAAATTTATTTTTTAACCAGTTTTGGAAAGAAAAAAAGTAGATCTTTCGATCAATATGTGTAATACTAGCTGAACTACCCGGCATTGCTCGGTTCATGGACATATAAAGGGTGTCCCAGAATAAACGCAAGTCCTACAATTATCGCAAGATTTGGAAAAAAGTGCTGGCAACCCTGAAAATTAACAATTTGACAGCTGAAAAGTTTAGGTCAAGTAAAAATAAAGCGTTACACGATAGAACACAATAGAATTTTGTTAGGGTTGCCAGCACTTTATTGCAAATTTTGCGTTAATTCTGGGACACCCTTTACAAATTGGGCTAGTTCAATTATTTTTTTTTTGGTTCGTTTATATGGTGCCACGCCCACTGCCCATTTTTCCATTGGATTATACTTTTACTCTGTGAAGTAAAATGTATACCGAATTTAATTTTTCTTGTTTTGAATCGCCTTTACGAGGCTACTCCTAGCTCCCATTTTTTCAACTTTGCATGAATTTTACCATGAATTTCTGAATGGATTCTAGAGGGCCACGCCCACCGCACACTTTTCTAAAAAAATTTTGTTAGTTTGTTAGGACCAAAAATACATATCTACAAAATTTCTTTTAAAATGGTTGAGTTGTTTCTGAAATATACAATGAATTAATGATCGATTCTATGGAGGCCACGCTCAGACCCCACTTAGGAGTCTGAAAAATTGTATACATCTTGTTCAAGGACGTACTGAACATACGCACAAAATTTTATTTGAATCGGTGGAGCCGTTTCGGAGAAGTATTGTTGCAAACACTGTGACACGAGAGTTTTATATATTAGAAGATTGTAACAATTCAGATCTTATTTCTGAGTATTTTCAAGGGACGTGTTTTTATTTTTGTGGTGCGATATGAACCAAATTTAGATATTTCGTTGGGTTAAGGCTGAAAAGCTTCAACACAATATTTAATCTTTCCAGCGTTAGTCATAAAAAAGTTATATTCTTCCAAAAATATCTTTGGAATATTTATCAGAAAATATTTCCGTCGATTTAGTCACTTTTTGCTTATATGTATAAATAACAATTAAACATTGATTAACCAATGATATTCCACACCAAATTTTGACCCCAGCAGACGACAGACTTGTGTCGTCGTTTTTACAACTTAAAAGCAAAAGCAAAATTACACTCAATACAAATTCCCACATTATTATGGCTTCAACACATACCTTCGGTCACTTTCAATTGAACGACGTGCTCCCTCCTTACGACGACTTACAGCTTAGTCGAGCTTAGTTCAATGGTTAAAACACTTCAACTGGGCAGCAACGGTTTGCAGAGAAAAGGGCTCAAAGTGTGTTGTGTAACAATTTTACGTTTTAATTGATTTACAAGTGTGAAAATGGCGTGAAAAAAACAAAATGTAACAACAGAAAAAAAAAAAACATAAACAGAAACACAATAAACACAAGAAAAGTAGAAAAAAATAAAGGAGAAAAAAAAAAAATCAACGAAAAAAATGGCACAAAAATCCGATTAGCCATAATTGTCGCAGCAGGTGGGTCTGTGTGTACGCCTTTTATATTTCGTTATTTAGTATTAAGAGCGAATTGGGCGAATAATTGTGTGTGCAGCATTAGGGTTGGCTTAGCATGCTTAGTTAGACTTTTTATTTAGTACTTTAGTAAGGGTTACATGACGAGAGTGGACTTAATAATGTTGGCTTAACAAGCACAAAAGTTAAGGTTAATAAATATAAAAGAAGATATATCTTGAAGTTGTCTTAAGTGGTTTAATCTTTTCTACAAGTTCTAAAAATATTGGAATTGATGTGGTTCACAGATGGTTTTTCTCACCGATAAAGGTGCAGCTCTAGGTGTAGTTGGTCCTAAAGTCCGAGTCTGGAAAGTTCATGGCTTAATATATTAGTATCATCCAGCTTCTCTGAGGGAGCTTCCCTCGAAATCAGGAAAATCGAAACTAGTACAGGGGACCCTAAAAAAAATAGTCGAGAATAATAGAGCACCAAATAAATGGGTTCTAACTCTCTCGTTAAAAATGGAGTTGCAGCACTGTTGGTCGAAGCTGAACTAAATAGCGCCAGAACTGGAACTAAAAGAACTTGGTAGGAATACAATACTAGAAACTAATATATCTGGGTTGACACCGAAAGCTCAGAGTTTTGGTGTAAATACTCGAAAATGTACACCATTACACCGCAACTTCGAGTGTTTTTATTGATTACATTGGATAGCCAAGAAGATGAAAATAGTGTTGGCAACAAGAATGATTTTTGAGCTAATGACTTTGACTTGAAATTCACAGTGATTGCAAACAGTGATAAAAACGCAGTTCGCAAAAAAAAAAAAAAAAAAAAAACAAGAAAAATCGTTAACTTCGGTAGCACCGAAGCTCAAATACCCGCCACACGAAACTTTAATCATTTTCTTAAAAAAAAAAAAAAAAGAAGGTGAGTTTGTATGGGGTCTATATGTTATAGTGGCTCGATCCTTGTCATATCGGTAGTATATTCATAGGATAACAGTAGAAGTGATTTTACACAGATTGGAGTGAATATATCCATAAATAAGAACTATTTTTATAAAAAATCTGAAAAATGGGCGCTTGGTTTGTATGGGGGCCATATCGAAAAATGGGCGTGGCACCTTTCTTTTGAAATTGGATGTCATTAGAAGTGCTTTTACCCATATTTGTAGTAAATACATTTACAAATAATAACTATTTTCATACAAAAAATCGAAAAAAATGGTAAGTTTGCATGGGGGCTATATCTTTAAATGGGCGTGGCACCTTTCTTCTGATATTGGATGGATGGATGTTGGATTATAAGTGTTTTTACCCGATTTGTAGTAAATACATTCATAAATAATAACTATTTTCATAGAAAAAAATGGTAAGTTTGTATGGGGGCTATATCTACAAATGGGCGTGGCACCTTGTTTCTGACATACAAACTGCCTAGGAGCACAAAAGCTTAAGTTTAAAGTTTCAGGTCAATATCTTTGAAACTTTCCGAGAAAAACGCATTGCAACAGACAGACAGACGGACATGGCTAAATCGATTCGTCTCGTCGAGCTGATCAATAATATATATACTTTATGGGGTCTTCGATGCCTCCTTTGATGCCCTACAAACTTTCCGACAAACTGATAATACCCTTCACACAATGTGTGGCGGGTATAAAAATCTGTGATTACTGAACGGTTTCACTGTTCGCAAAGAGTGATACACAAAATCGACGCTAACTGAACTGTTTTTCTATATCAACACAACAAATCTTTGATTTAATTCGTTGAAAAAATAAAACACTGCTTTTATTGTAAAAATTGAAATTATACAAAAAATAAAATTTGCGAAAAACAATTGTGTTCTTGATTGTTCCAAAATCGCCAAGGAACACTGAGGAACAAGAAAATCACAAATCGCTATTTGCAGTCGCAGTGCGACATTTTGATTTTTAAATCGCTGTGAAAAAATCACCGAAAGTGATTTCATTGCCAACACTAAAAGAAAACACTAGCGCACTTAAATGTTCTTATTGAATGTAAGTACTCAGCTAAAAGAAAACAACTCTTAATGTGTAAAAACTTACTATCTGAAGAACTAGTAATGAAAATGTATTTTAAAAAGTAGTAGGAATTTGCAATAGATCTAAAAGATTACAGTATACATACTTCAGTATAGTTTATTAAAAAAAGTAAATTAATCTACAGCTTACACCAAAAAAAATTTAGTTCCACCCTCGCTTTTATTTGAATATTAACGTTAGTAGTAGTGGAAAGGAAATGAATGCAGATTGTGAGTTGCTCACTCATGTTTTGATTGCATTTTATGACATTGTTTGGCTTTTAGTTGTCGCTTGTAATTTGTTTATGACACGCCGATTTGTGTTCTTAGGGTTTTTATTGAAGTAGGTGGATTTAATTTGTTTATGAATATTAAATATTTAGTATTTTTTTGGCTTTTTTTTTGTTTAGTAATAAAGACTTAAACCTTTTTGTAATTGCATACACACGCACACACCCTGCCAAAGACGACAAACAAGCTTCGGAATGACACGCGCGCAAAGTTTTAATTGATGAAGTTTTTTTCAAGCTGTACGGAAATGACCTTTTTACCTTACACAGTTATTTCCTTCCGTTAATGGTTAAATAGAAATACAAATAGTTATATATGTATGTATATGCTATCTCGTTTACTCATGCGTGTTGCTGCTACTTAAGCAGTTTACAAACTTAAGTGTTTGCTTTTACTTAGTCGAAGGTTTCGCCTAAGCAAAGCGTTTTAAATGTTTGCTTCAAATATCGATTTTTTTATTAGCTTAGTGAATGCTTTGTAATGCTTAAATATGTTACTAAAACGCTGAGTGAATGAGTGAGTAATTGAGTGAGTGTAAAAGTTGACTGACTAGCCAGCTGGTCGGTGGAACAGTAGCTGCTGCTTCTGCTCAAATAAAACGCTGATTGCATTTAATGCTTTCGTATCAATCACATTGTGCGCTAGATTTTTTGCTACTTCACCCATCGTACTACGTACGTAAGTTTTTTATTTTATTTTATTTTTTTTTTTGTACTATGTGCGTCCTTGCCACAATATGCTGCAACTTTGTTGAACATTTTCAGCAGCTACTTGCCATGATTTGTGTCACCATTTCATGCACTTCATTGGTTATCTAACAAATGACTTTAAGTTACTTGCAACAATTGCTGCCCGTCAACTTCATCACTTCCAACATGCTTCTCTACGTCTTCCCTTTTTTTTTTTGTCTTCGTCAATGCAGCAATTGCATTGCAGCCATTGTTGCCAAATGTCGTCGCTTCGATGAGTTTTTATTCGTTCATTTAACAACTTTTCCTATTGCCAATGAATCAGACACTTTTTTCTTTTTGCTTGCTTGCTGCTTGCTTGCTTGCCATATTGCAAGAGTTTCACAACAATCGTATTTGTGCTCTTTTTATACCCTGTATCCAAAGGGTAAAAGGGTATATTAAGTTTGTGCGAATGTATGTAACAGACAGAAGGAGACTAGATAGACCCTGTAAAGTATATATATCAGCATTGGAAAGGGAGTCAAACTAGCTATGTTTGTCTGTCCGTCTTTCCTGGTGTCTGTGGTATGAAAGACATTACCTCGGAGAGTATAAGGGATAGGGCCACCATATTTAAAACTTACACTCTCCTGAGAATGTACCCCAAAATTTTGGGCTTCTGCATAAAAACGTCATTGTTTCTTATTCTAGGAAGTCTAACTTTAGTATAAATTATGCCTATGATAGTCCCAATAAAATATCCCAATATGGGTAGGACCAAAAAAATTTTAGGTATAGCTCCCATATAAATGTAACCCAAAATTTTGGGTTTTTGCATAAAAAACGTCATCGTTTTTATTCCAGGAAGTCTAAGTGCAGTATAAATTATGCCTATGATAGTCCCAATAAAATATCCCAATATGGGTAGGACCAACAACATTTTAGGTATAGCCCCCATACAAATGTACCCCAAAATTTTGGGTTTTTGCATAAAAACGTTATTGTTTCTTATTCTAGGAAGTCTAAGTTAAGTATAAATTATGCCTATGATATTCCCAATGAAATATCCCAATATAGGTAGAACCAAAAAGTTTTAGGTAGAGCCCGCATTCAAATTTAGCCCATTTTTCAAGTTTTTTGTTTGAAAATCCAATAGAATATAACTTAATGTACATAAAGATTGGATACAGGGTATCTTGCAGTCGAGCATATTCGATATCAGCGTTCTTTCTTGTTTTTTTTTTTTTTTTTTGCATGTATCTGAGCGCTCCTCTTAGGAAATATGTTTTTATACCCGTCACATATAGTGTGAACGGGTATTATCATTTTGTCCGAAAGTTTGCAACGCATGGAAGGAGACATCGGAGACCCTATAAAGTATATATATTCTTGGTCAGCTCGATGAGACGAATCGATTTAAACATGTCCGTCTGTCTGTCCGTCTGTCCGTCTGTCTGTCTGTCCGTCTGTCTGTCTGTCCGTCTGTCTGTTGCGATGGCTGTTACTCGAAAAGTTTTAAAGATATTGACCTGAAATTCGAAACTTAAGCTTTTTGTGCTCCTAGTTAGTTTGTATACCAGAACCAAGGTGCCACGCCCATTTTTAGGTATAGCCCCCATACAAACTTACCGTTTTTTTCCGATTTTTGTATAAAAATTGTAATTATTTATGAATGTATTCGCTCCCAATTGTGTAAAAACATTTCTTTTGTCATCCAGTGTCAAAACCAAAATGCCACGCCCTCTTTTAGGCATAGCCTCCATATAAACTTTCCGTTTTTTCCGATTTTTCCGATTTTTTGTAAAAAAATACTATTTATTTATGCATATATTCACTCAAATTTGGTTAAAAACACTTTTAATGTCATCCAATGTCAAATCAGATGTGCCACGCCCATTTTTTGGTATAGCCCCCATACAAACTTTCCGACCATTTTCGATTTTTTGTATGAAAATGGTTATTATTTATTCATGTATTTACTTCATATTGGGTAAAAACTCTTCCAATATCATGGTGCCACGCCCATTTTCAGGTGTTTCTTGCATTCAACCTTACCGGCCATTTCCAGATATATTCCAGAAATATGTTGTTATACATATTTGTATTTTTAGCTCAAAATTTGAACTTAATATTGTGTGTAAACTTAGGTGACCACTGATGATTACACATAAACTCTTTAAAGATTCGTGTGACGGGTATTTAAGCTTCGGTTCTACCGAAGTTAACGTTTTTTCTTGTTTTCCGTTAGTTCTCGCGCACATTCATATTGCAATTGCAGTTCAATTTAAGTCGCTTTTGAATCAAAGACTTGATTGAGCATACCCTTCCAGCGAATTCAGAGTTGATTTTATTCTACATACAGCATTGCTGCACTTTATATAATATTTTTATTTTTTTATTTTTATTCTTTTCGAAAGGTAAAATCCAACTATCTTTTTTTCTGTTTTTTTTTTTTTTTTTATGTGTGGGTAATTTGAGTAGTGCAATTGCAATTCACAAAGCAATTTGATATATTTATTTCGAGCTTCATTGCATTTTCAGTGCGTATCGAAATCTATATGCTTGGCCAAGCGAAATCGTCGTACAAAAAAATTATTTATTGCAAATGTTCATACAAATATAATATTGAGACAAATGGACAATCGGACATGTGTAGCAGCAAGAGTTGAATGTTTCATTTTTCTTCGTTTGTATCAATTCACCGCGTTTTTTTTTTTTCTACACGTTCAAAGATAGATTTCAATCATTGAATTAAAGTTAATGGAGACATATCGTTTGATACATTCAATGCTAGAGTGTTGCAAAAAAAAAAAAAAAAATTTATTTTTTTTATTTTATTAAAAAAAACTGAGCACTTTCAAATTTACAGCTACATTATTATGAAAATTATTTTCTGAAAAAGGGTATATTTGAATATACGTTCCTCAGATAGACTGAAATGTTTATTCTTTTTTTCACAATATTCATTTTTATACCTGTCACACATAAAATTGTATATCAATACTGGCCGAACTACCAGACCTCGTTCGGGCCTTCTCTCAAATACTTGTCGATTCACCGCCCATTTTTCTAAAACTACAAACATCCTATCTTGTAAGTTGTACCAAAAAATACATATCTACAAATTTCAATGAAATCGGTTGGAATTTTTTTTGGAAATATTCGATGAATTTACGATGGAGTCAATAAGGACCACACCCACCACTCCACTTAGGAGAATGAAAAATAGTTTACGTCCGATTCTTACACCTATTGAGTATACACCGTTTCGAAGGAATTTTGTTACAAACACTGTGACACGAGAAATTTATATATTAAAAGAAATTGTGTCAAAACACGCGTTGTATCAGACCATTGACCCCAAACCATCCAAACTGGAAAGTTAAGATATTTTTTTTTTACTTGTTCTGTTAAAATTTTTTTATTCAGTCGAATAATTTACGGAGTATTTAAAATACAGAGCTACTAATCTAGAAACTTAGATTCTCTAGAACTGTCAAGAACTATCTTCTAACTAATTTTTCTAGTTTTTACTCAGATTTTAGTAGTAGCCCCCGAAAAACTATACCCAAGTTTTTTTAGTTTTTGCTTGTTTTTTTAATCTAGTTAATCTAAATTTAGTATGAAAGTTTGTAACGCATTAATGGAGGCATCGGAGACTCCATAAAGTATATATATTTTTGATCAGCTCGACGAGACGAATCGATTTAGCCATGTCCGTCTGTCTGTCCGAACGTCTGTCTGTTTGTTGCAATGCGTTTTTCTCGGAAAGTTTTAAATATATTGACATGAAACTTTAAACTTAAGCTTTGTGTGTTCCTAGGCAGTTTGTATGTCAGAACCAAGGTGCCACGCCTACTTTTAGATATAGCCCCATACAAACTTACCATTTTTATACCCGTCACACACAGTGTGGAGGGTATTATCATTTTGTCAGAAAGTTTGTAACGCATTAAAGGAGACATCCTAGACCCTATAAAGTATATATATTCTTGATCAGCACGACGAGACGAGTCGATCTAGCCATGTCCGTCTGTCTGTCTGTCCGTCCGTCTGTCTGTCCGTCCGTCTGTCTGTCTGTCTGTATTTATGCGATTCATTCGCTCAGTTTTAAAGATATTGAACTGCAACTCAGAACTTAAGCTTTTCTCAGTCCTAAGCAGTTCAAGTGTCAAAATCAAAGTGCCACGCCCATTTTAAGGTGTAGCCCCCATACAAATTTACCGTTTTTTTCAGATTTTTTGTATGAAAATAGGATTTATTTATGAATGTACTCGCTCGAAGTTAGATAAAAATACTTCTAATGTCATCAGTATCAAATCCAAGCAGCCACGCCCATTTTTAGATACAGCCCCCATACAAACTTACCGCCCATTTTCGAATTTTATATGAAAATAGCTATTATTTTTGAATGTAGTCACACCAAGTTGGGTAAAAATACTTCTTATGTCATCCCATGTCAAATCCAAGCTGCCACGCCCATTTTTAACTATAGCCCCCTACAAATTTAACGACCGTTTTCGAATTTTTGTATAAAAATAGGTATTATTTATGAGACTATTCACTCAAATTTATGTAAAAACCCTTCTAATGATATCCAATAACAAAACCAAGGTGCCACGCCTATTTTTAGCCATAGTCCCCATACAAACTTAGCGATTATTTTCGAACAAATGTATGAAAAAGTAATAATTTTTGAATATATATTTATAAATGTATATAAGCCACTGATGATCACACTAAACTATTCAAAGATTCGTGTGACGGGTATTTAAGCTTCGGTTCCACCGAAGTTAACGTTTTTACTTGTTTCGTTTTTTCTTTTGTATGAAAATAGTTATTATTTATGAATCTTTTGACTATAAATCGGGTAAAAAACACTTTTAATCCAATATCCATCCATTCAATATCAGAAGAAAGGTGCCACGCCCATTTTTAGATATAGCCCCCATGCAAACTTACCATTTTTTTCGATTTTTTGTATGAAAATTGTTATTATTTGTAAATGTATTTACTACAAATATGGGTAAAAGCACTTCTAATGACATCCAATTTC
This sequence comes from Leucophenga varia, assembly GCA_018903435.1. Classification (NCBI taxonomy): domain Eukaryota; kingdom Metazoa; phylum Arthropoda; class Insecta; order Diptera; family Drosophilidae; genus Leucophenga; species Leucophenga varia. The sequence goes on along the minus strand of JAEIFJ010001207.1, from coordinate 116,553 downwards.
AAAAGAAAAGTGCCACGCCCATTTTTTGATATGGCCCCCATACAAACTAAGCGCCCATTTTTCAGATTTTGTATGAAAATAGTTCTTATTTATGGATATATTCACTCCAATCTGTGTAAAATCACTTCTACTGTTATCCTATGACTATGCTCCCGATATGACAAGGATCGAGCCACTATAACATATAGACCCCATACAAACTCACCTTCTATTTTTTTTATTTTTTCAAGAAAATGAATAAAGTTTCGTGTGGTGCGTATTTGAGCTTCAGTTCCACCAAAGTTAACGTTTTTTCTTGTTTTACAATAAATTCTCCTGAATACCAAAAATATAGGATTAAATAACTTCAAAACTTTTTTTCAAGCATATTTTTTTTTTGTATTTTACCAATATGAACTTTGCTTTTTACGAACTCAAACTCAAATATAAATTTTTAATCATTATGTGCGTCTTCTTTGTATGTGTATTGACTTTAGCCATAGAAGAGCACGAAGCAGACAATTCAACATACAAGCAAACCCCAACATTTTGTTAAGAGTACATCCATGGATTAAAACTACACCTACAATCAACTTGCAAAACCAAAGTTTGCAAAAGTTAAATGCCACATAGCCAAAACCTATTAAAACCAAACCGAACCAATGCAAATTGTAGCAAGAAGTATTAGGTACGTACTAACTTGCTTACTAGCTTGCTTAGTAGTTAGGAATAAGTAAATTTTGTGTGTTTGATAAGTGCGAACGTAACAAGAATGTATAATGCAACATATTTACATATTATAAAACAACCCTGAAGCACTTCTTTGAAATACATATTGAAATTCTTAAGTAAAAATAAACTAAATACATTTATCTTGAAGTATGTGTGTATCTACCGAACAGTCTCTCTGCTTCACGCAAGTTGTGGTTACGTATACGCCACAGTTTTCCGGTTTACGTAGTATATTTCAGCTGACGAAATGCCAATGTCAAAACTGAAGTTGTTGTTCAGTGTAAAGTTTGCTTTCGGTCAGGTTAACAAATTTAACTGTCACTTAGCGGATTGAGAAGCAACAGTTGCATGACAGACCCGAGAGCATTTTGTCACATTAAACACTTCAGGCCAATGGACAAAGTTTGACGATAAACTTTATGTTTATTTTTTTTTTTTTTTAATTGTTTGACGTCTTAAATTACGCATGTTATGCGTTGTTAAACATTGCCAACTCTCTTGACAATTTTAGACTTTAAGTTGGCAATACTTGTTAACATATTACAAATTAATTGCTGTCATGTTGCCATAACAAAATTAGAAGTAGTGTGCGGGTGTGACTTAAAGAAAGTGTATAAAATATTAAACATTTTTATACCCGTTACACATAGTGTAAACGGGTATATTCAGTTTGTCTGAAAGTTTGTAACGCATTGAAGGAGACGTCGTAGACTCCATAAACTATATATATTCTTGATCAGCTCGACGAGACGAATCGATCTAGCCATGTCCGTCTGTCTGTCTGTATATTTCTAGGCATCTTTTTTGTTGAAGATATAAAGATATTAAGCTGAAATTTGGAACTTAGTCGGCAACGACTATGTTAAGTTCGAGAATGAAAGTGCCACGCCCATTTTAAGGTATAGCCCCCATACAAACGTACCGTTTTTTTCGATTTTTTGTATAAAAATACTAATTATTTATGAATGTATTCGCTCCCAATTGGGTAAAAACATTTCTTTTGTCATCCAGTGTTAAAACCAAGACGCCACGCCCTCTTGTAGGCATAGTCCCCATATAAACTGTCCGTTTTTTCCGATTTTTTGTATGAAAATAGTTATTATTTATGCATATATTCACTTCAATTTGGTTAAAAATACTTCTAATGTCATCCAATGTCAAATCAGATGTGCCATGCCAATTTTTTGGTATAGCCCCCAACAAACTTTCCGTCCATTTTCGAATTTTGTATCAAAATGGTTATTATTTATTCATGAATTTACTCCATACTGGGTAAAAACTCTTCCAATATCATGGTGCCACGCCCATTTTTAGGTGTTTCTTCCATAAAAACTTACCGCCCATTTCCAAATATTTTCGAGAAATATGTTGGTATACATATCTGTTTTTTTTAGCTCAAAATTTTAAATTAATATTGTGTGTAAACTTGGGTGACCACTGATGATCACACATAAACTATTCAAAAATTCGAGTGACGGGTATTTAAGCTTCGGTTCTACCGAAGTTAACGTTTTTTTCTTGTTTTTTGTTGTTTTTGGCATTCAAGTCAACTTGATTGTGCGTAATGAAGTGCAATAAATACTTAAAATACTTGGCATTCAGGTAGCTTACTTTATTATGTTCTTTAGCAAAAAAAAAAAAAAAAAAATGTATTTTAATAAACTTCTTGTCAACTTCAAACGAGTCGAAACTCAAGTGTGCTATACATTACACAACTCTTATCGGTAACGTCATCAACATCAACATTGACTTGAGGTAGACTAGGTAGGCATGACTTTGCCTATTAGTAGTGTTGTGTCATTTCAGTACTCTCTACAGACTAATCTAACTGCTTGAATTTGTGTTTGTGTAGAATTTTATCGTTTCATCTAAATTGAGCACAATAATTACTTGGCGTCATAGCCAACACAAGCAACCAAGTATAAAAACCTTCTAGTATATATAGATTTAGTATGTATCCTTTACGTTATAATTGTAGTAGTTGTATACTTCTATACTATATATTGCTTGATTTGAAATTGTGGTATTTTTGCACACATTGAGTGCAAAAATTTAAGTGGCAATTGACTTTAATTTTTCAAAGCACACTACACTACTTGTACACTACTACAGACAGATGAAAGCTAAATGAGAATTCTGTGGTGCAATTAGTAGAAAGATAATGACGTCTTTAGCTTAATTGTACTTCTGATGCTGTTGCTACAACTGCTACTGATGTTGTGTGTGCTCTTATGGTTTTAAATGGGCGGTTAGAAGTTTTTAAAGTGAAAATGAAAATATGATTTATTTTTGATGAAAGACTCGGCACACATGTATGAAAGAGATAATAAAACATGTTAACGCTCTTAATTCTATTTATATACACAACAAAAACTCTTAGTTGCATGTCTATGAGATACCCTGTATTAAGTCTAAAGTTATATGATGTTAAAATTTTTTTTCAGGGCAATAATTTTGTTCTGATATGCTCATTCCCCTAATAGCTATGTCCAAAATGTATTTTTTCTTAATTAAGGTATTCAGAATGGTCTTGCAAAAAATTAAAAATTAACTTTGCACTCGAAGGCAATTTTTTTGTATGGAAATTTTTGTGGGTTACTAGAGTTGAAAGACCATTCTGAATACCCTTAATGGAAAATAAACTATTACTATTATCTTTGAGATCGAAACAATTAGGCAATTCTAGCCAAGTCAAGCCAGAATTCGGTCTTAACCGGTATTTTCGCGAAGCTCCAAAAGTCAACTTCGAAAAATCAAGGAAAAACGTTAACTTAATACCAGCCAGATCTTGGTTTGGTTTATTTATGATCATTAGTGACTTAGGTAAAATTTGGAGAAGAGATGACTATTCTTTGAATGAAACTAATCATTTTAATAGGTTCGGTTTTCTTAACCTGCTCTAAGAAAAGTGTGTATCCCCTAACAACGACATTCCGTTTCTGGCTGTAGCTACACATTCTGATAAAATGTGGATAGGTGTTTTCGCCATACTACCACAGTATCTACACTCAGGAGAGCTTGCTACACCCATTACATGTAGGTATTTTCTAAGTCTGCAGTGACCTGTTAGACGCACTATCATGATCCTTAGCTGAGTTCTGTCCAGCTTAACCAATGCCTTGTTAACATTATAGTTTAATCCCACTTTTAAAAATTTGCACTGTCGCATGCCCTGCCTTAAGAATCAGTGTTCATCGCTGGCTTGTTTTCTATCATTACGGCTTCCAATGGGACAATACGGTTCTGGGTCTATTAGAGGAGTTGCGGCCCTCTTACTGGCTAGTGCGTCTGCTTGCTCGTTGCCTGGGATGTTTGTATGCCTTGGCACCCACAACAGTTGTACCCTGTTGTTTTGTCCTAGTACATTTAGGGTGGCTATAGCCTCTTGTACTAGTTTAAATTTTACTGTATCAGATCAGATTGTAGTGTAGTATTGCTATATCGCAGTTATGGTAGTTACTGCCAATATTGATCAGCGCGCAACGGAAGATGCTAGTATATCTATCCAGGGATTCCCATAGTTTAGTTTTTGGGCCAGCTACTCCAAAACCGGCGCCTTCGTCGGTGAGTGAAACGTCTGCATACCACTTGATGGTGTGTGGTTTTTGTTTGTATGCGTTTTCAGATGTCCAAGTCTTCTTGCTTAACCATCTGATGGTAAAATCTTTGTCAATATTGTAACTTTTGGTTATAATGTCCATAGGCATTGACAAAAGTTGAGGTAGATGCAGTTTTGTCTTCATCTATCAATTTGCAGATGAGCGTAGTTCTCATCCTTCGATTCACTTTTATGTCTAGTGGTGTCAAGTCTAGAATTGTTTCAAGTGCTGCTGTAGGACAGGTACGTATCGCCCTTGTGATGCCTAGGCATGGTAGTCGTTGTAGTGACTCGAGATTTCTTTTGGTCGTGAGTTGGTTCGAACTATCACCTCACCCCCATATAGGAGTATGGGTTTGACTACCATGTTTTTAAATTAGTACTTACGAAAAACTTGTATATAATGTTTTAAAGTCAAAGATACATACCTGAAATAAAAATGAGAAGAAAAAAAGATATTAGAAAAAATTATTTTGTTCATCGTTTAAGATATATGCTAATGTATTATTGAAACCTTTTCAAATTAATTAGTTCCAAAAAAGTTAAAGAAGAAAACTTTACTTTACTCGAAATTGGGTTAAATAATTAAAAGTTCATGAAAGACATTATTTTTCATGCTTTTTTTTTTTTTTTTTTTTTTGTTTCAATATTTTACAAAAACAAGCTCATCTGTTTTGATATCCAAACTGTAGCATATAAATAAACAAGTAAAAACATAAAATAAGTAACTAAGACATTTCAATGTTGCGCACTCAGCCATCAAATTAGGTTCATTTCTCGGTGATGACCTAACTCTTAACAATATACAACATAGTTAGACAGCAAAAAAAACTTCAGATACAAAGATGTGAACCAACTTTTTTAGTATAGAAACTCATAGAAGCAAAGTGGCTACATTTGTTTTGGAGTTCGTATGTATTTTTTTAGTTCTGCTTGAGTTGCTTATTGTTGTTGAAAATCTTCTATTTCGAGAGCAAAACACCGGTTGTTATTTTTTATATATTTTTTTTTATTTATTATTACAGCTAGTTCAATGATGGTCAGCATTACTAGTAGCCCTGAACATTGAGCTGCTGCCAGTGCCAGTGCCACTGCCACTAAATCATAGCCATGAAATATTTACGCAAGAAAAGACGATGAAAAATGTGTCTTTACATTGATATATATACTATGTACTGCTATGTTACATTGTTGTATATTTATTATTTTGTTTGTAGTTCAGTTAGATAGTTAAAGGTGTATCTTATAGATACTGGAAATCACTGAGCCAAATAAAATACAAAAAATTGCAAAATATATACAATATAATACTCTATACAAATATGCATAAAACATACAAAATTTCATGCTGGACTACGCGTCTACATCATCATAATCATCATCATCATCGTCAACAATCCACATCATTTTTATAGTTTGTAGCTTTTGTTTGCGTAAAATTTATGACAAAAGACAACAAAAACTCAACAAGCAAACGAGCAAACGTGACTATTTTTCAAAAAAAAAATACTGGAGACAACGCTGGCCCTTTAATCTATGCATTGCTCCTTGTGGAAAAAATAAGAATAATAAGAAGAAGCAGCCCTTAAGCATTGAGAGAAAAAAAAAGTATCTATAAAAACCGTAATGAAAACTTGTTCATGCGTACATTTAACCGATAAAAGTTACCAAACTGTATCCTAAACTAAATCAGAGCTAAACTATCTTTCTCTCACTTTCACGGCGCATATTCACATAAACTTTGTTTAGAATTACCAAAAAAAAAAAGTGACTTTGCAACTATTGTATTGGTAGGGAAACTCAACCCGTATGCCCGCATTTATGCAGTCTTTTTTGTATTAATCTACTTCTTCGTTTGGCAATTTTGTGTCCTTAATGTAGATTTTCAATGATTTACTACGAAATTCGTTTTGTAACTTTGCAATATTTCATAATTTATCATCAAAAATGAACGAAAGAAAGGTGGCAACACCTGCGTTACAGCTTAGACCTGGTTAGTACTTGCGCTGTCCTCGGGTTTTATTCAGTTGTTACCCCCAAAAAAAAGTCACTAATTGACTTTTGAGATTTAGTGTTGTTGGCTTTTTAGTTAACAAATTTTTGACTACGTTTGAAAATAGAGTTACAATAAATTATTAAAAAGGTAAAAATATGAAAAGAAAATATTGAAAGCATAGCTGCTGATGGCTTTGCTTGTCGACAACATAGTGCAAAGTTCATTTAAAATCAATATTAATTTATTTTTTTGCTGTGATTTTGAATTTATGAAGCATATTATTTTCCAAAAATTAGTTTACTTTTTGGATATTTGTTATAATAAAATGTATATAGCACATTAATTAAAATGCTCGAACATGAACATTTTTGAATTAAAACAAGTACAAACTTTATTTTAATAACAGTCAAATTGCAAATAATAAACGAAAAACAAAGAAAAATAGTTTATATGTTCACCAGGTGCTAAGATTAAATTTCACAATGGATTTGGTCATGAATTTATATGGAGGCTCAATGTTATATAAGCCCGATCCTTACCATACCGATAGTGTTCACTTAGGCGGACATTCAATGGGATTTTACCAAATTTTAATTGGATTCATTCAGAAAAAATAAATGTTTTCATACAAAAATTGCAAAATGGGCCGTAAGTTTGTATGGGGGCTATATCTAAAAATGGGTCTGGCACCTTGGTTTTAACATTGGATGATAGAAGAAGTATTATTTCACAATTTAGAGTAAATACAAACATAAATAATAACTATTTTCATACAAAAACAAGAAAGAACGCTGAAGTCGAGTATGCTCGACTGCAAGATACCCTGTACCCAATCTTTATGTACCTTAAATTAAGTCCTATCTTTGTTATATACCTTATTGTATTGAATTTTCAAACAAAAACTTGAAAAATTGGGTAAATTTATATGGGGGCTATACCTAAAATTTTATTGGTCCTACCCATATTGGGATATTTTATTGGGACTATCACATACATAATTTATACTAAGTTTGAACTTCCTAGAATAAAAAACAATGACGTTTTTATGCAAAAACCAAAAATTTTGGGGTACATTTGTATGGGGGGTACCCATTAAAATGGGTCTAGAGAAAACCGTTTGTAAGTGCACACTTGACGGCCTAGGAGAGTCTAAGTTTCAATTTTGAAAGCTCTACCTCTTATAGTCTCCGAAATAATCGTTTTCATACGGCAGACAGCAGGACGGAAAGACGGACGGACAGACATAGCTAGTTGGACTCCCCTTCCAATGCTGATCAAGAATATATATACTTTATATGGTCTATCTTGGCTCCTTCTGCCTGTTACATACATTCTCACAAACTTAATATACCCTTCTACCCTTTGGGTACAGGGTATAAAAATCAAGAATAAGCGGTAGGTGTATATGGGAACTATACCTACAAATGGACATGGCACCTTGGTTCTGACATACAAACTGTTTAGGCCTGAAAAAAAACTTATATTTCGAATTTCTTTAAAACTTGCCGTGTAAAACGCAATGCAACAGATAGACAAACATGACTAAATTGTCGTTTTTCTCGTCGAGCTGATCAGGAATATATATATACTTTATGGTGTCTCCGATGTTTTCTTTAATGCGTTAAAAATTGTTATGTCCTTGCGTATCGCTTTTGCTCTTCTAGTGGATCACGGTTTAACTCAATCAACTCCCTCTATTTGATACTGCATTTTAGCAATTTATGGTTTGATCAAATTCGAATTTATGGTTTGATCTGCTTGGTAATGCTTGAATAGCTTTTAACAAAAAAACAAACCATTTTTTTTCTAGATATTGTTGCAAGATGATAAACAGTTGTTTTCTTTGCCTTTTTAAATGGACCGATGGATCGAACCTAATTGTACTTTCGATATTACATTTCTGGCACAATAATATTTTTCATATTTCAAGATCGAAAATTAATGAAAAGTCTCATATAAACTGCAATTTAATTACTTTAAAAACATGTAAGTCTTTAAAATCATAGCACTAAGATTTCTTTGTTGACTTTATGCGATGCACTTCATTTAAATCCACATAAAAAATTACCAGTCTAAGAGAGCATAACTAAAAGAAAATATAAACAGAATTCAAGTATTTTAGAATGTTTTCGTACTGTCTGCAACTTCATTCTTTAGATACAAAAAAGGCAACAGTAGCTCAAGCACTAAATTTAAGAAAATAATTGGAAAAAAAATTACAAAAAAAAAAAAAATGCTCAAAATACAAAAATAACCGCAAAAACACAAAAAAGGGGAAACATATTTAGTTTGTTTTGAAAAAAAAAAAAAAAAATGAAGTGGATTTAATTATGTGGAGTGAAGAAGTAGACGAAACTCCACGCAGAGTATAAAAGGAAAAAAAAAAGATAAGAATGTGAAAACTCCATAAATAAATCTTGAAATGCATGTTCAAATGTAAATAATTTTAAAACCTTATAGCGAATATGCTTATTGAAGTTAAAAATACAAACTGGAATTATTATAATTGAGAAATCGGTCTGATTTTTTTCTTTTTTTAAAATTCATACAATGCATTTGCGCTCAAAAATTATGCCATTAAATGCATTTTAACCCAAAAAAAAAATATTTTAAAAATAAAATGTTTAAATTATGCATTTTGCATGCTCTCATTCAGTTTTTTTTTACAACACCTTTTGTTGCTGAATTATTGTATAAAAAGTCAGAAAGCGTCGAGTGCACAAATGGCAATCATGGCCGCAATTGCTCGGATGCATTAATTTCAATGAATAATTTATGCGAAATGATTTCGAATTTATGAAAGTATGCAAAATATGCAAATATGCAAGAGATGAACAACACACACACACACACACGCAGAACATGAAGGATGCTGCAAACTCTTGCATCTCTTTCATCATCAATGATAAAAGCAAAGTTGGTCGTATTAATTACACAAAATTAATTTGCATAGATCCGCCATAATGTGCATGCAGAAGAGTATGTGTGTGTGTGTGTGCGTTTGTGTTGGTGTGTATATTCCTGTACGAGAATGCTGTGAAGTTGCGGCTGAATATGTTCTAGATACAACAAACTTTTGCTTATTGGATTATATCAGATTTATGTTGTTGTTGCTTTTATTGTTCATCATAATACAAATATGTAAGCAACAATTACAATAATAACAACAACAACATCCACAATCTTCTCCATGTCTCAGGCATCATTGACTTTGATTATAGTCAAATATCAGGTAAATTTGCATTAAGCTATTCTAGAGTAGCGTACAAAACTTGTGTACACGAGTCGTACTGTATAAACCACACAAAATGGATTTCCTTGAGTTGAGCTGATTTGTTGGCATCTAACACTCCGTGTACATTTCTATTCTTTGGCTTAAATTGTAATTCCAAAATTGGTTTTGATTTTGAAACATATTTATCCTTACCATTGCTATTGTCATTATTATTGAAATAATATATAAATTACTTTTGTGTTGTTGTTTTACGGTTTTCCGAAATAGTTAGTTGATTAATTTTGTGATTCAAATACATAGATTGGGGGCGACTGTGCGATAATTACATGCTGCGGTACATGTAAATTTAAGAACAAAAGCTTATCTAATTCATTATAAATTTAAAACTGATAGAATGTTGTGATGTCTGAAGCCCCAGTCAACACACACACCGTCCATTATTATCCCATGGATTTTAAAACCGGACATCATTTCGTTTGGGAATATTAAGTTTTTAACAACATTTTAGTTTGGGATCCATAGCACACAATTTTGCAGCAAAAGCGTTAAAATTGTGAATATTATTTAGAATTGGTGTTTTGAACTCTAGATAACTGATGCTAAAATTATCAAAAGCAACAAACTAGCCTAATTTTTATTTTTTTTGCCCGGAATAGGACCCAAAAATTACTATTTTCTGTACTAAACAGTCAACTTTGACATTCTATATCACAAAAACTAGACCTATGCTCATTCTGATTTTTTTGCCATTTTTTCAACCATCATAAGAAAAAGGGAAAAAAGTTCGGGAAGCTCTCTAGCAATATTTTCTCACAATTAGTAAAAAAAATTTGTAAAAATAACACATTTTTCTCTCACATTTCTACACTCTCAAAAAAATAATATATATATTTCATGTAAAATTAAAAATAAAAATTTAAATAAAATAATTGAATGATTTTTATATAAACATAGAATTTAAATTTTATTAAATCAAATAATTGTTTACAATTTACAATAACATACTAAAATTCATTAATGTAAAAGAGTAATCATAAATTTACCAATATATGATCACTCTTCCGAAAAAGGAAGGTGTAGCGAACATACTATGCTTGAAGTCTGAATAATGTAATAATGTCCCGTCAGCATAAACTGACGATCAGTCCGTTACGTGTATACCTCGTTACAAATTTTTCGAAGTAATTTTTATTCAAATTTAGTATAATACTCCAGCTTTACCAAGCAGATTAAACCATCAATTCGGTAAAGTACGAAGAAAGAGCCCATTGCTAGCACTGAGTATCGAATAGAGCTAAGAGTTTTAAATTTTCCATGTGACAGGGGTTGATTGAGTTAGATTATGATCCACTAGAAGAGCCAAAGCGATACGCAAGGACAGAACAATTTTTATACCCACCACACATAGTGTGAAGGATATTATCAGTTTGTCGGAAAGTTTGTAACGCATTAAAGGAGGCATCGGAGACGCCATAAAGTATATATATTCCTGATCGGCTCGACGGGACAAATCAATTTAGCCAGGTCCGTCTGTTTATTCGTCCGTCTATCGGTTTCAATACGTTTTACTCGAAAAGTTTTTAAGATATAGAACTGAAATTCAAAACTTAAGATTTTCTCAGTCCTAAGCAGTTTGTATTTTTCACGCCCATTTTTTTCTTCAAAATGTTTATTATTTCTCCTTTTTTGGTCCTAAGAAATTTGTATGTCAGAACCAAGGTGCAACGCACATTTTTAAGTATAGTCACCATATACACGTACCGCCCATTATTGAGTTTTTGTATGAAAATAGTTATTATTTATATATGTATTCACTCCAAATTGGGGGAAAAAAACTTCTAATGTTATACTATGTAGACACCACCGATATAATAAGGATCGGTTCACTATAACATTTAGCCCTATACAAACTCACCGTTCATTTTCTAATATATTTTCAAGAAATTTATTGTTATATCTGTATTTTTAGCTTAAAATTTAAATTAATATTGTGTCTTAACTTGGGTTGTAACAGACCCATCCCATCATGAAATTTTATCTAATCCATTGATGATCACACGTAAAGTTTTTAAAGATTCGTGTAACAGGTACTTCGGTTTGATCGAAGTTAACATTTTTCTTTGTTTTTCTTTAAAGTTTAAAATTTTGGAATAAGTTTGTATGGTCTTATTAAAATCATAAAGAACAGTTGTCCTATACACCAGACAAATGGGCATGGCTATATATGTAGGATTTGTTGGCTTTGTGAACACCAACTTTTTAAAAGATATTTTCAAATGTAAATGAATTAATCAACATTCCCAATTTGTAGTAAAATTATTAAAGCATTTTCACAAATAGAATTGAAACTGACTAGTTACACTAGTTAACACCAAAAATGATGGAATTTTTGAGAGTTTTGGTGGACATTTTCAGAATCAATGTTCAAAAATAGATGAAAATTGGTCCACGTGAAAACAGATCGATAAATGAAGTCAAAATTTGTAAATCAGAGTTATTTAGCTACCCAAAATTATAAAAACCGATTTATTTAAATATTAAGCTAAACTTATAATGCTACATCTTATAATTATGAGGCCACACTTATTGTGATGTATTTTCTTAATACTTTTTTTGCTGTGTAGGGTATACAAATAAAAAAAAAAACGTATACTTAAGTTTTACATTTAACAATTTGAAATGCAGCGCACATCAGACGATTTTGCGATAAGGCCAGCGCCAAAATCAAGTCATTCGAACTTATTTTTTTTTTGTTTTTTATACAATTTGAATTATCTTCGCTTTGTGTGTTGAAATTGCGTGACAAAAATTCTTAAATACAAAAAAAAATACTTAAATGCATTTGAGTAGGTACATAACACGAGAAGAAAAAAAAAATTTAGCAAAATAATTTTTCATCATTTATTTTATTTTCATTGTTAAGGCAGTTTATCGGCGTTAATCAAAAGTTCAGCAGCATTTGAGCTGCATAAGATTAAAATACCAGACAGACACAGACTGAGAGACAACAGCTACAACGACCATGAAAAAAAAAACGGCTAACTAATTTAAATTAATGCCTTTGGTAAAACTGAAAAGAAAATTTTGCTTTTTAATTACAAAAACATATTGCGGCATGTGTATAAAAATAATAAATTGAAGCAAAAAAGACAGATGATGTGCGCTGCTGGTTTAATTTAGTAATCCAAGAAATATGAAGGGGGATCTAGAATGGTGTTGTACAAATATTTCCGCTGTTCCGCAAAATTAAAAAAAAAAAAAAAAAAATTATTGAATGAACTATATCCACGTATAACATGCATCATCATCGTTGTTTGCCCTCATACAACGTTTTGTGTCGTCATCAAAATCAACAGCATTAATACATTTTTATAGAAATAATCATGAGAATCATAAAAAAAAAAATATATTATATTTGCGTAAAGTATTTTACTTTACGTATAAATATTATAAAAGCTGCTGCTGTTGCTGCTGCTTTGTCAGCGCCCCTATTTGCCAGAGATATTATTGCTAGAAAATACAGAAATGATCGCGTTGGTGAATGTTTTGAACGAACGAGCCCACGACGAGTAAAAGGAACGTACAAAACCATTTAATCAGTTTAAATTGACACTGGGGGTCAAATTCATTAAAACTTTTTGTTGTTTGTTTTATTTTTATTTTTTTTTCATAAAGAGATACGAATAGAATTTAACGATTGAATGAATGAGTACTGTACGTACACATACTATATAGTATCTGTTTTTTATATATAAAATTTTTTTTGTAAATTTTGCAATGCACACTGTTCCCAAATTCAAAGTTTTTGGCAGATATTCGATTTTATTTATGATTTAAAAATATATAAATATATATTTTATAAAAGAAAATACAACAGTAGAGTTGAAAGTTATTGTAACTTTATTCGAAACTCTGAAAGTCAGCTGTTTTTTACATAAACTATGGAAAATAAATTACATGGTGTGTACCATAAAAAGATTGTCAAACAATGCATGTTTAATGTGTTTTAGGTGGTTTAAATGTGTTTTCGTAAAGACATGTCCTGGGCAAGTCTAACCTAAATATTTTTGTGTTTCATAGAAAAAAAATATACCGGATTGTTATGGATTGATCGAGCCACTAACACAATATTGTTCCTCAATATGTGTATACTACGTCGATATTAATTATTTTTGCTACTTCTTGCTCCGATAAAAAAAAAAACAAACAAAAACATAAACTTCGGTAGCATCGAAGCTCAAATACCCGCCATACGAAACTTTAAGTGGGAAGTGAGTTTGTATGGGATCTATATGTTATTGTAGCCCGATCCTTCTCATATCTTTAGCATATTTATAGGATAACAGTAGAAGTGATTTTACCCAGATTGGAGTGAATATATCCATAAATAAGAACTATTCTCATACAGTATCTCAAAAATGGGCGCTAGTTTTGTATGGGGGCCATATCAAAAAATGGGCGTGGCGCCTTTCTTTAATATTGGGTGCCATTAGAAGTGTTTTTACCCAATTTGTAGTAAAGACATTCATTAATAATAATAATTTTCATGCAAAAAATGGAAAGTTTGTATGGGGGCTATATCTAAATATGGACCAAGGTGCCAGGTTCTGACATACAAACTGCCTAGAAGCACAAAGAGCTTAAGTGTAAAATTTCAGGTCAATATCTTTAAAACTTTCCGAGAAAAACGCATTGCAACAGACGGACATGGCTAGTTCGATTCGTCGAGCTGATCAATAATATATATATATACTTTATGGGATCTCCGATACTACTCTTCACACTATGTGTGGCGAGTATAAAAACTGAACCGCATTCGCCGCAATATTAGAATTCGATGCCACTGTTCTCAGGAATTTACGTATTATTTTAATAACAATTTCATGCGAAGATGAAATAAAAGTTAGCTAATTTCAAAATTTCTGCCAATAAACAGACTCATTCTTTATAAAAAAATATCCGATGTCATCGAGAATTGACTGGCTCGGTGATAATGCGTCAGAAGCCCAAAACAAAGAGTCTGGATTATCTTCGCGTAAGGCTTGAACCATTAATTTTTTTTTTGTTACTGAACTGTATATGACAAGCAAGTTACAAAGAACTTGCCAGGCAGTGTACCATGACCCAAAAAATTTCAGGAAAGGACTTGGTTGATTTACCCTTAGCAACTTACAGGCAGTTTATGAAAGAAAAGACTCTATTTAGAAAGTGGTCCAACTTAACGATTTGCGGCATATCCAGAATTACCAGGCCTGCTCACAATCATGGGACACTGTCCAATAGGCACTCATGCTATGAGGTTAGGCGTCCCCTTAAGCGAATTTTGAAGACGCTATGGCTATGAAGATGAGGAAGAAAGTTTTGAACATCTTCTCTGTCATTGCCCAGCGCTGCGTAGAAAAGTTTCGAGCTTTTGGGAAAGATTTTCTTAAAAAATCTATCGGAAATAACAAAGTTCGAAACCAGAAGCCTTTCGAAATATGTTGGTAACTTATGGTCCTATATCTCTGAGCTGTTTTCTCTGATCACGTGACACCACAATGGGCCTCTTTTGGTCTAAGTATTGTATTGCTCGTCTGAGCACTCTGGCACCTATACCTCGTATCTCTTAATTCAGCATACTCGACTGCAACTTTAATTCTTGTATTATTCTTATTTTCCACATGTTACACTCAAACAAGGAAACATATTAAATAACATTTCGTGTACTAAAATTGGCAAGTAGAAAAATAAACATTCTTATACTAATATTCATTAATAACATTCAAGATTTCAATCTTTTAATTTTGTTGCATAGCTATTTTCATTAATCTAATAAAATGTCTTTCTTATCTTTCACACCTCACAAAGTAGTTGTTGATGCTATTTGGGTAGCACATAGAAACAAAAATAATAGTAACACACACACACACACACTGATAAAGAGACGCACAGATACAATACCATATACACACACGTCTGCACATCAATTAAAGCAATTCTAAATGGTATAGGACAGAGCAAAAAAGCAAAAACTAAAAGCAAAAGCGACGTCAAAATGACAGCAAAAATATCACAAGAAGAATAGAAGAGAAAAAAAAATTGTATTGCTTGTTTATAAATTCCATTATATTTATTTATTATTATTTGCCATATACTACGCATACATAGCTTTGACTCCCGCATAAAGATATACATACAGGCATAAGCAGCAGAAACTTTTGTATACCCGCACCAAAATATATTTCATGCTGTTCACGCGTCGATTGACACTGAGAAATTTGTCTAATTTCAATGCTAGTCACGCATATCCTGGCGAAGTGAAGCCCAAAAAAAAAAAAAAATAGAATTAAAAGAAAATGTCTACAACGAAGAAACGCTGCGTGCGACGTCAAAGAATCATGAAAGATACAAACTCATATATGTGTAGATACATTTTCAGATACATACGCACACGTGTATGCGTGTGTATTTATGAAGCAAACGCATTATTTTCCGCTTATTTATAAATATAGATATATATTTTTTCTCTATATTTGACTTTGGCTTGACTTGTCTTTCAATTGATTTTGTAGCTACTTCATTTATTTTTTTTACGCGGTTGCTTAGAAGCGACGTATATAAAATACTAATTTATTTAAAATTCATTTGCTTAAAGGCATCTCATGCCTCGAGAGACCCTTTGCTGCTGTTCAACGTGCTTCGATAATATTTCGATTTACAATATTTTAACGCTTAAATACATTTTGCGTTAAGAGTGCGCAGCAATACTGTAGATACTTTTATGCGTGTTCATATGCAGATTGCTGCTTGATGGCATGAAGTGCACTGAACTTAAAGTGCGTGGCATAGTTTATATGGAGTTCTTGACTTGCTATAGCGTTGGCATAGATACTTTATATAGATGTAGAAAAGATGATTTTATGGAATATTATGCGTAACTATCACGTTTTAAGTACTTCCTACTTTATGATTTTTACATTAAATACTTCCTGCACAGCTAATTTTGCTTCTTTGCATAAATTTTGAGAATATTAAGTAAAGTATTTGAAAGATATTTTTAATTTATTTAGTTCCAAATGCGTCACATTGCACATAGGCTCCATAAGATTCATGGCATCGCTTTGGCAGACGCGTTTCTGTCCTAGTACCCAGTTGCCAAGACATGCCCGCACCGGATCGGGTGTCTTCGGACACTAGGATGTCGATTGCCACGGTCTTTCAATCAGAGATCCATGCCATTGAAGTCTGCGCCTCCACCTATTGGACTTGCCAGGATAGGTTCGTCAACCTCTCCATTGAGAAACAATTCAGAGACTCGGTCTCTCAACACTGGCTACACAATCTAGGCCTTCAGCAGGCTAAACTACTTACTCTGCCAATCATTCCTTAAACTAATATTTATCTCAGACGTGCTGAACGGGTTCCAAATACACATTTTTTTTTTTGGCAGAAATTCGAAATATAAATTTACAGATAGACATTTGGTAGTTATATCATGTATTGGAACGCCCACTTTCACTGCTAAGGGTAAATCAACCAAGTCCTTTCCTGGAAGTTTATGGGTTATGGTACCCTGTCTGGCAAGTTCTTCTGCTATGCATCCATATTAGATGAATACTGTAGTGTTGAGCCATCTCGTTAAGAGATTTCCGGTACTCAGTAATGGATTTCGATTTATTAATGTGAGCGTTCAGTGCCTTAAGGCTCGCTTGACAGTCGGAGAAAAGAAATACATGTTGTAATATACTGAGAAGATTCAACGCTTCGTTTATTGCTATGACCACTGCCTGATAAACACTACAGTGATCCGGAAGCCTGAAGGATGTTTCAGTTCTCAGATCGCCTGATAAACACTAAAGGATCAGGAAGCCTGAAAGATGTCTCAGTTTCCAGATCTGGAGAGTGAACACCTCCCCCAATTTGGCTGTTCAGTTTGGTTCTGTAAACATGCTGATGGAGTTTTCTTTCATTCACAGCAGTCCATTACAGTCATGACGCAGTGGTATGGGACGCTGTAGTAGGTAGTCGAGATACCCTAATATAATATCATCATTCATTGTTGATCTGTGTTTTAAGCTGAATCTTTAAAATAGTTCATATAAAATTGTTTGTTAAGACAACGAAGTGGTATAATTTTTCTTAATATAAGAATTATTGTGCTTGAAACAAGAATGATTGTTCTTAATATAAGAAAGGTTGTTGTGGCAACAAGAATGATTGTAGAAGCAACAAGAATGATTGTTCTAGCTACAAGAACGATTGTTCCACCTACACGAATGATTGTTCTTGATACGTAAACGATGGTTCATGATACAATAACCATTGTTCTTGATTTACTGTTGTTCTTGAATCGAGAATGGTTGAGATTTTTATATTTGCAAAAATATTATTCAAAACACACCAAAGCAATGCATCTCGTAGTGACACAATATCACATTTTACTTTTATTCAGAAGTTGAAAAATTTGTACGTAAAACCTTGTTTTTTTATTGCAATATAGTGAAATATAGTTCCAACTAATTTTCATTGATTATCCTGCAATATAAAAGCTCATTTTATTTATTGCAGTTAAGCAAACATTATTCACGTTAACGCAATTTTGTTGCAGAATGTTTGCAGTAAAATAGATACTTTTTTTTTATTAAGTTCAAAAATAACAAAGAAGACGAAGGACAACAAAACATGATAAAATATGTTCAAAATCCATTTACGATAATGCAGCAAGCAAGTCCTTGCTTGTGCTTTCAGCAATTTTGTTATTCGAAAATAAAAACAGCAAAAGAAGACTACACAGAGTGTATCAAGCGTGTCGAAAACTCCATTCAAAGTGTTTATCCTTTATATACGACGAGTATATCGAAATTTAATCAAAATAAACTTTTGTAGTAAAGCACTATAAGGACTTCTACTACTTCTTTTACTGGTTAACACTTCGAACCGCTACCATTTGGGTCAATATCGAGATTGACGCTTGCTTTTACTCTAAACACATTTTACAAACGCTTTTTATTAGCTTCGCTTCCGAAATACAGAAAGGACAAAAATGAACTGGAATGTAGCAGATTTTATTTGTTGCCTTTTTTTCTGTTTGGCACTCGATGCACTTTCTGTTGCAGATCCTTTTTTTTATTCTTTTTCACACTTTGTTCTCATGTGACACGCGTCAAATAACGTAAAAGGATGTGTAGGAGGAGAAAGTTGAAATGAAAAAAAAAAAAAAAAATTGTCCAAAAAAATCGTTGCAGCAAATTCGTGAAAGGTATTAGAATCGAGTAAAAAATATATAGCGAAATAGAGGAGGTGGTTCTGTGCGTGTAAAATGTTGGAGCGAAAAAAATAAAGAAGAAGCGCAAACTTTAAATTGAAAATTGTATTCAAGCGTTAAATTGGCTTTTCGTACTCAACCACCACTACTACTCTGCTTCCGCTACTCCCTCCTAGCCTTACGATCTTTACAACAACAAAATGCAACCATTCATCGCACAGTTGTATCTTTTCGTATTTGTGTGTATGCCGCGCCGTACTTGTGCTGTTGCAATTTTTAACCAATTTAATGATAAAGACGTGCTATTCTAAAAGTGTTTGTTTAAATTTGTTTAGTTTTCTGTTTTTTTACTATCCAATTCCAATATGCAATTTTTTCTTTTTGTGATAGTTTGTATTTGTCATTTGGCATCTATTTGACTTTTAATATATTTATTTGGTTTTTTCAAAAAGTTTGTAATCGAAATTTAAAAATGAGATAAGCAAAAGTTTCTAAAAAAAATAATAAACAAAAAAAAAAAAACCTTTTGAATTCCAAAAAACACCTCAAGCACACTTACTCGAAGGCTTCTTGAAAACGGGCTTAGGGAAAGTTTTCGGGATTGTTACAACGCAATTTGGGTTTGCAGAAAAGCAGAGAACTAATGCTTGCCTTGTTTTGAAAGTCATACCGCTTCAACGACACACTCGGAGCGAGCGCTGTTCAGAAGAAAATTATTCTACTGACTCCTCCTCTTCCTCGTTTCTACAGCTCCTACAAAAGTCATTTGATGGGGACGGCATGGGGTAGCATGTCCCGTGAGAGCTCCGACCATCATGGATAGAGTCTGTCTATTATGGCGCATGAGTTGGGCTGTTCGTTTAGTGCTATACTCTGACCACATACGTTTCGAGATATTACAACTGGGATTTGTGGTCCACCTACTCTGATTATTTCCTCTTTCACTCCCAGATTCTGGGAGGCCATGGGAAATTTCTGTCGAACTCCTCCCTGGAGAAATAACGGAATTTGTACCTTCTCTGGCCAATCTATCTGCTTTGCAATTACCAAAAATATATCTTGGTGACCTGGAACTCATGTGAGGCATCTCGTTTAGAGATGTGCAGCACTGGGAGATTGTTTTAGAGTAAGACCCAAGTGCTTTTAGGGCAGCCTGACTATCCGAGAAGATGTATACTATTTGTCTACTACCTGAGTGGTGCTCTAAATAATGCATGGCTTCGTGTATAGCGATCATTTCAGCTTGGAAAACGATGCAGTGTTCGGGAAGCCTGAAAGCTTCTCTAATCTCCAGGTCCGGGGAAAAGATACCTCCTCCGACACTTACTACGAGTTTGGACCCGCCTGTGTAGGTAGGTAGGTCTTCACATTGTGCTCTTGTTGGGATAACAATGTTATACTTCTTATTAAATGTTGGGTATGAAGTACAGTAGTCTGTGGCGGGTGGCAAAGACACTAGAAGGTTGAGTATCTACAAGTGTCCATAGTTGCAATTGAGCCAGCCTGCTGTATCTCTAACTCTCATAGCTGTGTACGCTGCCAGTTCTTTGCTATGAGATCTTAGGATAATATGATAAGAGAGTTTTTAGTGCACCAGATGGTGTGGTACGTAGTGCACAATTAATGCAAATCTCCGCACTCCTTTGAACTTTCTTTAAACGTCACTTTATCAAGTGCTGGCCACCAAACGCAAACTTGATACAGAAGTATTGGTCGTACCACTGCCGTGTACAGCTAATGTATAATGCAAGGTGAAAGCCCCCACCTTTTGCTAGTGGTCTATAATTATACTTGCATTTTTGCCTTTCTAATGAAATCAATTTGGAACTCACCGGTTGAATGGTTTCAAAGTCCATAGCGGACATAGAAATATATAGATTTTGTCATATTAGAGACAAATATGGGTAGAAGACATTAAATTGTTCAATTTTCTGTTTACGTCTTTAAAAAATAATCCAATCATCTTAGCATTTAAGTTCTTAACAAACAAAAGGTTCAAACAAGACAATAGAGTAACTTTTAAATTAAAAAGGATTTTTTGAGAGCTCATTTGAAATGTGATATTTAATATATTCACAAAGTCTTTTGCATGTGCTTTGCTTAATTTAATGAATTTCAGTGCTGTAATTTATACCGAAATTACATTGATAAAATACTTTCAAATTCAAATAGTTTCTTATGAAAAATTTAAATATTTTAACTTTTATTTTTCAATTAAACTTTAGAGTTTTTATTTTCGCCATTCAATTAATTTCGATGTTACACCTTAAGCATATTAATTTAGAAAGCTTGGATGTCATTTTCATATTTTGTTTATTTAATGAACACGTTTACCTACATATAAAGTACGTACATGTTTATGACTTTTCGCAAATCTATTAATTTATATGCGCCCTTCACTTCATTACAAATCCTTTACATATTAAAACTTTATCGTGACATTTCAGTAATTTGTATGATTTTGACATTTGCGAAGAAGTTTTGATTTATGTCTTCTCAAGTTCTCATTTTAAATGCGAATCGTGTAACTTTGATTAGAAAACAACATTACAACAATTTGCTTTTTATTTATTTATATGAATTTGTATTACGCAATTTGTTGTTGTTTTTGTTTTTGTACATCTTGTGTACTTATTTGTGTAATTAGGATTAAATATACATTTCATGTAATTACATTGTGCCTTGAGGCTTATATTCCAATTCAATTTTAAAGTAAGTAAATAAATCTGATTTTGAGCAAATTTTACATTGAAAATGTTTTAATTAAAACATCAGAAAACAAATTTATGTTTACACTTGTCTATAAATTATTTAAAAAAAAATGCTGCAATTGCGACTATGAGATACCTTGTATCCGAACTATTGTATTTGAATATAGTATTATCTTTTGTTCATAGATCATACAAACTTGATCTCAGATATTTTTATCAGGGCTAAAATTTTAATATCTGTGGCACCTATCTTTTAGCCGAGTGACGAAGATACATTTTTCTTTTCTCCCTCTCATTGGGCCTGAGGACATATACATATATACTGGGGTGATCCAAAAATGCATGGGTAAAAATTTTTAACATTTTTAAGCTCCTACTCCCTAGGATTGTTGTATATCGAACACAAGAAGACGCATATTTTTCTTTTCGTTTTTTAATCGGATTATTTTTTAATGATGCCACAAAGCCCCTGAAATTTCGCATGTATTTTACATGGAAAAATAACACTTTTTCGTTGATTGAATATAGAAACTTGCAAAATGAAAATTTTTTAAACCGATAACGATTCATAAATGGTTTTGGGTAAAATGTTCCTACAAAAAATTGCTAATATTTAAAAACTGCTCAATAAATGGTTAAATGTTATTCTAAGACCATTAATGAAGAGAAATATCGTTACCCGGTTCAAAAATGTTTATTTTTTAGGTTTCTACAATGTTCAATAACTATGGGGTCTTACATAAAAATGGACGACCTTGGGTTTGACATACAGTCTGTAAAGAAAGAACCCGCAAATATGAAAAAAAAAACATGGAAAAACGTTGGAACCGAAGGTCAAATACCTGTCGCACAAATCTTTAAAGAGTTTATGGTGATAATCCGTGGCTTAGTTAGAACTTCGATATGGTACGGGTGGGGTAATGAGAGGTAAGTTTGTATAGGGCTATTCGTTATAATGGCCGGGTCCGTACCATATTGGTGCTGTGTACATAGGATGGTATTAGATGTGATTTTACCCAATTTGAAGTGAAAACATTCATAAATAATACTTATTTTCATACAAAAATTCAAAGATGTGCGATAAGTTTGTACAGGGGCTATACCTAAAAATGGGCGTGACACCTTGGGTTCAACTTTGGATGACATAAGAAGAGTTTTTGCCTAATTAGGAGTGAATACATGCATAAATAATACCTACTTTCATACAAAAATTCGAAGACGGATGGTATATTTGTATGGGGGCTATACCTCAGAGTGGGCGTGGCAATCTGAATTTAACATACAAACTACCTAGGACTGAGAAAAGCTTAATTTTAGAGTTTCAGCTCAATATCTTTTAAAGTGAGCGAATGAATTACCTTGCAACAGACAAACAGACGGACATGGCTAGATCGATTCGTCTTATCGAGCTGATCAAGAATACATATATATATATATATATATGCGGATTCCGATGCCTCCGATAATGCGTTACAAACATTTTGACAAACTGATAATACCCTTCACACAAATTATTTTAATTATATTATGGTTATGTCGCCTTCAAAATAGGCGCCATTTGAGCTGATGCAACGATTTTAGCTCGCTCTTAGGTCACCGAAGGTATGACCTTTAACAATTTTCTTTGATGGCATCGATCGACTCAAATCGCTTTCCACGAAGAGTCAATTTTAGTTTTGGGATTAGGAAAAAGTCACAGGGAGCCTTCTCTGGCGAATACGATGGTTGCTCGGTGTTATTTATATTATTCCGGCCGTTTTCTGCGGATAATCTCGCGAGAGGTGCCTCAAAACTGATAAATAATAAAGCCGTAATAACCGTTTAAGCATCCGGGAGCAACTCAAAGAGAATCACACCGCGACAATCAAATAGCAAACATTTTCTGAGTACTTATTTTACAGAATGTACTAAGAAGTCGTTGCCGAGCTTAAGTTTCAAATGTGATTTTTGAGTCGCAGTGTGAAATAGCGACTGCGAATTGAAACTCGCAGTGATTGCAAACAGTGAAGCTCGCGAAAATGATTCGCTGATGATGAGTAATAAAAGCAGTTTTTAGCGAAGAGCAATACACACACAAATTGCTGTTATCTGAACGTGTTCACTAAACATTGTGAATTTTAAATGACTGTGAAATAATCACTAAAAGTGATTTCACTGCCAACACTATTACAAACTTTTAGACAAATAGGTACAAAAAGAAATCACAAATTCTAACTTGATATATCAGTTCAAAATAAACGATCATAATGTAAGTAACTAGACTATTCTTAAGAACTTTACCATATTATTTTACTATGTATATTTTTTTCATATTTTTCACAAAGTCACTTTAGTACTTAGGCATATAACATTCAATTTATACGAATGCTAAAAATGTACTAAATTAAGCTGTTTTTTTTTTTTTTGTATCTTGTTGCCCTCAAAACAAAGTTCGAGCTTAACATTTTTGACACAAACAGGCAAATACATTGACACACGAGCAAAATGCTTGTAAACATTTGCTCTAGGTGCTTGCGGGAGGAAGGTTGTATGTGCGTGTGGGTGTGAGTTAAAGTGCGTTTTCTGTTTAAGTGTGTGTGTGCAATCAGTCATGAGAGAAACAAGCAAATACCATTAAAAAGCTCATACCACAACGTTCGTAGATATGCGTGCGTGTATGTACTACGGCCTATTTTGGAAAATTTGCCGCAACGGATACGGTTTGCGTGCGTTCCTAAATTTTGTGAAGTAGAATTGTACAGAGACTACCGCTAAATACGGATTTGGACAGTAGTAGCAAAGAGTATGCGTACGGCTTCAATTTTTTTGTTGCATCGCAACGCTCATTAAATCAATGTTGTCGGCAGCTTGTAGCTCAACATTTCTTTTAATTTTTTCAGTGCTAAGCAAAACACTTAATACAATGCTTGCAGCAATTTTCACATTGATTGCGTATTTTTTTCTTCGAAGAAGAATTTTAAATGAAACACTTAAAATTGCTTTGCGTGTAGTTAAGAAATCGATCGGGTGTGTAATTAACCTTTTCTTTGCTAAAAGTTTTAATGTTTTGCCTGGCGAAACATTTAATTTTAGTGTCTACCAAAACTCTTTAGTTGCTCATCATTCTTTTTGATTTTTTTTTCATATAACAAAGCTTTAGATATAAACAAAGTAGCAAATCAATAATGATACCCGTAAACACAAATCACAAGGATAATGCCCAAAGCAAACGACACGCAGAAGGACAGACCTTCGAGACAGACCGACTGAAAACGGAAAGACAGGACGAACGAACAAACAGATAAGCACTTTTATAGTTGTTAGTGTGCGCCTTTAGGACTTGTCTTCGTGCTTTGTGTGTTACACTTGTCTATAACACATCCTCTATATAGGAAGATAATTGAGCATATAAAGTAAAACACGTTCAAGAAAATTAAGCTGCTACTGCTGCCATATAACAACTTTAATGAGAAACAAAATAAAAATAAAGCCAAAATTGTTATAATGAGCAAGAAAAATATGTAGTAGCAGCAACAAACGCGATTGAATTATTTTTTTTCTTTCCTGCAGCAATTTTATTCAGTTTTGTTTCATTTTATTTAAGCCAAAATATAAAAAAAAAAAAAAAAAAAAAAAAAAACCAGAAAGAACGAAGTCGAATATGCTCGACTGCAAGTTACCCTGTACCCAAACTTTATGAACCTTAAGATCGGTTCTATTTAACTACCATACCTCATTGAATTGAATTTTCATGCAAAAACTTAAAAAAAAATCGGGTATATCTTTGTATGGGGGTTATATTTAAAATTTTGTTGGACCTTCCCATATTGGTTTATTTTATTGGGACTATCATAGGCATCATTTATACCAAATTTAGACTTCCTAGATTAAGAAACAATGACGCTTTTGTGCAAAAACATAAAATTTTGGGGTAGATTTGTATGGGGGCTGTGCCTAAAATTGTGTTGGTTCCACCCATGTTGGGATAATTTATTGGGACTAACATAGACTTAATTTATACTAAATTAAGACTTCCTAGAATAAGAAACAATGACGTTTTTATGCAAAAACCCACAATTTTGGTGTAGGCTATACCTACAATTTGGTTGGTCCTTCCCATATTGCTATATTTCTTAGGAACTATCATAGGCATAATTTATACCAAATTTACACTTCCTAGAATAAGAAACAATGACGTTTTTGTGCAAAAACACAAAAATTTGGGGTAGATTTGTATGGGGGCTATACCTCAGAGAGAACGTGGCATTCTGAATTTAACATACAAAGGACTGAGAAAAGCTTAAGTTTCGAGTTTCAGCTCAAGATCTTTAAAACTGAGCGAATGAATCACTTCGCAACAGACGGACAGACAGACAGACTGACATGGCTAGATCGATTCGTCTATAGATCGATCAATCATTTGTCCTACTGTGATCACGGGTTACTATAAGAAGTATTTTTACCGTATTTAAAATTAATCGATTCATAAATAACCTTTTTATGAAAAAGTTGTTTTTAGAAGAAGTTTAATAACTTGGTCAATATTTGTCGAATTTCTTTCATCAAACATCCGTTTTACTCATAAAGTGCGTACTTCAAAAAGCTGTGTACTATAGATGTTGCTTTTAAAATTAATGGTGTAACCAAATATCGATAAGTTTGAAAACTTTTTGAAAAAAATTAAACTAATATATTTGTCTTGAAAATAAGCACAGAGAGGTTCTGAAATATTATAATATTACATATATTGGTCGAAAGGTCCTAGTTTTTTCTTTCCAAACTGGGTAAAAAATAAATTTTGACTCGTAATTGACTGAATTATTGCCTAATAAGTAAAAAAAAACAAGAAAAAATATTTTTCTTACCATAAGTCGATATTTTGGGACTGTTCCGATAATTCCAAATATTCAGATTTGTTTTACTCGACCAGACCTAGAACCCCTACTATAAGAGTTCATAACTATTTCAGCTATTTTTAGGCAATTAAATTGAACCACGAAAACTTGAATCTACATTACTTTGGGAATACAATCAGTCAGGATTTAAATTTTTGTAGTGTTCCAATCTTGAAATGCATACGAATCAAGAACCAAGCTTGGTTTTTGTCGACCGCTTGAAGCTCAGTGTGCCTCAACCATGGGTCCTTCTTCGAACATGGATGCTATTAGAAGTGTTTTTACCATATTTGACTTAAATCACTTTATAAGTAAAACATTTTTCGTATAAAAACTTAAAAACTAGCGGAACTTTGCTTTCAACATGTAAACTGCTTACGGCTGAGAAAAGCATAAGTTTCGAATTTCAGGTCTTTAAAACTGATCGAATTAAACTTCAGACAAATAAAGGGACATGGCTAGATCGACGCGTCTCGAACTGATCAAGAAAATATTTACACAACTTTATAGGGTGAAAATATTTGGTGTCTCCAATATTGAGCCACAAACTTTCCGACAAACTGATGTGAACTATTCATATCTCCAATATTAAAAAAAAAGTTGAAAGAAACAATACTTTTTTTTTATTTGTTTCAAAAAATTAAGGACCAAACTATTTCGAGTTTATGTGGTAAAGAGAGCATTTGGCTTTGGTTTAGCCGAACTAAAGCCTTTTTTTTAACGTTTTTCCTTTGCTTTATAATTTTTTTCTTAACATTTTATTTGGTAAATGTACGTTCAACACGCGATCCTTAGCTCTTCATTTTAGCTTCAATTTTTTATTTGTTCGTTTATTTATTTCTGTTTTCTTTTCTTTTTTTTTTTTTTTTTTTGCTTTTTACGGTTCTAGTTTAGTGTGTGTGAAAAAACTAATAATATGGCAATTTAGGCATTTCTTTAGGCATTTTTATCGTTCCTCATAAAAAAAAAGCAAATAAAAAAAAGAAAAAAAATGCTTAAATGATTTTATATGAAAAGGTAGCAAGCAGCATGCTTCTGTTGACTTGCACTGTTTAAATATAATTTGAAAGTAAACTATGGGAACTAAATTTTACTACTCTAATTACAGAACGGACGATTACTTTGATATATTTTCAAGGTTAAATTTATTTCTATTTTAATATTAAAATCTATAAGAAGCTAATTGCAAAAATTTCTTTAAAAAAGCAAGATAAGCGCGTGGAAAATGAAATATGGCATAAAAATATTTCTTGTATACCCAAATATTGTTAGGTGAAATGTTATATGGATTTTTTTTTTTAGTAATTGGAAGGAAAACTATAGCGTCCTAGAAGATTCTCTATAATGAGTGTAGAAATAGTCCAGCTATAAGCCCACAGAATGGTCCATAAGTCATCCGATTTGATAGCTGCTTGACTATCTCTCGAAAATGTGTAATATGGATCCAAGTTAAGACAGTGAATTTTTTTTTTTTGTGTTTTATGGGTCGCAACACCTAAGTTTTAAGATTGCTGTCAAACTTAAGATTTTACTGATAAAACCTTTTACCAACCATTGTGTGAATTTCATTAGACTGTATTTAAAGTACATACCTGAAATAAATAGAGAAAAAAAACATAGAAATTAGTATATATTGAATATAATTTTGATTAATTTAAAAATATTGAAGAGAAGGAAATTACTAGTCTTTTGTAAATTAAACAAAAAAGGACAGTACAGCTGAGCCGACAAGGGCTGCATCAACTTCACTTTTAATGCATTAGAGAAAGACTTAACCAAGCTTATTTTACGATTCCATGTGAGTAGCCATCGAACAACCACTGGTATACTGATGGCTCTCTCACAGAAATTGGGATTGGTGCGTGTGTTTTCAGGTCCAACACTTGGATTTCGTTTTCTATGTGTGTCTGGCCCACGGTATTTGAATTAGAGATCTGCCAATATTACCGCAAACAAATATTTATTTCAGGTCTTACAGGTCACAACGTACTGAGATTCCACCTAAATAAAATCGAACAAGGAGCTCTATATATGAACATGAAAATTATTTATTAAACAAAACGAGATTATCACACATAAATTCAATGGATTGTTCTGAAACACTGACAACTTCAACCATAATTGATCTAACGGATATTAAAAAGTCTATGTAGGTATTTATGAAATTAAAAAAAAAACGAAGAAATCGATAACTTTGGTGGAACCAAAGTTTAAATAAACCGTCATACGAATTCTATGAATAGTTTATGAGTGATCATCAGTGGCTTATATACAATTAATACAATAAAATAAATATAAATTTCCAAAATAACTACCCTTTTTTATACATGGGCGTGGCATCTTGGTTTTGGAACTGGATGATATAAGAAGTGTTTTTACCTAATTTGGAGTAAATATATTCATAAATAATACCAATTTTTATATAAAAATTCAAAATTTTGGAGGTAAGTTTGTATGGGGGCTACACCTAAAAACGGGCGTGGCAACTTGGTTTTAACCTAAAAAGTAGTCGTTCCCGAGAAAAGCTTAAGTTCCAAATTTCAGTTTAATATCTTAAAATCTTCACCGAAAAAAATGCGTAGAAATAAACAGACAGACAGACGGACAAACGGACATGGCTAGATCGATTCGACTCGTCGAGCTGATCAATATTATAAATACTTTATGGGGTCTACGACGTCTCCTATAGTGCGCTACAAAACGGGTATACAAATTTAATGTTATCTTTAAAAAATAACTGTGCAAGAGAAATGAGATTCGGTAAACATGTTACTAAGCCAAGAAAAGTATAATCCATTGGAAAAATGGGCGTTGAGCGTGGCAAACAAATCAAAAAGATTTCGTCATATTTTTGGAAATAATTGAACTGGAAAAATGAAATTTGGTATTTGTACAAGACCGAATAGTACAGCTATTTTGTATATAATAAGGGGTTATATACAGTTAGGATTTTCAAAAAATCGATTTTTTTTTCATTTTCTTAAAATATATATCTATATATATATATATATATATATATATCTGAGTTTACACACACAAAATTTCAAGTCGATCCGACGAATATTTTCGAAGTTATAGACACATTAGTGAAGGCGCGCCGAGAGATCACGCAGTGCTTTCAAGCCAAACTTTAAACGCGTTTTTCTCGAAACGGTGTTTTCAAAGTCGGTGAACAAGATTTTTAAGAAACGGCTGAACCGATCGGTCCGAAATTTGTACACAAGCTTCTTAACTATATTTTTTAGTAATTAATCGAAGGATTTCCCCATCTGATGAAAATTTCTTATTTTTTTAAACATTTAAAGAGCCGAATTTTGGTCAAAAATTTAACCTTTTTGCTTTGAGTAGCCGCCATTTTGTCAATAAATTTTTTTTTGCTAATTCCTTTGATTAATCACTACATTATTTATTATATTAATGAAATATATTTGGTTTTTGCATTTTAGATGATCCAGTCCAGAGATATCGTGCTCACCGCAAGAGGCCTTTTTTGCGGACCTCTGCAAAATTGGCAATAGCAACGTTCCCGATAATTATTTTTGGCAATAAAAAATATGTGAATATAGTTTAAGGTTGTCATAATATACCTGCCAAGTTTCAAATCAATAAAACAAATAGTTTGCTTAGAAAAAATTCTTGAAAAATGGGTTTTTTTCGACCTCCTAACTGTATATAACCTCTTAATTACATTTTTATATAATGCGCTCAGGTTTTTTATTTGTGACTTGTATGGATAGATTTGTGTTTCTTTATAAAAGTGATATTTTGTCGTTAGTGGAACTCTCTGCTATTACCAGTTCAAAGAAAATTGCATTCGTTGCTGTATACAATTTGAAGTTTTTCCAAGAAATATCTTTCAAATATTGTTGATGGTAAAATAATTACAAAAAAAGCAAAGAAACACTTAAAAAAATATATTTTGAAAAAAGTTGTATCTGTAACTAAAAAAATTTTGTTCATAATTTAGATACGAAACAAATAGAAAACTAAATGCTTTCGATTTTAAAAAGTCTACAACAACAATGCACACGCAATTCTACTGTCAATCACAAAGCAATTATCTATCTTGACAATACACATTGACTTGTCTGCTGCTTAGGCTTTCATTGATTTTTAAAAATAGTTGCTCTTTGTTTTTCTTTTTTTTTATTATTGCTGAAAGCACTTAAAGTACACAAATAAAAAAAGTAGATACTTTCTGTACTTGTCAAACTAAATATTGAGCTAGTATAAATGACATAAAACACCTGCGCCTGCTCGCTTCCTCTTAATATCATATTCTACATATATTATATATATTCTCGTCATTTCAGATACTTTAATGCTTTCCTAAACTCCCCGATCGTTCGTCAGCTGTTTAACTATAATATTTACCTGTCGACGGTGTGAATGCGTAAAAGTTTTATAATTAACTTTTGTTGCGGTATGCAGTACAAAATCGTTAAGTTTCTTTCATTCATTTTTAGCTCATACCGCTTGCCAATCTAAAAACTACTTCATTGTCTTTGTTTCGCTCTTAAACGAGTAAAAGTTTGGCAGTTTTGTGCTACAAGAAAACAATAAAGAATAAACAACAATGTATAACATACATTGTACATGCGCAACACAGGACTTCCTTTTATTCCTTTCAACAAGCTTCGCTCCTCAGGCTTTACGTTACAAAGCAAGAAATCAAGAATAAGTTCTACGTTCCTTGCGCTGCATCCTCCTCCGCAACTGTCTGACTAAGTGTGTGTGTCTATTTGCGGAGCCAAAAACTCTTAGCGAAATCGGAAGTTGTTTCGAAAATAACAATAACTTCTAAAGTGCCAAACTTAATGAAATTTCTCTAAAAATTTTTGTTAGTTCAAGCATCAAAAAAAAAAAAACGTTGATAGAAGCCGAAGCAAGAAAAGCCAAGGAAAATTAAAATGCATTTAAAAAAAAAACAAACAAAGCTAAGATACATATGCGAGAAAATGCATTTAAAATAATTGAAAAAGAACTAGAAAAAACGGTGCAAATGGTAACTTTTATTGAATTGAAGTTCTTCATATAAGCATAAAGAAGTAAAGAAATTTATAAGAATATCTAAAAATGTGGTATTCTTGTGAAGTGAAAAAGAGTACACAGTAAATATATTTTGGAAGTACATGTATTTTGCAATAAGAACAATTGTTCTTGTAACAAGAGCAATTCAATCATGTATCAAGAACAATCGTTCTTTTGTCATGAACAATTAATATTTTAAATTGAATTATTGTTCTTGTAACAAAAACAATTGATCTTATATTGACGAGAATCGTTCTTGTATCAAGAACAAACGTTTTTATAAAAAGAACAATCATTCTAGTATCAAGAACAATCACTTTTATATCAAGAATAAAAATTATTGTATAAAAACAATAGATCTTTTTTAAGAACCATCGTTGTCGAAAAACTAATCTTACCTATATCAAGAATAACTTTTTTTTTTTTTTTTTACCAAAAGGGTATATTAAGCTTGTGCGAAGAAAGAGACTAGATAGACCCTATAAAGTGTATATATTCTTGATCAACATTGGAAAGGAAGTCGAACTAGCTATGTCTACGGCTGCCGTATGAGAGAGATTATCTCGGAGACTACTATATAAGAGATAGGGCCACCATATTTGGAAATTAGGCTCTCCTAATCCGTCAAGTTTGCACCTACAAACAATTTTTCTCTAGCTCCATTTTAAGGGGTACCCCCCATACAAATCTACCCCAAAATTGTGGGTTTTTGCATAAAAAACGCCATTGTTTCTCATTCTAGGAAGTTTTAATTTGGTATAAATTATGTCTATGACAGTCCCAATGAAATATCTTAATATGGGTGGGACCAACCAAATTTTAGGTATAGCCCCCAATACAAATCTACCCTAATATTTTGTGTTTTTCCATAAAAACGTCATTGTTTCTTATTCTAGGAAATCTAAATTTTAGTATAAATTATGCCTAGGATAGTCCCAATGAAATAGACCAATATGGGTAGGTCCAACAAAATTTTAGGTATTGCCCCATACAAAGATATACCCGATTTTTTAAGTTTTTGTGTGAAAATTCAATTCAATGAGGTATGGTTGTCAAATAGAACCTAACTTAAGGTACATATAGATTGGGTACAGGGTATCTTGCTGTCGAGCATACTCGACTTCAGCGTTCTTTTTTTTTTTTTTTTTTTCATTTTTTTTTTGCGCACTTTTTATAAGAATTTTACGCATCCCTTAGTTCATTGTGCATTATTTATTTCACTTTGTGTAAAATGAAAAAATAAATTGAAATAAAATCGTCTTTTTTTTATAGAATGAAACATTTCTTAGGCAAATCAAAATGTTTTTAATTGACTTTCTTCGAAGTTTCAATTTTATTTGCTTTGATATATGCCACTTCTGTACTACGCCTATTTTTTTCTGAAACTTTTTTTATTTATTTTTTTTTTTTTGTATTTGTTGTATCGCCTACTACATGCTTCGAATACAGTTTTAATTAAAAATCGAGCTTGTTGTACATTCAGATAACATTCTTTTTCATTCAATCATTTTGTTTATGTACGTATGCTGCTATCCTTGTATCCTGCAACGTTTCGCCCATACATGTAAAAAAATGAAATGACATTTTTTTTCTTCACAACACATTTTTTTAATAGAAAAGTAGCAGAAAAACTGGCAGAGTCGGTATTAACTCTGTCAACAAACCATTCGATACTTTTGATATGACTCAATGTCGTATAAAGAAAAAAGATCGTATCAAAAATATCTGACTATATCGAGTTGACTGGCAACAAAAGACAGTGCTGCCAAAAACTTATATTTGCAATGCAGTAAAGCTATAATTGGAATGAAATTGCAAAGAGATTTTTCGTTATCTTTGTGCGTTTTAGGAGGTATTTCATCAAAATGAAATCAAACGAAAAAAAATCTCTATTTGTATTTGATGTTTACAGCCTTTTGTCGTCGATTATGTACTGTGTAATCAATCTAAAAGTATCTTTACAGATTTGAAATGAAAAAAAAAAAATATGGCTGTAAAGTTTTAATATTGCAAATTTGCTACTTTCAAATGAAAAAAAAAAAACGAGCTTGGTCAAGATTATAAAGAAATTAGTTCAATAATTTTTTTTTTTTTTTTTTTTACATTTTTAAATGATTTTCTGAATACAAAAAATATTTGGAAAGTTTTTTGAATAATTTAATTTAAAATTGAGCAAAAAACTCTTTGAAATATACAAAAAAAAAAAAAAAAAAAATTATGAACAAGTTTTAAGTTGCAACGCATTATTTTTATTTCTCTACAAACTAAAAAGTTAAATTTTAATTACGCTTAAAATGAGCTAAAAGAGAATACGGGAACTTTTCTTAGAGCTCATTAACTATCTAAACTGAGATACATCCATTAACTGACCATTTACCATATACAAAGTAAGTGAGTACTCCATATTTCTGCTTGAAATATAAATTAGTGTGGAACTAAATTGTTTATAATTCATAAAAACGTAATAAAAAAAAAAAAAAAAAAAAAAAAAAAAAAAAAAAAAAATTTAAAAAAATATTATGATTGTTGACCAATTATAATAGAGCTAAAATATTCGTTAATTTTAACAACGCATCTTATCGAGGTCTGCCATTTAGTCAAAATTTTATTTCAACAAGAGAATTACACAAAATTTAAAAAAAAGCATCTAATAATGATCCACACATAGTGTGAAGGGTATATTCACTTTGTGTGAAAGTTTGGAACGCATTGAAGTAAACGTCGTAGACCCCATAAAGAATATATGTTCTTGATCAGCTTGATGAGACAAGTCGATCTAGCCTTGTCCGTCAGTCTGTCTGTCCGCCTGTCCGATTTACTCGAAGACTACTTGAGATACTTAGCTGAAATTTGAAACTTAAGCTTTTCTCGGCAACGAATGTGAAAGTGCCACGCCCATTTTTAGCTATAGCCCCCCATACAAACTGGCCGCCCATTCTCAATATTTTATATGAAAATAGGTATTATTTTTGTATATATTCACTCCAAATTGGGTGAAAACACTTGCAATGTAAAAGCAAATGTGCCACGCCCATTTTTAAATATATTCCCCATAAAAACTTATCGCCCATTTTCGAATTTTTGTATGAAAATGGTTATTATTTAGCAGTGTGTTGACTTCAAACTGGGTAAAAGCGCTTCTAATATCATTCAATATCAACACCATGGTGCCATGCCCATTTTAAGGCATAGTGCCCACACAAACTTATCGATTATTTTCGAATTTTTTCTGAATATCTGCATTTCTAGCTTTTAAACCCATTGACCCCCTTCCATCCCATCACGAAGTTTTATCTATGCCACTGATGATAAAACTTAAACTATTAAAAAATACGTGTGACGTGTATTTAAGCTTTGGTTTTACCGAAGTTAACGCTTTTTCTTTTTTCGCTTGGATCGCTTTTACGAGACCACGCCCACCCTACCATTTTTTCAACTTTGTAGGTCCTAGTAACATGATTATCGAATCTTATTTCTCTCAAATACTTGCAAATATATCAAATATCAATATCAAAACGATATCTTTAAAGCTGGACCAAAAAGATATTCATCTATAAAATTTCATTGAGTTCGGTTAAGTTGTTTCGGAAATATTCGATTAATTTTTTTCGCGCCCAACGCCCATTTTCCCAAAATGATATATATCATATTAAGTCAAGTTGAACTACAAACAAGTAAAAACGTTAACTTCGGTGAAACCGAAGCTTAAATACCCGTCACACGAATCTTTGAATACTTTACGTGTCATTATCAGTGGCTTATATACATTTATAACTATATATTCGAAAATAATTACTTTTCATACAGATGTTCGAATATAATCTATAAGTTTGTGAATGGGGACTATAGCTAAAAATAGGCGTGGCACCTTGGTTTTTTTATTGGATATCATTAGAAGTGTTTTTACATAAATTTGTGTGAATAGTCTCATAAATAATACCTATTTTTATACAAAAATTCGAAAACGGGCGTTAAATTTGTATGGGGGCTATAAATAAAAATGGGCGTGGCAGCTTTGATTTGACATTGGATGACATTCGAAGTATTTTTACCCAACTTGGTGTGACTACATTCATTAATAATAGATATTTTTATATAAAATCCAAAAATGGGCGGTCAGTTTGTATGGGGGCTATAGCTAAAAATGGGCATGGCAGCTTGGATTTGACATTGGATGACATTAGAAGTATTTTTACCCAACTTGGAGTGACTACATTCATAAATAATTGCTATTTTCATACAAAAAATCCGAAAAAATGGTAAATTTGTATGGGGGGCTACACCTTAAAATGGGCGTGGCACTTTGATTTTAACACTTGAACTGCTTAGGACTGAGAAAAGCTTAAGTTCCGAGTTTCAGGTCAATATCTTTAAAACTGAGCGAATGAATCGCATAAATACAGACAGACGGACAGATGGCCAGATCGACTCGTCTCGTCGTGCTGATCAATAATATATATACTTTATGGGGTCTCCGATGCCTCCTTTGATGCGTTACAAACTTTCTGACAAAATGATAATACCCTCCACACTATGTGTGGCGGGTATAAAAATACACATCTAAAATCGGTTGTTGTTTTTGAAATATACGATTTATGTAAGATTGACTCTATGGGTGCCACGCCCACCGCCCATTTTCCTAAAACTATATACATTTTATCATGTAAGCTAGACCAAAAAATGCACATCTACAAAATTTGATTGAAATCGGTTGAGTTACTTCGGAAATATACGATGAATTTATAATGGATTATATGGGGGTCACGCCCATCACTTCACTTAGGGTTATAAAAGTTTATAAAGTTTATATAGTTTACGTCCGATTTTCAAACTTACTAAATATACACACAAAATTTCAAAAGAATCGGTGGAGCCGTTTCGGAGGAGAGTTGTTAAAAACAATGTGACACGACAATGTAGATACTGACCAGTGGTGGAAACATATTCTATGGTTCGCACACGTGCGAAAAAAAATTTAAAAAGTGTCCACCACTGATATAGAACAATTAAAATTTGGAAGAGTGTTGAAGACGAGATTTTCTCCATGGACCTTGAAATTTAGACTCTCATGAGGCAATGAACTTGGCCGTTTCTAGGTTAAGATTGGGACACAGATAAAGTACTAATGGTAACAGAATGGGCTTCGTATAGCGTAAGTGGCGAACATATGCATAATTTGTATTATGGCATCTTATCTTTGACATATTTTGTTATATTTTAAATATTTCCATATTTTCATTTCACACCTTTGGAATGATTTAATATGTTTTTCAATAGAAAACAAAAATTAAAATGAACAGCCTTCATTTTCAATTTTTTTTTATATACTATATTCAGCTGTATTCAGTTAATAATTTTAATACGATCGCTGCAAAGAAAAAAATACGCACAGATTTTGTGTTTTTTTGATGGCATAAAAACTGCGGATATCATTCATACGCCAACGTAGATTTTTACAGAGCCGCTGTCTGCGCTGTGTCCGTCAGATGTGCTGCCAAGTGGCAGCAGTAAAAGGAGCGAAATTTATATAAAAAAAAAAATATGTAGCAAAATAATTTACAGAAAATATATCTTCATGCATTGTTACATTTTTATGTGTTTGTTATTTTTTTTTTATTTATTTTTTTTTTTGCCCTTTTTATATAATTTTTCTTTTTTTCCATTGAAAACGCGCGACATTTTAATTTGAATTTTATGCCCAGAAGCAACAGAAATACTCACAAATACAAGTGACATGCACACACTTATGTGTATGTGCGTCAAAGTTGTTCATAGACTCACACACACACACAGCCATACATGTTGACTCTTTAAAGCCGACGTATGCATGCCTGCTCGCTGCTCTGCTGCTTTTGCTATTCATGTATGCATCAGCTTGTTTTCATTTCCGTCAGCTACAATTGACGCCAACTTCATGTCTCGCTTGGCGGCGGGTGTATATGCGTATCTGTATACGTATCTGTGTGTGTGTGTGTGTGTGAATATGCAGTATATGTGTATTGCATATTCAACTTAACCTCATTCTTTTTCCTTTTTTTTCATTTGCATTATGAGTATTTTTTTTTCCATTTTTGTTTTTGTTTCAGTTCGACTGCAGCGCACGTTTTGCTTACTTTATGCCTTCAGAGTTCGCATCTTTTTTTTTTTTTTGTTGCACTTCTTCTTTTCAACGACGAGAATGATGACGACGACGAGGACGATTTCGAATTAAAACCATCGAATGATACATCGCTCTGCGCTTTGCTTTATGCCATACCGTTCCATTTCATTTTATTTCGTTTGTCCTTTTTCTCTTTACAGTTATTTTTTCTTTATGGCTGCCATCGTGGCGTATGCTTGTTGTTGTTGTTTTAAAGCGCAAAAGCTGAATCGTTGTATCGAGTAGAGTCGAGTTTCGCCTTTTTGTATACACTTCAGCTTTGAACTGTTACGTTACGTTCTACGTTACGTTACGTTACATTACGTTGAGTTACAACTCGAGCCACTCGAAGGTAGTATATTTTACTCGAGAGTAAGTTGTGCTGTACTTGTGTACTTCATATACAATATACATTGTCTGTGACTATTGTTGCTATCTTTAGCTATACGCAAGATTTTTTTTTTTTTTTACAATGTTTGTCCATATTTGTTTTACTTTTTTTTTGATTGTAGTTTTTTTTTTTTGTTAAAAAGTGAAGTGTATTGCACTACGCAGATTGGAGGCCATATTGTTGGCAAAACTGAATGCTATTTCAGTTTTATCTGCATCTGTGCAAAACTTAAAGGTATAGAAAAAAATTGTAAATCGATATTACGCGCTTTTAAAACGTAAACTAAATGCTATAAAAATATGTACGTATTCGGCTTAAATTTTAATGACAGCCTGCAGCCTGTTAGACCACATAGATTTCGTTTGTTATGGAACAATTTCTCTACCACCATCCAAATTATCTCATATATTTTACGATGTTACGAACTTCAAAGTTCGACACCTCAGAAAGATCTTCCAGCTCAACGCAGCTTCTGCAGATAACTAGAGTTCCCCCAGTCTCTTGGCATGCATGGTTACTGTTATTAGTAATAATATATTTTCTCTACCCATTTTAAATATGTTCATTGTTCTCTTGCGGTTGAAAACCACCACGTTTCACTAGAGATGCCGTAACTTTCAAGACTAACCCAATATTTGTTTGCAGCCCTGGGAGTTTTTTTTTTCTTGATGAGTAGCTTTTATGTTTTTTTTCTGAAAGGATGTCAGTCGTTGTACTCTGTCTTACAACTTCGTCTACTTTACAATTGCTCTCTGTGTCACTAAACCATGGGACTCGGGTCAGGGGGAAAAAGATAAATTTGATTTATTCTTAAAATATTCCAAAATAAATGAAACCAAAGAAAAACATATTAAGCTAAGCAAAATGTTTCTTTTTTTAGAATTCTTTATCTTTCAGAGGCGTAGCTCAATTTTTGTAACTTTAAAACCCATTGAAGTATCGATAGTTTTTGAAATATTTTCACCTCACAAACTCGGAAAGAAAATAGAGTTACGTCATAAGACACAAAGACAAGGCTAAACGTTATGGCTAAAATCGCAGTATCTCGAGAACTATTAAACACACCATAATTTTTTTTTTTTTTTTTTGAAGAAATATGAAAAAGCAATTTATATGCATGTTAGAAATTTTAAAAAACTGGCCAAGGTCCCCTAAAAAATCATTTTTAAAATATTTTTTGAATATTTTTTGGTGAAAATTTTAAGTTTATTTTTCATTCTAATGTTAACTTAGCTGTGTTAAATTTACAAAGTTAGGTTAAAATGGCCGACGCGAATTCTCGCAACATCACCTTGGCCAGATAGGCCCATTGTTATATCATATGATTATTCTTTTATTTCCTCCTATTCGAACCAGTTCGATTTCTTTATGAAGGCGGCTACTGCACCAATCTTGACTGGGCAGTGGCAGAGAAAATGTTCTACTGTCTCCTACTCTTCCTCGTTTCTTCAGCTCCTACAGAAGTCATTTGATGCTACCCCTAGTCGGACCACCACCAGACAGTGTCCCGTGCGAGCTCCAACCATCATGAATAGAGTCTGTCTATTATGGCGCATGAGTTGGGCTGTTCGATTAGTGCTATACTCTAGCCACGTAAGTTTCGAGATATTGCATTTGGGATTTGTGGTCCACATAGTCTCTGCCGCAGCTTCAGAGAGGCCATTGGAAGTCCTGTCGAACTCCTCCCTGAGGTAATAACGGAATTTGTACCTTTTCTGGCTAATATATCTGCTTCGCAATTACCAAATATATCTTGGTGACTCGGAACTCATGTGAGGCAAATATTCAATTGCTCAGCCATCTTGTTGAAAGATGTGCGGCACTGGGAGATAGTTTTAGATGTGTTATTGTAAGAGTCAAGTACTTTTAAGGCAGCCTGACTATCCGAGAAGATGAGTACTTTTTTCCTACTACCTGAGTGGTGCCCAAGATAATGCATGGCTTCGTGTATATTTAAATTTACTAAATTGCCTGTAATTTTTATTAAAATACATCCAACCGTTTCGAAAATATTGATTAAAAAAAAAAAAAAAAAAATTGCATAGCTAAAGTAATTTTCAAAATTTTCCAAAATCCTTTTACTTCTGAAATTATCTCACCTAGAACTATTATTTTCCAAAATATTCAAAATAAAATCGAAGACCCAAATCACTTTTTTTTGACAGAGTTTTACCCTTATGTAAGCACTTATTTCGTGTTGAAAAAGTGTCCGACTGTCCTGCAAGTTTTTTTTTCAAAATAAGTATAAATTACATTTGTTACCTTTGTCCGTGTAAAACCGTTCCGGGACCCAAAAAAAAAATATTGAAATTTTAAATGGATTTAAAACTTTTTAAAGCAATATAATCAATAAGGTTTAAAGATACGGGTTCGATTGATAAATATTTAACCAGCGAGGGGCAGCTGGTGTATATTTTTGAACAGTGCAACTGAACATTTTCTTTTACAAAGAAAATAAGCAAAGCCTTAAACAACAAACAAAGCAATTCAAATAACTACCTTGAAAAAGCGCCCTTATAATAGATTCCTCTGCCCATCACTGATTTAAACACAATAAAAAAAGAGTAATGTTGCGTGTATTAAAGAAAGTATAGACAAAAAAGAAAGGATAAAGAGAAATAAACAAAAAGTATACCTTGCAATTTGTTACTTTTGCATTTTCCAGTTTGAATTTCGTCTATATTTTCACAGTAGGCAGCAATTTGTTGCAACAAGCATAAATGACAACAGCCACTTGTAACTGTCTTAACAAATGAAATGAAATGTATTAATTGATGCAGGCACTACTACTATGTTACCAGTATTTATTTTCATGTTGAAGACTGCTAATTGTGAGTGCAACAAAATTGTCATTCGTTGTTGTTGAAGCAATTGTCGCACGCAAAATGATGCACATGCAATTATGCACTTGATGAAGAGGGCTCTTCGAGTATAAAAAAAAAAAAGTTACAGTTTTTAAACAGATTATGCTGCTGATGATGATGTGGCATGTATCACTTGCCACAAGAAGAGTAAGTATTGTAATTTTGCATAAAAACTTTTCATGACGGCGTTCCTTTTTTTGATATAATACAACAACACAGCGAGATGACATTTAAGTGCAACATGTCTGCGCTGTGGCAAAGGATTTGCTTTCATTTTGTATTCCAAATGAACACCCACAACAACTTTTTTTGTTTTTTGTTTTAGAGTGGGAATACCACAATCTGTTGTGCAGATACAGGTAGTTTTATACAGGTTGATGAGATAAACCAACCAACCAACGAAACAGCCAAATGTATCTCATCTGTGCAGTGTTGGGATTTTTTTCATTCTGAACTTATTACTTCTTTTTCATTTCGCGTTAGTTTGTTGATGATGATTATGCTGAGGTTCTTCTGTTCTGTGCAGAACAGCATTATGACGGCTTAAATTGGAAGTAGAAGTATGCTGAAATACAATTAAACAGGCAAGCAATCCTGGTATGCATGTAGACACTTCATCGTCAACGTTGATGAGTTGTGTCTGTCATTTTTTTCACCGTTGATGATGCATACGCAGCAAAGTAAATTCACACTTTTTATACAGTTTATGTTTGCATCTATTTTTTTTTTAACTTTTTTTAAGTGTAATTAAAAACTCATTGCTGTGTGTAACAACAACAATGTACTTTAAGAACTCTAACAAAATCAACTGCTTCAATTTGCTTCTGTTTCAAATTAAAGTTAATGAAGAGAGAAGAAAACCAAAACGCAAAATGAGATTTACGCTTGAGCACGCAATCTGAAACTATGTGAATATGGGAATATGAGAAGAGAGAGAGATCAAGCTGCAACTTCAACTTGAAGCATCATACACAACGAGTATAATTGTCTATAGTGTTTACAGCAGCAAGCAACAGTAACAACAACAAAAGCATTCAGAGTAAAGACTTCATTTGCCTTTGGTAGACCGCCTATGCTATTTTAATTGAAAATATCCTTATATGCACTTGTGGTTTTATACATGTACATATTGTATAGTCTATGTTAGTTTTTTACTTAATAACCTTTGCTTAATTACAATTTCAAAATATGAAATCATTTTATTTTCAATTTTATATGCAGTGTACCAAAAAAAAATTTTATTCTATTCATTTTAACTTTTGAATGGGAAAATACTTTGTGTAAAATTTAATAAGAACGAACGTAAGAAACAGCAGTAGAAAAATACAAGGGATGTTATGTTACCGCTATAAGACATTAAAAATTGTTGAGTATTATAAGATTTATATATGAAAAGTTTAGTGTTTCGGGATCACTGAAGAAAATTTATGAAAAGCAGATACAAGATACGCTGTACTCAGTATTTATGTACCTTAAGTTAAGTCCTTTATTGTATTGAATTTTCTCCAATTTTCCGTTCTGGATTTTACACACATTTGCACAATATTAATATTCTCTTTTACCATTTGGGTTCAGGGTATATAAAAAAGGACTTTTATTCTTGGTACATGCACGATTGTTCTTGACACAAGTGTGAATTTGATACCAGAATGAATTATTCTGGGAAAAAATTGTTCTTATTAGAAAAGATATACGAGGTGTGTTCAAAAAGTATCACGAATTTTGTGTTTTTTTCAAAAATTATTTATTTATTCATGAATATCTATTTTGACCCTTCAAAGTAATACCCATGAGATATTATACACTTGTGCCAACGGTTTTTCCAATCTTCGAAGCACTTCAAAAAATCATTTTTTTATCTTGTTCATCTCCTCCTTCGATGCCGTCTTTATCTCGTCAAGCGTAGCCTAACGTTGTCCTTTCATGGGCCTCTTCAGTTTTGGGAACAAGAAAAAGTCACAGGGGGGCCAGATCTGGGGAAGACGGTGGCTGCGGCATCATTGGTGTGTTGTTTTTGGCCAAAAAGTCGCGCACAAGCAACGATGTGTGAGCAGGGGCGTTATTGTGGTGCAAAAGCCAATTTTTGTTCTTCCACAAATCCGGGCATTTCTGGCGGATTGCTTCGCGCAAATTGCGCATAACTTGCAGGTAATATTCCTTATTGACCGTTCTACCCTGTGGCAAGAACTCATGATGCACCACGCCCCTGCAATCGAAGAAAACTGTCAGCAAAACTTTCACATTCGACCGAACTTGGTGCGCTTTTTTCGGTCTTGGTTCGTGCGGCAGCTTCCAATGAGATGATTGAGCTTTGGTTTCCACGTCATAACCATAAACCCACAAATTTGGGTCGTCGTGGACAGAGTCCAACATCTCATTAGCAATGTTCATGCGATGCTGTTTTTGGTCGCAATTGAGCAATTTTGCTACGAATTTCGCGGCGACCCGTCTCATGCCCATATCATTCATAAAAACCGAATGGCACGAGCCAATCGATATGTTTAGGTCCTCAGCAACTTCTCAAACGGTGATTCGACGATTGGCCAATGCATCCGCGCACTTAATTTCGTTTTTCACACAAAATTTGATACTGGTTCTTTGATCCATTTTTTTGAATAGGTAAAAATCGAAGACGATCCAATACACGTGCAAGCAAAGCAGCTGTCAACAATTAAGTGAACATTCAAAATGGCCGAGCTTGTTAGCATAAGTGAGAGTGAGAGACATGAGTACCAACCTAACGCCACCCGCGAAAATTCAAAATTCGCGATACTTTTTGAACACACCTCGTAAAACATTTTCCCTTTTGTGTATTAAATGCCCAAAATCGAATTTAATACTTGTTCAAGAATCATTCGAAAAAAAAAAAATACACCAAATAATAATAACATGGAATAAATTTTGTTTTCTAAATTAAACTTTTTTAAAATTAAATAAGGAAAATATTTACAAATTTTTCCGAGACAATTTATTTCTGCAGAAGCCTTCATTAGAGATGAGCACGGTACTAACTATTTGATCCAGATCTCGTCCATCGTTATGTTCAATTTTTTTATTCCAATTCTGAACATAATTTAATTCCCATATTCAGAATTGTTCAAAGGGTCCAATTGTCCCGCGCACAGCTCTTGCCTGTAAGTCTAATTCTAAGCCTAATTAAATGTGAATTTTTAAAGATGTTTCATCATACTTTAAAATATTTTGACAAAGAAAACTTCAAAAGATTTTCCGTTTTTTTATTGTTTTTAAATAAAATTTAAGCAAAAATAAGTATGTATATTAAAATTCATCAAACTTTTCCAAGATTCGGTGGTAATTTTTTTTAACTAAGCGCATAAATTTACAAATTCGAATGGAAACTCATTTTAAGACAATTAAAATTCAAATGAAAAACTTTGATATATGCAAATTACAATACAGTCTTTAATTGGCCATAGCTAAAGGACATCGTATATGCTGCTACATGGAGCACTTCAGCAGTAGCAGCCAAGATAAAACGCAACGTTTTTTGGCTTTTCTTAAACAACTAACGAATCATGTCTATATAATCTACCAGAGGACTTCAACGACTACAACGTCAAAATAGGGCAAAAACAAATGAAATAAAAAGTCACACATACAATTTGTCTTGTAAAGCGTAGAATATAAAACGCCTGTGGGTATGCAATGAAAATTTACATAAAATCGCATATGTATGAAACAAA
The DNA here is from genome assembly GCA_018903435.1 of Leucophenga varia. Lineage (NCBI taxonomy): Eukaryota > Metazoa > Arthropoda > Insecta > Diptera > Drosophilidae > Leucophenga > Leucophenga varia. Next base: position 72,052 of record JAEIFJ010001207.1, on the reverse strand, counting down.
AGTCATCGTGGTCTTCGTTACTGACTGACATGTCCCGAAGTTCGAGAAGTTATATGAAAGTGAGAGGAAAAAAAAAAAACCGCAACATATGACAAAGAAAATGTTAAATCGAGAATAAAACAAGATGCAAAAAGTGTAGAATTTTGAATGTGAAATAATGAAAATTTCAAAAGGCAAAAAAAAAAAAAAAAAAATAAAATAAAAGAATCTCAACCGATTTTTAAAATATCTAATAAATCTATTAATTTTTTATTGAGATTAGATTTAAATTAAAAATTAATTTGAGTCTGCTTAAAAGTTTCAAATAATTTTATTTATTAAGTTCAGGTAAAATTCAAAAAGAAAATTATTCCATAGGGAATTTAAAAGTCTTACAACTGTGCGAGATGCTACAACAAATGTAATAAGTTCGTAAAGAAATTAATTAAATGCGCAATTATGTAGACGAATATAATTAGTAAAAAAAACAAACCAAGCCATTTCAGGATCTGATTTTTCCCAACTTGTGGAGAAAGAGTGGAAAAAAAAGGATTTGTTGCGCTATTTTGCTGTTTATGCTGTGCTCTTTATGCCTTAATTTATTCATTAAAATGAAGCAATGAAGAAAAATTACAAAGCAACGACGACACAAAGGACACACAAACACAAACAACGATAAAAAAGAATGCGTCGAGCATGAGTGGCTTGAAAGCCGGAAACAATGTCGAAGAAATGCGGCTGAATTAAAACGCTGTAATACGGAATGGAGCGGAACTTTGCAGCTGAAGCTGAGGAAAAGCGGATCGCAACCGACACAAAATATATTTATAAAAAAAACGGAAGCACATTTTTTCTCATTTAGGCGGAACCGCGAAAAAAAAAGGAAAAAAAAAAAACATAAAATACAAAAGATGCCAGCGTTTTCGGTTACTGTGAAGCGGTTTTACTGTCGCATTTATCCAAGCAAATCCCAACGCGCATCGGAAATGGTGACGGCGGCGACGACGTTTGCAATAGCTGAAGGAAATACCACGCAACGATGGTGTTGCATGCAACAAAACGCTATGTCGCATCAAGGACAGACAAAACGACAAACGAAAATGTTTTGTGTGAAAATTTAGGCAAAATGTGACAAACAAACAAAACAAACAAAATTTCATCGGTTCAAATGACATCAATTGTACTCGTTTATGTGATACCCTGTATTCAGATTGATTGGAATGAACGAAACTGTTGAAAGTCTTATTAATAAACTAATTAAATAATAGTTTAAAAGCCGCATGTTTTTCGTGTGAGACTTAAGAAGAACAATAGCTTCACGTATTGATGTGAAATCTGCTTGATATACAATGTTTTTAAGACATGTTACAATAACGAACTGTTCTGAGGTTAAGAACGATTGTTCTTGATACAAAGAACGATTATTCTTGATGCAAAGAGCGTTTGTATTTGAGGCAAATAGCAATTGTTTATAGTACAAAGAATAATACACAAAATGTTAGTTAATAATGCATACAACAATTGTTCTTGACATAAAGAACAATTGATCTTGACATAAAGAACAATTGTTATTGACATAAAGAACAATTGTTCTTGACATAAAGAACAATTGTTCTTGACATAAAGAACAATTGTTCTTGACATAAAGAACAATTGTTCTTGACATAAAGAACAATTGTTCTTGATATAAAGAACAATTGTTCTTGATATAAAGAACAATTGTTCTTGATATAAAGAACAATTGTTCTTGATATAAAGAACATATTGTTGACATATTGTTTTTGATATAAAAGAACGATAGCACTTGAAAGGATGCCTTTTGTATAGTAACAATTTTGCTTGACACATGGATAGTTTAAATTTTTCTTTTTTTTTTTTGAACCAATTAACCCATTGCCAACGCCAACTTTGGTTGTTACTATTAATTTTGTGTGTAGAGTATACAAAGAAAGTGTATAAACTGAATGCAGTATATTTCATATTTCATTTTACTTTGTGAGACAAAGATTCGCAAGGATTTTCGGTGCAGTAAAGTGGATTATGGCGGTTTTTGGCGCGAACTGAATAAAAAAATACAGAAATAAAATAGGGTGAAAATTTGTAAATGCAAGAGCAGAACTATAGAAATTGTTAAAAACTGAAAAAAAAAACAATAATAACAAAGTAAAATATAAGCTACAATAATGTCAAACTATTTTTGTACTAGATTTTTATAAAATAAGATTTAATTAAACAAAAGATTTAAATTTTTAGTATTTTTATAAAATTTGAATATAATCATTTAAGAATGAAAAAAACCAAACTGAGTCTTAAAACGCAAAATATAATGCGACAATAAAAACAAACAAACTCGTTGTACGCAAATTGAGCGCGAAAAGCATAACGCAATAAAAAATAAAGAACAATCAACGAAATAATAATATTTAAATTTTCTTTTTTTTTTTTTGGAAGAAGGAGATACAGTTCTCTTCTGTTGCTGTTGCTTTTCTTGGATATATTCATTTCATTTGCGGATATAAACCGCCACCATAAACACAAGCCATGACAGTGAACTTTTCTCGACAGTCGCTGCTTGGTTTAGTTGTTGAGTTCCTTAGCAAGGATTCTGTGTGAGCTTTCACTATAGCCATTTTTTTCTTTTACTCTTAGTGTTGCTCTTGCGAAAATGCAAATTACGCAGCAGCAGCAGCAGCAGTTAAAGTATTTTTATTTTTTTTTTTTTTTTTTTTTGCAATGAAAATATTATTTTTGTGTGATAAACTGAATAATAGAAAATCGGTTCTTTTTTCTTTTCTGGTAAAAAAAAAAAGGAGAAAGCTAATGCTAAATTTATGAGTTTTATTTTACTTTCACAATAAACGAACGCATTTAGGTTTTTTATCTACGTAATCAATTGTTTTCTTTCAAACACAACTCGATCGGGGAAGTGTAAAGGTTGTAGGCTATGCAGACGACATAGTAATACTAGTAACAGGTCTCTGTCCCTCCATGATAAGTAAAATTACGGAGGGAACACTGGGAAGACTAAGTAGACTGGCCACGAGTTGTGGCCTGGGAGTCAACCCGGAGAAAACAGATCTGATGCTCTTTACAAATAGATATAAAATTCCCAATTTTAAAGTCCCAAACCTAGGCGGTACAGAATTATCCATATCGAACAAAGACCACAAACTGAACTGGAAAGACAACATTCAAGAATGAGTAAAGAAGGCTACGATTGCTTTCTACTCGTGTTCAAAACTATTCGTTCGAAGATGGGGCCTTTCATATAAATAAATGGCATCTGTATCATAAATGTATATATATGGAACCTTTGTCATATATATATATATATATATATATATATATATAAATGAACCTGTGTTATATATTTATGGCACCTGTGTCATATATATATATATATAAATAGCTGATGGCTGGCAGCTGTTTGTTGGAGCTTGTGTAATAAAAACATATAAAAAGCAAAACAGTAGAAAATCGACTTCTTAAATGAACCGAATGTGCCTAATGCATTGATTTAGTGTTGCCTTTTTAACGAAACCGGTTTGGGACTAATCGGTTGGTTGGTTTCAACATCCATAGCGGACATAGAAACATTTTTTACTTTTTGTATGTATAATAGATAATGCATCAAGCTTTTCGATAAGGCACACTGCTCCTAGCGTAACAACAGCGCAATTATTGTCGTTCTTGCGAAGACGATTTAATATCAAAAATAGGGGAAACATTAAATTTCATACTAGACAAAGTTTCAAACTTTAATCTTTATCTTGTCGAAATAATTTTTTTTATAAAAGTTAGTTTAATTTGTCAACTGTTTTCCAAATGTAAACAAATTTCAGTTAAATTTATTAAGTTGCAATTTCAGAGGGTTTTATACGTACAAACAGTTTGGCAACTACACACACTGTAAATCCTTATTTTTTCACATATTATTTTTTTTCTTGGAAGTAAAACTTTTTGCATTGCAAGCAAAAGATGCAAAAAAAAAAAAAACCAAAGAACGGAAACTGATATATGGCAAATGCATATATAAACATGCAGACACACATACATACGTGTGTGTGTCGCAATTTGTGAGTTGTTTTTCCGAAAATATTTTTCGAAACGCACATGCGTGTGTATGTGTGTGAAGGTGTTTGTTATTTCTTTTAAAATTATTTCTTCATTCCAAAATCGTTGAAAAGTGCAAAAATAAATTTTATTGCATATTTTTTGGCGCCGTTGAACACGTTTGCCTGTGGGTGTGTGTGTATGTATTTGTTTTTTTATCTCCAAGCAACAAAATGTCGAAACCAATAGAAATGCAACAAATTCAAAACTTAAAAAAAAAAAAAAAAATTACGCCATTTGAGCGTTTAAAGTTTGTTCTTCTTTGCAACAATTCAATCATGCTAGAAATCAACAAAAGGCCAACAACAATAAGAACTGTTAAAATTGAAGTGAAAAACAAATACATACAACCAAAAACAAAAAAAAAAAAATACCAAATGACGAGGAAAAAAAAAGTAGGAAAACATGAAAAACAAATTTTCAACTTTTTACTCTTTTGTTGAATTTCGTGTGTTTTTTTTTCCTAAAAAATTTAACTTTGTTGGTGATTATTTTTTTTTTGTTTTTTTTTTGCATAAAGTTTGTTTTCCTGTTTTTTCACTCACTGCAATATCCTGCTTCTGTTTATTTTGCTGTTGCCGCTGTTAGTCCTTGATCTTTTTTTTTTTTTTTGTTATTTTTGGTGTTGTTGATTTTTTTTTATGTTTAAAATTATATTAAAACACAAAAATAGAATAAAATTAAAAATAAAATTTAAAATCGCTACTTTAAATTTGAATTCTTGTTTAAAAAATAGATAAAGGTAGTTAAGCGGAAACCTATATTTCCTTCATAATTATCATATAACTAAAACTACTCGGTAGGGAAACTTAAACCGTGATAGGCTCTGTTGGATCATAGAGCCAACCAGTATAGTTAAGGAAGGACCGTACTTTTAAGGGTCATAGGTGGGATAGATCGATCAACGTCAAAAGTGTCTCAGTCTACTCGATATAAGTGCAGGTCACACACAGAGGAAGTATTCTAACGTTTTGGAGTGTCGAGGAATACGTAGTTTGGCCACGTGTTCCTCGATGATCCGAAAAGGTTTCTAATGTGGGTGAGCCTTGCACTCTTTAGGATCTGTACCACGACTGGCTGGGATACACTCGATGAACTCCTTCTAAGTGCCCATGAACGGCGAAGTGTGCTATGGCGACCAACATGATTTAGTTGGTTTTTAATTCATTTGGTAGCTTAGATTTGGTAATGGGTCTTGAATCTCTAGCTTAGCACAGCATGGATTTTCGTCTGGAACACAATACAGAGACACGGCAGTCGAAAGAACTCTTCCACTACCTATTCTTCCGAGTAAATCCCAGACCCCACACTGCAAGCCATCGTAGATCCTTCGTTGTAAAGTGACAGACCGGCTCACTCTCCAGCAGCTCCACCATCCAGTCCTGCCGTGAAGGTATTGTAGTTTTAAGGGATTTACTAAAATTCTAAGTTTCGGCAAAAAAATAAGTAAAATCCTTAGGGATTTTTGATAAAACAGCGCTATGACCATAGCTTAGTGATGCCCACAAGCCTTGTGCTTTTAGTCGAAGAGCGCTGATAGAAATCATCTGCTTGATAAATTGATCAATGGAAATCCGGTTTTACATTGAACTTAGGACCTCGGTAGGACAGGTTCTAATTGCTCCCGTGACCCCAATACAGCCTGATCTCTGTACCCTATATAGCTTTTGGTTGTAGTTAATTTTGAGAGCCGGCCATAATGACACACTCACAGGTGCCATATATATATGACACAGGTGCCATATGTATATGACACAGGTGCCATATGTATATGACACAGGTGCAATATATATATGACACAGGTGCCATATGTATATGACACAGGTGCCATATATATATGACACAGGTGCCATATATATATGACACAGGTGCCATATATATATGACACAGGTGCCATATATATATGACACAGGTGCCATATATATATGACACAGGTGCCATATATATATGACACAGGTGCCATATATATATATGACGCAGGTGCCATATATATATGACACAGGTGCCATATGTATATGACACAGGTGCCATATGTATATGACACAGGTACCATATGTATATGACACAGGTGCCATATATATGTATATGACACAGGTGCCATATATATATTTCACAGGTGCCATATATATATGACACAGGTGCCATATATATATGACACAGGTGCCATATATATAGACACAGGTGCCATATGTATATGACACAGGTGCCATATGTATATGACACAGGTGCCATATGTATATGACACAGGTGCCATATGTATATGACACAGGTGCCATATATATATGACACAGGTGCCATATATATATGACACAGGTGCCATATATATATGACACAGGTGCCATATGTATATGACACAGGTGCCATATGTATATGACTACAGGTGCCATATATATGACACAGGTGCCATATGTATATGACACAGGTGCCATATATATAGACACAGGTGCCATATGTATATGACACAGGTGCCATATGTATATGACACAGGTGCCATATGTATATGACACAGGTGCCATATATATATGATTGCAGCGCTCCCCAACATATTTTTAGTAAATTTAATGTTTATGAAAAATTTCAAACCACAATTCCACAAAAAACAGAAAATGCGAAACGGAATAGAGCTAAAGGACAAGCCTGGTTTCCGCCAGTATACTGTATATGATGCTGTAGTCATCTCAACATAATGTTACAAAACATTTTACAGAAATATTAGAACATGAAAAAGTGGTCCCCGCGATGGGTGCAACTTCAAAGAAGTGTTCAGCAATTCGAACGAGTTTTTTCCATTGTTCTTCACCTTTTACGAAAAATGGATCCAGGTGTAAGTGTGCATCAAAGAAAGCAAAGGTGGACGCATGGTCATTGCGACAGTTCTTTAGAATGTTTGCGTCGCCATTAACAGTGAAAGACAAGACAACAAATACATAGGTGCGAATATTTTAGGTCCAAAAAAACTTTATGCCAGAGACAAAAATTCTAACCAATTTCAAAAAGCCAGACACAAACGACTCATTCGGCTCATTGCTTTGAGATCAGGCAATAATTTCATACTTCGCGTTTTGCTCAAGCTGCAAGCAAGAAAAAACAGCCTTTTCCAAGAACGACTCATTCGCTCATTCTTTCTATAATTTCATTTGCGTCTAGTCTTATTATATTTTAATTTAATTAAAAAGATTTATTTTATTATGTTATATATAATACATATAAGAATGAAGTGAAAAATATATTGGGAAATTACATACTTTGATCAAACTCCATGAGTTTACTTATACGAGTTGAGTTTGCTCATTTGAGTTTTTTTTGACACAACACGATCATTGTTGAGCCGAACGAGCAGAAGTAAACTCAGCGAGCAAAACAAATGTACCAAAGGAGTGATTTTAACTCAAGTGTAAAAACATATGCGAGCGTGACTTTGAGCGCATGAGCCGAATGGGCTGATTATTCGGCTATTATTCGTGTATGAACGTTTTTGCGCTCAACGGAAGCCGTTCTCTGCAGCTCACTGATATTCTTTTAGAGCAGCAGTACGACCTCAAATTCAATTAGTCAATGACTTGTTTTTCATCAAATTATTAAATTTGTTACTAATTTTCACAATCAACACTTCAATACGTAAATATCAATAAAGTTTTCCATAGTTTATTAGCATAAAAATGTGACATATACATTTGTACGAGTATGATTATATAAAAGAAAGAATTATCTAATATGATTTAAATGCAACAGACGACAATGCAATTCAATTCAACTCAAACAAAACAGAACAAAAAGAACCCAAACAGTTAGCAAGCAAAGGGACGTATGTAAATCATTGTAAGGACTTCTAATGACGGTGAGGACTAGCAACATTCAAAATGAAACCAACAACAAAAAAAAAAAGGGGAGAAAAAAAACAAGTTGACATTTTTATGAGGCACTTAAATGACATCGCACATAAATTGAGACAAAAAAACAGAAAAAACAGAAAACAGAGAAGGTCAGTTAGCAAACAGTAGCTCAGTCTTTGAGGCAAGTTATTCAGAACACAGAACGAACAATCACCAAGCTAGATTGACATGCCAACAATGGACAGCAACAATTGCTTTTGTTCGCTACAGGTTGACATTCATAATACTACATATACACACACACACACATACATAGCCTTTTGTGTTTTTTTTTATATAATTTCTTTATTCAGTTCACAAGTTGAGAAAAAGCTTGTTCCTAAAATATTCTTACGCTGTATTTATATAGAAAATTCAAAAGGGTTTCTTATGCTTGGTACTCATAACAATTTATTTAAAGAAGTTATTATATAGTATAACTGCCATGAAAACCATGAGTATAAGTTTTCTTTCTCAAATATTTACTTTTGGTTTGATTTGAAAAATATTTTTACAAGAAAATCTTATTTTAGAATTAATTTATTCTTTTGTTTAGATATTTTTATGCAACAATTAAAATAGAAAAAAAAAAAAAAAGGAATCTGAAAATTAAATTTTTTAACCTTCTTTACGTAAGTTTTTTCTGTCGCAATTTTCTTTGTGTTTGTTAATTAAACAATGACAGCGAAAATCTTTTGATGCCAATAAATGAGCCACAAAAGCGCAACCAAAGCAACCAACAAACCAATCTGTTATACCATTTTCTTGCCGTTCGCCACCATCACGACAAGTGCATAGCATGAGGACAGAATATAAACGAACAAAGAATACAACAACAACGATGGTTCTTGAGAACAAATGCTAAGTACTAATTTATACAAATGAAATGCATTTATCAGTGACCAACGACCCAGTCAAGAAAATCAGAAAAACAACAACAACAACAAAAAATAAGGAAAATACACTGTGTGAAGAAAGGTGTGTGAGAACGGGAAAATAAAATGTTTACTTCGTTGGAACCAAAATTCAAATACCTGTCATACGAATCTTTTAATAGTGTCTTAGGTAAAATTTCGAAAAGAAATGGGTTGGGCCTAATGATCCAATACAATCCAAGTTTAGACACAATACTGGGGTTCATAAAATGGGGATGTATCATTTAAGCTAAAATTACAGATATAACACTAATTTTCTTTAAAAATTTCAAAAAAAGTGGTAAATTTATATGGGGGCTACACATTATAATGACTCGATGTTATCATATCGGTAGTGTATTCAAAGAATGACCTTAGATGTGTTTTTACCCAATTTGTAGTAAATAAACTTATAAAAAATAATTTTTTTCATAAAAAATTTTAAAATAATTGATAAGTTTATATGGGGACTATACCTAAAATGGGCGTGTCACCTTATTTTTGACATTTTCCATTTGGAGCATATCCATTCATAAATAATAATTATTTTCATGACAAAAATTTGAAATCTATAAATATAAAATAGTGAAAAGGTTTCTATGTCCGCAATTTACGTTGAAACCGTCCAACCGATGAGCCTCAAACCGGTTACATTTAAAAGTAAACAATGCAAGTAATTTGAAATTCCACTATAACAATGCCTAATGCATACTCGGTTCATTTAAGAAGTCGATTTTTCTAATTTTACCATACAAAAATGTTTTTGGTTTTTATTATAATCAAAAAACAAAAATAAAAAACAGTTGAGTTCAGTTTTCCTTAATATATTTGGGGTAAGGTGGTATTTTTTAGTATGTTTTTAAGTTACCCCCAGTCCATTTTGGTTGCGCAAACAAAAACAAAAGCAAATAGTAAAAATGACATCAAAAAGAACTAAAATTGCACAAAACACAGCAGATGCGAAACGGAAAAGAGCTAAAAGAGCAGCCGGAACGCACACGCCGGGTTAAGATAGAACGTTGTATGGGTGCTATGCCCATTGGGACTATCAAAGGCTTAATTTATACTCAAATTAGACGTCCTAGAATAAAAAACAATGACTTTTTTTATGGTGGTACCCCATAAAATTTGGCAGCAAAGGAGAGTCTAAGATTCAAATATGGAAGCTCTATTTCTTAAAGTCTCTAAGATAAACGTTTTCAGACAGCATGACGGATGGACGGACAGACAAACAAAGCTAGTTCGACTCCCATTTCCAAACTTATCAAGAATATATACACTTTATAGGGTCTATCTAGCCTTCTTCTGTCTGTTACATACATTGGCACAAACTAAGTATGCCCTTTAATCCTTTGGGTACAGTGTAAAATTAATGTTCTTTTCTAGAGATTTAAGGCAAGCGTCTGACTTTTATTCAATTGAGACAATTGTTTTTGTCAAGGTCGCTTTTTTGAGAATAATTTGATTAATGACAGCTTTTTTCAAAAAAATATTTAAAATCTTTTTAGAATTACATATTTAGAATGGCGCAACAACGTGAATTAAGTGCTATTTTTAATGCCTAATATAAATGTTTTCAGCACTATATATTTTTTCTTAAATAAATGTATTTATTGGACCATGCCAACGAACAAAAAAAATACATTGTCTGTGAACCCTCAAAGAAAACTTCCAAAAAAAATTACAGTATTGTGTGAAGCATTACCAAGATAAGGCCCCTATTACTAAGAATTTAGTCTTCCAGAATGCTTCTTAAACACCAGCCGTTGCTCTCAATTGTATCAAACTGCCTTTCTAATAAAACCAATGTTCAGTTAAAAATTATGTAATCTCAATATTTTATATCTCTAAAAAACACACCATATATATTATTATCGTTCATTTTCCGTTCTTATACGAAAAACATCTTAAAGAGATTTTCTTTTCAAAATATTTTAAAGCTTTTTACACTTGTTTTTAATCTTTGGTTTTTGTTGTTTGTTGCTACTACAACTGCGGGCCTGTCACAAGTTTCAGATGTGCTTAAGAAGTTTTTAAACATCTTGAAAACACAGCGGAAGCTACAAAATTACTTTTAAAATGTTTTTACTTTGGTATTAAAACACTAAACAAAAACAACAACAACAACAAAAACCGAAAGAAAAAAAAAACGTTGCAACTTGTTTACTAATCTCCTTCTTCATCATCAAAGAAAACGCAAAGTCCATAGCGAGGTGAACGACAAGGGATATACTCGTAAGTATATAATTCTGCCAAAACATATTGCAGAATGTCAAAACTTGTGGACAAGGCATGAAAACACGAACCTTTCGCTGTAAATTATAAGTTAGACGAGAGCGACTTCAAGTAAAAAAAAACAAATAAAAACAAAATATTTTGTAGAAAAATATTTTAAAAAGAATTAAACAGAAAAACAAGGAAAAACATTAGCTTCAGTGGAACCAAAGCTCAAATACACGTCACAAGACACTTTAAATAGTAACAGGGGCTTAGATAAAATTTTGAAATGTATGTTAAATTCGCCCGATCCCTATCATATCGGTAGCGTAGACTTGGGTAGACGTTAGAAGTGATTTTACCAAATTTTAATTGAATTCGTTTAGATATAAGTGGCTTTATAAAAAAACTTGAAAATGGGCGATCGGTTTGTGTGATCCAAACTAGTGATAGCAAAAAGAGTGATTTATGAGTCGCAGTGTGATTAGTGACTGCGACGCATTGACTACAAGCAGTGATAAAATCGCAGTTTACGAATAAATAATCAGCGATTACTAAACAGGTTCACTGTTCGCGAAGAGTGATACACAAAATTGCCGATAACAGAACATGATCACTGAGGAGCAAGAAATAACAAGCGATTTTTAAGTCACAGTGAAAAAATCACCGATAGTGAATTTTTTTGCCAACACATATTCAAAATACTTAGGACCGAAAAATGCAGATATATTAAGTATTTTTATACAAAAACTCTAAAATGGGCGTTAAATTTGTATGGGTGCTTTGCCTTAAAATGGACGTGGCACCTTGATTCTGACAAATAAACTAAGACCAAAAAAAAACTATACTTCAAAATTACAGGTCCATATATTTTAAGCTTTCTGAGTAAAACGCATCGCAACAGACAGACGCACATGAAAATGTCGATACGTCTCATCGAGCAGACTTAAAAAAATATATGTATATATTTTATAGGGTCTCAATGTTACAAACTTTCCGACAAACTGATAATACCCTTCACTTTATATGTGGTCGGTATAAAAATAAGAGCTAATATCCATATGGTCAACTATTGTATACCCTGCAAAACAGATACAAATAAAAATATAGATGAAAGCAGGCTGAAGTCGACCACAAAATACATCGTAATAAATTTTTTTGTACCTTAAGTTATCTCCTATGTATCTTAGCACCCTACTTTATGTATTTACAAGTAAAATTAAAAAAATGTATAAAAAGATTTAATTCTGTAAAATGTTCTGTGTACAGCAAGATAATCGCAAGAGGTTTGGTAAAAGGTAGGAGAAATACGCACTTTTGACCAATCCAAGCAAACAATGGCGGAGTCTTTAGTAATTCGTAGCCGCAAACGCCCTTCTACTTGAGTTTCTATGTTGGCTCTTTCTTATAAGCAAAGTAGTATACTTAAATTTTTTTATCTTTTCAATGTTTTTAGAGTGCTTTGCGGTTTTAATATTAGGTAACTGTAGCAACAACAAAAAAAAAAAAAAAAAAAAAAAAAACCATTAAAAAAGATCTGCGTACGGCCTGTGCAAAACCTTGAAAAAAGACCGTAGCAGCAGCAGCATCAACGATAAAAGTTTTCATAAACAACAAAGTTTGACCATTAAAATATTACGCAAATTATGGAAATGAAAAAAAAAACACAGCTAAATTTTGCTCTTCATTTTAAGCAATAAATTAATTTTACTTTGGATTTCTTAGCAGTAAATGCTTGGATTATGCTCCAAGTAACCCTTTGCACACCCTTTTGGCGAAAAAGTGATTTATGTCTGAGCAAAATTAAGCGCAAAGTTTTGTTTTTGATTTCAGTTAATAAACCTTTCGGCCATTTTCTTTAATTCAAGCACTAAATTTATAGAACGGAAGTACTCACTTAATTCGAAAAATTTAACAAGTCACAAAATTTGTATAATTTATTTGTTGAGCTTACCTGCAAAAGAGAATAAAGAAAAGATGAAATAGATTTCTTAAATTAATAAATTTTTTTGGTTTTTAAGTTATAAAATCGTTTTGTGTTACTCAAGTAAAATATGAAATACCTCACATAATAGCTAAAAATGCTTCAATTCCATCAAAAATAATAATTTCCCATAATCAGCATGAATTTTTCAATAAATTATGAATTTCTTTTTACGCTTAAAGTACAGGTTTTGAATGCAGTTCCGTTCTGAATAGTTAAACATCAACATCAGAAATAATAACCCCGTTCTATCCCATTCCAAAACTTACTCTAAGTAATTTCACTGCCAATATGCACAAGTCAAGTTATAAAATTTTTAGCGACTGCATTGTATGCTTTCGTGTTTGTTAGTCGTTTTTGGTTTTTGCCAATTGAAGCCAAATGTTACCCGCTGCAACCCATCCTTTGTCGTCATTTTCAGAACCCCTTTATGAAACCATAAAAAAAAAAATAATAATAATAATAATAAAAGAAACGTAGTCTGTTTTTATAAGGGGTAGTTGAAAAGTTTCATCTTTAAGCGAAATTTAATTTAATAAAAATAAAATAGTCAAAATGTTTCTATGTCCGCAGTTTATGTTTAAACCATCCAACCGATGAGCCCCAAACCGGTTACATTTAAAAGTAAACAATGCAAGAATATTTAAATTTCACTATAAAAATGCATTAGGCACAATCGGTTCATTTAAGAAGACTATTTTCTAATTTTCCTATACAAAAATGTTTTTCTTTTTTAATATAAACAAAAATAAAAAACAAAACAGTAATTTCAGCTTTCCCCAATAAATTCTGGTAAAGATTAAAAAAAGTGGTATTTTTTAGTATGTTTTAAGTTAGCCCCAGTCCATCAAAAAGAACTGAAATTGAACAAAACACAGCAGATGCGGAACGGAAACGAGTTAAAAGAGCAGCCGAAGCACCCGTACAACGTAGTAGCACACGCCGGGCTTATAGAATTATAGTTTGATCACACTTTTTGCAAATGTTTTTGTTCATGTTTTGCCTAATTAGGCCGTGGGTTATTCATGTATAACTTTAGATTGACCCTAACAGATGCAGATAAGTTTCATGGAATACAACTTTTGAAGGACACTCAAGAGCAAAAAGTTTTATATGAGAAGTTATGGCCCAATGTGTCCAGATTAATGAGATCTAACGAATTTCTGCTCTTTTTTGCACTCTTCGAGCAATTTCGCCTCTGTCCATCTGTCCGTCTGTCCGTTTTTTTTCTTTGTGACCACACGTTTCATTTCCTTATTTTTAAGGATATCGATTTGAAATTTGAAACATGTGCTTATCTTGATGGTATTGAGGTATTTTTCATTTCAAAATAAGTGTGTCACGCACACTTAGGCATGGTCACCATACAAATTCAACGCCCACTTTTGAGTTTTTAAAAGAAAAGATAAAATATGGTCCCACATTGAGGCAAAATTGGTAAGTCATTTAAAATTCAAAAAATTTAAAACTTTTGATTCAAACCTCGTAGCTACATTTCACACACCTCTCTCATTTTCTCTCTCTTTCACTTCGCCAGCATTCTTCATTCACTCTTGCGACTGGCTCAGAGCGAATTTCATTGTCAAAGTTGAATTCAAAGCAGACAAAAGCTAAAATTTAAAGGAAAAGAAAAAAATTGCGACGCGAAAAAGCAAAAGTATGTTTTGGCAGGCAAACCAATATGTATGAGTATTTCTCGAATACTTTGAGTCATTTCTTTTAAAAACCAGTTTAGGTAGACGAAAATTTAGGCGCACCCAGTATTAATGCTGTTTTTTTTTTAAGTAACAAAAAGAAAAAAATCCAAACAAATGGGTGTAGCCTCTCAAATCTTGTCTTTGATTAATGATGACTTGTTTAATTTAATATTTCGAGCGCCTTCTTATATTGACTAAATTCAAGAACATACTATATAGAAGACTTCTTATATGATAAGACAAGTGATGAGATTATATTATGTAGAGTAATATTAAATAAATCCCTTAATTTTATTGTGTTAAGCAGAACAAGGAACAACAGAAAGGCAGAATAGAAGAATTGCATTGATAAATTATTTCTTTAAAAATTTTCTACTACTTTCTTATGGATACATTGGTACAAACTTGGTACAAATGGTTTTTATACAATATATAAAGACAAGTCTTAAGTATAAACATGATTAAACTCAGACATTCAATTTTTTAACTTTAAATTGAATACAAATGTTGTTTATAAGGACGCCACTATAATAATTTGCATTGAATCGGGTCATTGACCGCACAATGACCTTCTTGCGATGCGTCAAATAGTGTGTTTCGGGTATTTGAGAGGTAAGTTTGTATAGGGATATACGTTATAATGGCCCTATCCGTACCATATCGGTGGTGTGTACATAGAATGGTATTAGATGTGATTTTACCTAATTTGGAGTGAATATATTCATAAACAATTACTATTTTCATACAAAAATTCGAAAAACGGCGGTAAGTTTGTATAGTGGCTATACCTAAAAATGGGCGTGGCACCTTGGATTCGACATTCGATGACATAAGAAGAGTTTTCACCTAATTTGGAGTGAATACATGCATAAATAATACCTATTTTCATACAAAAATTCAAAAATGGGCGGTAAATATGTATGGGGGCTATACCTCAGAGTTGGCGTGGCTATCTGAATTAAACATACAAACCACCTAGAACTGAGAAAAAGCTTAAGTTTCGATTTTCAGCTTAATATCTTTGACAGTCGGAGCGAATGAATCACCACAAAACAGACAGACAAATCGATTCTTGGCTCGATCGATTTGCTGATCAAGAATATATATACTTTATGGGGTCTCCGATGCTTCCTTTAATGAGTTCTAAACCTTCCGACAAACTGATAATGCCCTTCACACTATGTGGGCCGAGTATAACAAGAAGATGGCGTGGAATTCGCATTCAAAATCAGAATCGAAAACTTATTTGATATAGTCATGACCGACGTTTTAGACCTACGATCTCAGAGTCCCTTTATAACAGAATGTAAGTTTGATGCTCCCAAGCCTTTGTAAGATAACATTTATAAAACTTTTTTCAAACCCTACTTTTAGATGTAATTCTTTCATAAACACTCCTACAATTTAGTTGTTTATATGAATTCAATTTTTATAGCCTATACCCAGTGTCCGAAGGGTAAAATGGTGTTTCTATAGTTGTGCAGAGAAGAAAGCGTGAGACACCCAAAATAAGGTAAAAAATAATAAAATTTCAATTTTTAAGAAAATTCTTTTAAATTGAGCATATGTTTATATAACATACCTATATCATAAAGTAGTATTTATATGGGTCAAGTAGAGGGTTTTCCCAGTCGTGCTTATTCGATTGCAGCGCACTTTCGTCTTAGCTTTTTGTATTAAATAAATCAAACAATTAGCACTAATTGAAAACAATTGGTGTTCAAAAGGTCTGACAATAGTGCAAAAAATGCAACATTGCACAGACGTCTTTATGAAAGGTAAAATTGTGAATTTTCTTTTCTCAATTGCTCAAAATTTATTCACTATTCCAATGCAACAGTGCATAATCCACTATTTAAAAAAAGTTTGTACGCAGAAAAAAATTTAAAAATATAAATTTTTATTCTTGTTCAGCTCGAGGGGGGGTTGTTTTTGCCTTTTCCGTCTGTTTTTCCGTCTGTGTTTTTGTTTGTTTTTGTTTCCTTCGTTTTTTTTAAAAAAATTACCCTGGAACTCGGGATTAGCTTTTTTGCCAGGTTAGTCTTAAAATGTAATTTGATTATTGTTAGGAAAACTTCAAGAGATCAATCAATAAGGCATTATTTATGATGTAGTCAAAATTAGAGAGTTCAACTAATGATGGATTTTTTAGCATGGCCCCATTTTCGTTTTGCTCAATTGGGAAACTCAATGACACAATAACAAAACAAGGTTGCCCTTTTTAGATAGTTAATTGTAAAATTTTTCTCGAATTCTATTTACAATTCACTCTCATTCACAATGATGCAAAAAAAGTATTTTTTGATTCATTTTTTGCGTCTGGTAGTGCAACATTTTTCTTAAATTTTTTTGCAATTTTGCACTGTTGCAAGAGCTTAAAAAGAAATTATCTTAACAGAGTACCTAGTAAACGAGGCTACTAGACTATAACATTTCTTCGATGATTATTTTCATTTTGTATACTAAATAATTGAACAACATTTGCAATTAGTAAAAATTTAGATTATTAACAAATTATGCTGTCAGCCATAACACACACAAACGCATACAAAAAACGCAGCTAAAACAAGAAAAACCCAAAAAAAAAAAAAATACAAAATAAAATAAAATTGTGATAATTTTTAATAAACTTTTTCAAAGATTAATTATGTCGGTTTGCGAGTGACAATCGCGAATGTGACTGTCACTGCGTTTCCTCAAAATTGTCAAACTGTTGCCATCGTCGTCGTTTCTATAAAATGAGTGTGTGTGTGTGTGTGTGAGAATGTTTTATATTTTAAGCTTTATCTGTATTTGTATCTGTATCTGTATCTATGTATCTTAAATTATGTGCACAAGTACATGCTACTTGTCGTTGTCATTCTTTTTGCTTCTTACTATGCTAGACTTATTTGCCACTTGGCCAAACAACAAAACAAGAACATCTTTAGAACATTGCAACCCATGTGTTTGCTTCTCACGATTATGTACAATCTTATAGTGTCAGAAAAAGATACATTTACGTAGCAAAGGGAAGCAGCATAGGTGCCGCTGACAACGACATAAGTGGCGTCAGGCAAGTGTGCTACGTTGTTGCCTTCTGTTTTTGTACTTATTACTCTTGAGGTTTTTTTTTTTTTTGTATTATTATTTTTATTCTTTTTATTTGCTACACCATTTTGCTCAACAATGCGTAAATTTTTATTAGCTAAGCTAATACGTGTATGACCGACCACCACCGCCATTGTCATACGTCCAAATTGTTTCAATTGTTGCCATCATCAGTTCCGTTTCTCTTTGGCATTTCAAGTCGTCGATTTTTGGCTATGTTGTATTGCTACTACTGCGCAAATTATGGCATCATTAGACAATTTAGGTGTTGCTTTTAGCGTTGATTGAATAAATTATTGCTACATTCGTCTTGATATTTTCTGTTTCTCTTCCTTTTCAACGCTGCTCTATAGTATTTCGGTTCTTTGCCAAATATTATGTGCGGTGAAATGTTCTTTTATTTCTTATAAAAATATTATAAAAATATTTTATATATTTGAGTCTACCGGAAGTCACTGTTTAGCTTTGATACCAAATTTCTACGCCAAATTTGGACACTCGAGTATTTCTCGAGATATTGTGATTTTAGTAAGAACACGCAACGCTGTATCTCTACGTTTTCGTTCCACCGCAACGGACAAACATTCACAAGCACCCATGTATGCACAAGCATTCTGTTCCGCGCTTCTAGTACATGGACTAAACGGTGCACCCTCTCAATAAAATTACAAAATCTCGGACTGTTAAAGTCGCCATAATTTTTTCTTTCTTTTGAAAAGAAAGTTGAAAGAAAAATTGTTAAAGTTTCTTAGAAAACTTAAAAAAGTGGCCAAGTTTCCTAAAAAATCATCTCAAACATTTTTTTAATTTTTTTTTTTTTTTTTGGTGAAAATATTGAATATTTTTTTCATTCTAATATTAAATAAAACTGTATTAAATTTACTTTATGGCCTGTAATTTTTATAAAAATCCATCGAACAGTTTCGAAAATATTGATTATAAAAAAAAAAACATGCTATGATTTTCAATCTAAGATCTTTGCGATAAAAGTCTGCGCCCGTCACCTTTTGTCTCATAGTCCTAGGGAGGCTAATATCACAATTGTCTCCGATATTCAAGCTGCTATTAAAGCACTAACTTCATTTGCTATGATGCACTTCAATATCACTTCTCTTCAGGGTCGTTAAGTCACTATCTGCTGGGTCCCTGGACATAGGGATATTGAAGGCAACGAAGCCGCTGACAAACTTGCCAGATCTGGCTCCTCCTCGCCCTTTATTGGTCCGTAGCCTTTCTGCGGGCTTAACTGGGCCTCAGGCTTACGCATTATCGATAGGTTCTCCACAGAATCTCTTCGACAATATTGGGTTCAATAGCCGGGCCTATGGCAATCTAAGCAATTGGTTCGCCATGTCAGCCCAAAAAATATAGCATATCTCAGTCGTCATGACCTCAGGTTGCTAACTGATTACCATACCGGTCATAACAGTCCCCAGAGTCAGAGCGGAAACTCTTAAAAGAAGAAAACCAGCATATACATTCTCTGTGAATGTCCAGCTTTGGCCAGCTTCATGTTTAATCGCTGTTTTTTTTTTTACTACCGATCAAATCAGGGTCGCCTCGACTAGGGATACTCTTCTGCTTATTAAAGAGGCGTAGAGGATTCTCTGTATATCAACCTAATCATTTCTTAATGCCGTGCTTGGGTACAATAGACTCCCCTACAGTCGCAGTACCCTTTTAATCTCCAGTTATCGGAGGGCCTACCTGTTCCTACTATACTCTGTGCTAACGATGGGAATGTGTGGTGACTTACTTGAGTCTCCACTTTCACTCGACCACTTGCTTGTCTCGCGGCCTCAACCCATGGATATGGTTACGATTTTTAAGATGACGAGCATGCATAATTTTCAAAATATTTAAAAATCCTTTTACGCTTGAAACTAACTATCCTTAGGCTATTATTTCCCAAAGTTATAAAAAACAAGCAAGAACATTAACTTCGGAAGCACCGAAGCTCAAATACCCGCCACACGAAACTTTATTCATTTTCTTGGAAAAATAAAAAAATAGAAGGTGAGTTTGTATAGGACTATATGTTATATGGCTCGATCCTTGTCATATCGGAAGCATATTTATAGGATAACAGTAGAAGTCATTTTACACAGATTGGAGTGAATATATCCATAAATAAGAACTATTTTCATACAAAATCTGGAAAAATGGGCGCTTGGTTTGTATGGGGGCTGTATAAAAAAAATGGGCGTGGCACCTTTCTTTTGAAATTGGATGTCATTAAAGTGCTTTTATCCATATTTGTTGTAAATACATTTACAAATAATAACAATTTTCATACAAAAAATCGAAAAATGGTAAGTTTGTATGGGGGTTATATCTAAAAATGGGCGTGATACCTTTCTTCTGATATTGGATGGATGGATATTGGATTAAAAGTGTTTTTACCCGATTCGTAGTCAAAACATTCATAAATAATAACTATTTTCATAGAAAAATATAGAAAAAAATGGTAAGTTTGTATAAGGGCTATATCTAAAAATAGGCGTGGCACCTTTCTTCAAGTATTGGATGTATGGATATTGGATTAGAAGTGTTTTAACCCGATTTTTAGTAAATACATTCATAAATAATAACTATTTTCATAGAAAAAATATAGAAAAAAATGGTAAGTTTGTATGGGGGCTATATCTAAAAGTGGGGCGTGGGACTGGTTGTTCTGCCATACAAACTGCCTAGGAACACAAAAAGCTTAAGTTTAGAGTTTCAGGTCAATATCTTTAAAACTTTCCAAGAAACACGCATTGCAAAAAGAACAGACGGACGAACGAACAAACAGACGGACTTGCTAGATCGATTCAGAGAGCTCGTCGCAGCTGATCAATAATATATATACTTTATGGGGTCTCCGAGGCCCCCTTTAATGCGTTACAAACTTTCCGAACAAACATAGTGTGAAGGGGTAAGGTAAAAATCGTAGTCGCACTTGCAAATTACCTTTATTTTATAGAGACCTGCCCTATACTTCACTTTTGCTCTATATTATTGCTTTAATTTTAATTAATCAAAAGGTATATTGTTTGCACTTCTGAGCACTGAAATCCTGTTTGTGGTCGTGGCTTCACATTCTGAAAGAATCTGCAATTGGCAAAGTTTCATATACCCAAGCCGGTCAAGGTCACGATTATTTAGCCAAAAGTGAACTGTTACTAACTCCACCATACTTGAGTCCTATTCAGTTGAAAAATTGTTCTTGTTTTCTAGAGCTGTGCTGGGCGAATCATTATTATTGCGGGCTACCTCATTCGAGTGTCTGTTTCTATAGTAACTGTATCGTTTTCTGGGGGTATAGATCTCTGCTTAAAACATACTCTTCGCTCCCAGAATTCATTCATAATTCATCTAATCGTGTCTGGTTTGAATTCCTACACATTATCGTACTTCTAGGCTGCCTACCAGTATTCACCATTACCAGTTCTAATAGCGACAGATCACTTGCAATGTACCAAAACTATTTTAGTTTAGTCAATTGGCCCCTATGTCTTTTTTTTTATACTTTTCAAAAAAATCATAAATCTCTAAAAAAAAAAAAAAATAAATATAAAAAAATATGTTTTTTTTTTTTTGTTGATATTTTTAATTTTATGCAATTCTTGCGTAACTAATTTCCACGTGTTATGTTATCTTTACAATTTTTACATCATTGCAACTACTAAGCTGAGACAGCAGAAAACGAGCGATTAAAAAAAATTATATATACCCAACGGCTTGTCTGCCTGTTTGCTTGTTTGCTTGTTTGCCTGTTTGCATCCATCTGTGTTAAACAGCGCATTTTATTCAGTTATCTACATTCGCAGCAATGCAAAACTAGTTCATGCAACATTTCGTCGTTTTGCGCTCTCTTTGTGCATTTATCGGTCTCCAGTGGTCAGTGGTAACAACTGCATAGCGGCATGTGGCATGGGATACACATAACTTGCCTCTTACATACTACCGATCCTTGTGACCAGTTACTCGACTCAAATCAAGTTTGGAATTAAATATGCCTGCTGGACCACTTTCACTGTCATTGCTGTTTTTATGCGACGCTAATGCCTACCCCTCCTCTTTTCCTAACCGAACCCCGACAATAGTTTGATAACGTCTGTAGCAACATTTGTTATTATTGTTGTTGTTGTTGTTTTTGTTATTATAGCCATGACTACTTGTGTTGCACACATTTGATCCGATGCACTCGTTTCAATGCAATTTTATGTGCCACTCGTTGCGTGGTGGTTTTCTGTGCATCACTTTTATTTTTTTTTTTTTTTCCTTTGCTGCTGCTGTTGTATATTAACCTGGTTTTTCCGGTTCTGATGGTGAACGTGAATGAAAGAAGCAGTAGAATAAAAAAAAAAAAAAAAGATACAATTGAAAATAAACCAATTCGTTTTCATCATATTTAAGTAAAGCGCGTAATTTGAGCGGGGAACGTGCCTAAGCAAACCAGTAGCCAGTAACTTTGTTTTCGTTTGTGGTCATCTATCTTTTTTCTTTTTCTATCTTCTTTTTTTTCTATGTTGCATGAGGTAAATTTCAGCTGCGGCCAAATTGGAATGTCATAATCAGGCATGATCCAGGCAACTCTCCGTCCGTCTGTCTGTCTGAATGTCTGGATATGTTTTGTCAGGCTTTGTTTCTGTTTATCATTAAAGTTTCGTCTGCAGTGGGTTTTGTGGTTTTATATGTTTCTGCCATTATGAAAATGATGTTTTCATTTGCGAGTGTGATTTTTTCTGTTTTAAAACTACTGATATACTTTTAGTTAGACTAATATTGTATATTAGAATTTTAGAGTTTTTTTTAACGATGTAACTGCTTTAAAAAAAAAAAAAAAACATTTTACATAATAAGTTTTGCATGTAATACAGATTTAAGAAATGATGACAACTCTGTATTAAAAAAAAACCACGAAAAAATAGTAAATTCGGTGGAACTGAAGCTTAAATACCCGACCCACAAATCTTTAAATAGTTTATGTGTGATTCTCACTGGCTTACATAGAACTTCCAGATGGGATTGGTGTGAATTAAAAGGCTTATATAACTCAAGTGTATCGACAATATTAGTAACAAATTTTAAGCTAAAAAATACTGATATAAGAATTTGCATAAAATATCAGAAAATGAGAGATAAGTTAGTGTAGGATCCGTATCATATCGGTGGTGTATAATAAAGATTATATTAGATGTGTTTTTTATTCAATTCGAAGTGAATACACTCATGATTAGTACCTATTTTCATACAAAAATTCGAAAATGGACCGTAAGTTGCACTTTGGTTTCGACTTTGGATGACATAAGAAGAGTTTTAGCCCAATTTGGGAGTGAATACATGCATAATGAATACCTATTTTCATACAAAAATTCGAAAATAGGTGGTAAATTTGTATAGGGGCAATACCTAACAATGGGCGTGGAACGTTAGATTTGATATTGTATGACATTAGAAGTGAATTTATCTAATTTGGAATAAATACATTCATATCTAATATCAATTTTCGTATAAAATATCTAAAATGGGCGTTAAGTTTGTATGGAGACTATACCTAAAAATGGGCGTGGCACCTCCTTTATGTCATTGGATGATATAAGAAGAGTTTTCATCAATTCGGAGTGGGAATATATTCACAAGTACTTCCTATTTTCATACAAAAATTCGAAAATGGGATTTAAATTTGTATGGGGGCTACACCTCTAAGTGGACCTGTTATTGTAATTTTTACATACAATCACCTTAGCCCCGAGAAAAGCTTAGGTTTCGAGTTTCAGCTTAATATCTTCGCAACAGACAGACGGACATGACTAGATCAAATCGAGCCGATCAAGAATATATACTGTATGGAGTCTACGATGTCTCCTTTAGTGCGTTACAAACATTCCGGCTGAAAATACCGTTTAGACTATGTGTAACGTGTTTAAAAAACAGAGACTGGAAATGAGATAGAAATATGTAACATCTGATTTTCATATTGACATTTTCTCAAGAGTTCTACTACATATATATACCCTGTATCTAAGGGAAGAGGTATATTAAGTTTGTGTAAATGTACGTTACAGGCAGTAGGATGCAGAGGTAGACCCTATAAAGTATATATGTATTCTTGATCAGCATTGATAGGGGACTCCGCCTTTCCGTCCATCTGTCATGCTCTCTGCCGATTGAGAGAGACTGTCTCGGAGACCATAAGTGATAGTTCCACCATATTTGAAACTTAGACTCCCATGCATCAAGTGGTCACTTACAAACGGATTTTCTCCCATACAAATCTACCTCAAATATTTGTTTCTTATTCTAGGAACTCTAAATCTTCTTAATATATAAAAATTAGTCACTCCATTGCTCGAGAGCGGCTCGACCGATTGCCATAAAAAAAAAATTTTGACCCGGGGCCTAACGTGAGCCTTGAAACTAAAAAAGCCATATCTTTGCTTTGAATAGACGTAGAAACTTGAAACAGGGCTTATTTGAAAGTTGGTTAAAAGGCGTGTTCAAGGGAGTTTCGAAATTTGGACCTAAAACCCATAGGTGGACCCAATATAGATGTTTTGATCAATTTTTTTTTTTTTTTAAAGGTGAGCACTAAGGGATTTTAGAAAATATTGATCCGGGCCAAATGGGAGCCTTAAAAAAAAAAAAGTCATATCTTTGGATTGAATAGACTTATAGACTTGAAACTGGGCGCATTCGAATGATGGTTAGGCGTGTTTAGGGGATTTGCAAAAATTGAACCCAAGTTTTTTGACCAATTTATATTTAGCCGACATGCTAGTTTAGTACAAATTATTCCTATGATGGTCCCTCGAAAAATTCCAATATGTGTAGGACCAAAAAGTTTTAGATAAAGCCCGCATTCAAACTTACAGGGTATTTTGCAGTTGAGCGTTCTTTCTTGTTTTGTATTTGAATTTTTTATCTGAACTCAACGTAATCGAATATATCAAATCACAATTTTTGACAAGTACTGCAAACTGACAGATGCGCATTGTTTCTGGATGCTTAGAAATATGTAAGCTCATAACTATTAGAAAAAAATTTCAAAGCGAACGATTTTTGATTATAAAAATTCGCATAATTAAACCAACTAAAACAACTAACTCGTACTCGTATTCTGATTATTATTATTATTACAAACACATTTTGCTATTTACTAATGTTCAAATAAATTTCCATCAAAAATTCTATTTTGTTGTTGTCATCTATGGTATATGTATTACCTTAGCGCATCCATTCCATTCATATGAAAAGCTTTCGAAAATGTTCGCACATTTTAGCTGACAAGTCAACATAAATCCCATTTAAAAATGCTTTTTCCGCATGTGCACTCTCTGCATTAATGTGTCGTACAAATACATTTATACACATTTATGTTGCATAAACATATACGACGAATACTATTCTATTTAATATGTATCTAATGTACACATATATGTATACTATATGTAAAACACTTATGTATGTACGAGTATATGTGCATGTAGCTCATGCGTTCATAATTCATTGTCCCAAATATGAATTCAATTTTCATGTTGTCAAAATTTTCACATAAATTTACATTACGAGCTGTACATGGCGGACAGGCGGCAACTGTGATTGCCCAAAAGGAAAATAACAAAAGCC
The DNA here is from genome assembly GCA_018903435.1 of Leucophenga varia. Lineage (NCBI taxonomy): Eukaryota > Metazoa > Arthropoda > Insecta > Diptera > Drosophilidae > Leucophenga > Leucophenga varia. The sequence continues at coordinate 46,572 of JAEIFJ010001207.1, read as the reverse complement.
CAATGTTGACCCAAAGAGAACACAGTAGCAAAATGAATAGAGCTCAACTGAACAGAACAGAACAGAATAGTGTAGAGTAGAGTAGAATAGTAGAGCTGTACGGGAACCCAGCAAATGGACCCAACTGAAAACACAAAGAACTGTCAGAACTATGCGCATGTGTGTTTGTAAGAACAACAGACAAGTGAGTGTATGCCTGAGTGTTTCCATATGGGCAACAGTTGCTATACTATGACAACACAAAGAAACTGACAACACTTTATAAATGCTTTAGAGGTTAGTTTGTAAAGTCTTTTAAATTATTTACAGTGACAGTACATATTTAGGAGTGATACCGAAAACACTTTCACTTTCCTTTTACACCACGAAAATACACTTTAAAAACGAGTGATTTCAATTCGCCTGATAATTTCGTCAGAGAAATGCTTAAATAAAAGACCTTAAAATGAATTTTGATAATAATAAATCTAATTGATGAATAAAGTCTGTTCAATTTCTGTAATATTTGCATGAAAAAAACTAAGCATTGGCTTGAATTTATACACCACATCACTTACACCAAAACTTCGAGATTTCGGTGACACCCCTGATAATGAAAAAATTTGTATTTTGCGTAATTTGAATTCGAAGAATTTAAAATTTGATAATCTGAAAGATTCTTTAGTTGGTAAATAAAGCTTTTCATTATTTTCACTTTCGAATAAAATTTTATTGAAAAAAGGGAATTAAAATTTATATTTAATGTTTAGATATTTAAACCTTCTTAAAATTTATCCACACAACCTTCTCTTTGGTGTACTCAAGCCTCCTTCTATATATACATACTATACATATGAATATGTATGTGTGCATGTCAGTGTTGCTTTGTGATGGTTTGGCCTGTGCAGGGGGCAGAGTTGATCCAACGTCTGAACGTATGTATAAGCCTCGATGACGCTATAGGGAATATTATTCTCTGCTTGATCAAAATTTATATACGAGGAATTATGTATTTTGTAACGCTGTTCTCTCACATTAAAATATATCGTTCTTTTTTAAATACGTAAATTGTTCTTAATTTCACGTGCGGGAAGCAATTTAAAATTTAATAAAAAAGGTAAAAATGTAAAAGGGCGAGGAAAGCATAGTAGAATATGAGCGTGAATAAATATAGAAGTTAAATTTAAATTTTTTTAAATAAATCTTTTGATTTACAGATTGTATTTTGTATATAATTTACTTTTTTTTTTTTTATTAAAAAATTGAAAACTTTACACGAACAACATTGCCATTAGCTGCTCGTTGTCAAATTATTTTATAAATTTTGATAGCAACTAAAGTTGCACAGATATTCCATTATCTCAATATATAGAATTATTTTGTTGCTGTATATTTTTGAAAATTTATTAAATGTCATGGCTTTTAGCTTTATTACATCAAAGGACAAAAAGCAACATGTTTTATAGGAAAAAAAAAAGTACATGAGTAAGTTAATTAAAAACGAGAAACAAAATTAAAAAATTCAGCGAAAAATTAAGCGCAATGTAAAAAATATTCAATGGAAATATCAAATGTATAAAATTCTCGTATCACAGTGTTTGTAACAAAACTCCTCCGAAACGGCTTGACCGATTTTATTGTGCATATATTCAGTAGGTCGGTAGGGGAAGTGGGGGAAGCCCCTATGGAATCTCTACAGAAATTCATTTTATATTTCGATTATAAACTAAATAAATGAACTAGACAAACTAAATTTTGTATATGTACTTGACCCGAGCAAGGCCGGGTAGTGCAGCTAGTATTTTATATAAAATAGATAAGAAAAAGATAGATAGAAGTCAATATGGGCCACTACAGATTCTCACACAAATAGCGCATAATACGCCAGAGAAGTGCTGCATCGGTCTGGTCGAGCATACTCAAAACCAGGACGCACAATTCTAGAAAAAGGGCGAATTTTGGATAGCGCACTCAGCGAATGGAACTGCCATTCTCCAGGAAACTGCATTCTGTATGACCTAAGTGCGAGACAGGTGCACAGCTAGTGTTCTAACGTTTCTGTTTCACCTCTTCTTTGCAGTCTGAAAGTATGCTCCCCAATGGGCCAATGACCAATTAGTGTTGCTGTTAAACGAGCGAGACCTTTACGCGAGTTCTGCAGTAGTTTTTTTTTGAACATTTTGCGTCTAATCTTGGCCGAATCAATCTAGCATTCCTAGAGCTTTCTGGATTTGTTCAATTGTTTGTGGCCGAAATGGCGAAATGTTTTTCAATGGCAGAGATTTCTGCCACCTGGAACGGTGGGAAGTTACATGACTGTCAAGAAGATGAAAACCGTAGCGGACGTTCTGTTCTACGAGCTGCTTTTGGAAAACAATGCAGAGACCCGATAGCCGAAAGTATTTTTCGACGCCCAAGTCCTGCGAGCATACTCCAGAACCCACACCGCAGTCGATCATTGAACCGTCAGTGTAGATTAACAGACCAGAATTGCATCCCAATAGATCAGCCATCCAGAGTTGCCGCGTGGGCAAGGACGTGTTAAAACATTTATTAAAATCTGGAACTATGGACAGAAAATCTGTCCAGCCAGTTAACTCCACTGGTAGTTTTGACAAAATGGTACTATGATAATAACTAGTAAATGAACCGGCGATTCGCGATTTGAGATGTCATTTATTTAATGTACAACTCTATTCACAGAAAGTTAAGCAGTGTGTTAAGAGCCTCTGTGGAACAGGTTCGAATTGCTCCTGTAATTTCTATACATGCTAACCTTTGTACTCTGCTTAGCTTAGTTATGTTATACTGGTTCCTCAAAACAGGCCACCAGGCCAAGGCACCACAACATAAAATGGGGCGGACTACTGCTGTATAGAGCAACATCTTCGGCGTTAGGCCCCAATTCCTGCCGAAAAGTCGTGAGCAGGAATAGAAAGCAATCGTTGCTTTCTTAAACCGTTTTTGAATGTTATCTTTCCAGAAAAAAAGAATAGAATAAATAAAATACGAAATTTTCTTAAGAACAATGTGCTTATATTAAGCACATCAGATGTTAAAGAACGTTATTAAAAAGTTTTTTTTTTTTTGTCTTCTATATTTCAAGCCAATGTTCTTATTTATGGATCTATTTTTAAACATTATTATAATTATATATATATATATTTTTTTTTTTTTTTTTTTTTTTTGAAACATAAAACTTATTTAAAAATTGATTTGATGCGCAATTTGTAAATTGGTTTCATTATGTTAATTAAACTAAACTTTTATGTTTCCTGATGTTGTTTTTTTGTTGTCGAAACAAAACACAAAAAAAATGTTATCCTAAAACATAATAAAAAATCATAATTTCGTGTTTCGTATTTTGTTACACTCGATAAATTATATTATTATATTATAATAATTTTTTTTTATTATTCAATCAAAAAAATCGCTTAAAACGCATTTCTTACACGCATAAAATAGGCACAACTCAAAATAATTAATCATTGCTGTGCGGCGAGGTTAAGGTTTGTGCGTATCTTTTGAAATGATTTGTCTAAACATTTGAAACTCCGAAAGTAAAATGAATAATTATCGAACAGATAGTTAGATTATGACTTGAATAAGATACGCAAAAAAAATCGTTTTATTTTATAAATATTTAGGCATTTTTTAGGTTGCTACTTCAACATCATCGTCATCGTTTACAATGTATCTCAATCTGACATTGATGTACATTATTACTTGTATCTGATGCCTTAGGCTGTCTATATTTTATAATTATTTTTTTCTTAACAAAATGTTCAAAAGTTATGTTTTACGCGTTAAAAATTTATAATTTTTGTGGCTTTGGCGTAAACTTTTTATTTCGTTTCAAGATTTATTTCATCTTTTTTTACCATTTAAAACATATTAATTTTGTACATCTGTTTTCTTATTTATTTTATTTTTTTGTGTTTTGTGGCTTAAGAATTAATTAAATATTTCGCACGCTTTAAGATTTTGTCCTTGAGCTGTTTTTTTGAATTGCCTTAAATATTTTCTGTGTTCCTCTTATTTTATTCTCTTTAAGCTAAGTCCGTCCGTCCGAAGAGTAGTCCTAATATTTATATTTTCATGTTTTTGATGTTGTTTTCTATAGCAACAAATATTCTTCCTCTAGCTGTGTTCATCGTTGTTTTGACGACGAGTAATTATTGTAGAGGCTTTTTAACATTTCAATTAATTTTTATAATTTTTTTTTAATTCGTAACAAGGAATTTAATCAAAATTAAAGAATGAATTAATAGGATGTAATATATTTGCAGTAAGATGCTATCCAAGTTAATAACAAAACATGTAAAAACGTTAACTTAAGTGGAACTGAAGCTTAAATACCCGCCACACGAAACTTTAATCATTTTCTTGAATAAAAAAAAAAAAAACACAAGAAAGATGAGCTTATATGGAGTCTATATGTTATAGTGGCCCGAATTTTGTTAAATCGTTTATTTTGTTTAGAACAGCTGATCAAATAAGAAAACTTCTGCTATTTTTTTGTGTGTCTATTTTGAAATCTTTTTTTAATGTCAGCAAAGTACATAACATCTTCCACTCTCTAATACGCCGTTATATACCTTTTAAAGTTGGATTGTCTACCCTTCATTGGATTGAAATAAAATTGAAAATGCGTTAAGAATTAGAAAAGCATTTAATTTAAAATAACAACCTATTAAATTGTACCGATTAGGTAACATTAAACATGTTAAAACTAATGGCGAATTATAAGTTTAAACAAAAAGTTCAATTTTTTTTACATATACATAGAACATTTTTATGAACGAGTCATCGGTCCATTCGTTCATGATTAAAACAGAAGGTAATTGATCCCTAGGGATTAAGAAGCCAGTAAAGAGGCATAACGGATATTAATAATACATGGTGCCTGACTGATAAAGCTAAATCGAAAGCGTTTGCTGAACATCTCGGTAGCATTTTCATAGGATAACAGTAGAAGTGAATTTACACAGATTGGATTCATTCATAAATACAAAAAATTGAAAAAAAAAAGTGGTAAGTTTGTATGGGGGCTGTATCTAAAAATGGGCGTGGCATCTTTTTCTGACATTGAATGCTATTAGAAGTGTTTTCATACAATTTTTAGTAAATACATTCATAAATAATTACAATTTTCATACAAAAAATCATTTGTATGGGGGCTATATCTAAAAATGGGCGTGACACCTTTGTTCTGACATGCAAAATGCGTAGGAGCGCAAAATTTCAGGTCAATATCTTTAAAACTTTCCACACTATGTGTGGCGGGTATAAAAACTGTTTTTGATCTGCTATGTTCGGAATGTTCAAGCTTAAATTTTAGCCTCAGGATCATCTGCTACATATGACTAAAAAAAAAAAAAATTGTAGGCCAAATTCGAATTCACCAAGATAAACCTAGACCAATGCTTGAAACGTTTTTCGTGTCTAACTGTATAATAGACTGTCAAACATGCCTACATACATGCACAGTGTCTATTTGACTATAGAGCGCGACATATTTGTAACTTTTTCTGCTGGAGCTATTGAGAATTAACTAAAACATTTTGAATGGAGAATACAAAAAATATTCCTTGTGCCAAAAACTCATTTCAATTTATTCATAAATACCACACATATAACGCTCAAAAGTCGAAAAAAGTGTCAATTTGACTCTAACGACGCACGAAGGTTAATACTTGTCTTACTTTTTAATATATATTTTTTTTTCTGATTATAGCGAGACAGGTTATCATCCGTTTATTGAGTTTATCCGATTAGTTTACCTTATAGTTAATATTTAGTTTAGAATCCAATGTAAGTGGAAAACATACCTGAAAGAACAAAAAAAGAAAATTTTTTATAAATAAAAATTAATTTTCGGAGATTAAAAAATATAGTATAAAAGAATATAACAAATGCAGATGACTTTTAGCCTAACGAACAGCTGAGGGTCCATGATCCAGGCCCGTGCGGACGGAGGGGGTTTTGGAGTCTAAGCAAGTTTCAGGCTAAAACATGGTTTAACGAAATGCTCTTGAGTTGCTTTAGTTTCCCGATTCCCCATAGAATCGACCAACCGATTTGAATGAAAAAAAAAAAAAAAATGCAATATTTAAATTAAAGAAAAAAATTTTGATCAAATTGGGTGAACGGATCAATTATTAGTTTGAAGGTCTATAGGGCTTATCAACGAGTGACAAGAATAATGAAACAGGTCGACACCGACAACTCAAGCATGGGACTAGATAAATCTTACACATCTGTCATCGCTGAACATTTTTCTGATCTTAAAAATTTTTATCACATCGAGATTTTGAGAAAAATTGGTTTAAAACCTCAAAAAATCGAACATTTTTCTCAAAATCTTCAGCGATGAAAAATTTATAAGATGGGTCAAGTCCGTTGCTTGTAAAAATAGTTCTCAATTTGTTGACCTGTGTAATTTGTGACTCACATTAAAAATAATTTAAATTTATCTCTTCTTAGGCGACAGTTTAGGAGAGTTTATTGATTTTGGATAAATGTATGTAAGAGGCTTAATTAAAAAGTCAATGAAAATCGCTATGTAGGCGCTACAAAGACCGACCAATGCCTACACTAAAAAACTATTTGTTATAAAATTTTAATTTAAATGTTTAATTTAATAATATCGATTTTTTTTTGGTATAAAAATGCTTTTAAAATCAACAACATTTCGTAATTATTTTTTTTTTTTTTTAGCATTTATAGATTTTGTTACAATTTAACACTTTATTAATTTAATAACCTCAATTTCCATTTTTCTATTATTTTTTTTAAATCATAAAAAAAAGGTTTTATATATTTCGTGATTTTTTGATTTGCAAGTCAATTGATATAAATTATAATTCTAATTGATTTATTGGCGCATGAAAATATTTTTCAAATAGAATCAATGCAAATGTAGCGAAAATTTTTGCCGAGCTATCAATTTGTGTGCCTAATCGACTAGAACAAAAAATATTCTGAATGAGTATAATTTAGTATAACGACTTAATCCAATCTGACACAAATAAACAAAAAAAAAAAAAAAAAATATTATAAAGTTCAGAAAAATTCTAATAAAAATTTTTTTTTAATTTTCATGAAAATTAATATCATGCGTCAAATTTGTTGTGCAAAACTTTGGCGATAACTGTTGGAAGAAAAGTTTTCCATGTGTTTTTTTTTTTTTTAAAGGGATGTCAAAAAATTGAGCTGGGGGAGGTGAATCTTTTACTCTGTGCGCCGTCATTAACTCAACTCGTGCGTTGACGTTGATAAAGCCAATAAGAATTTGTCGAGCGATATGTGCAAGCAGCAAAATATGGCATTCACCTGGCTGCTGGCAAACAACAAAAACATTAATACGTGTTTGCGTGTGTGGGTGAATGGTTATGTTTGTGGTTTCTGTTCGATAAGATAAGCTATGGAGCAATACTAAAACCAGTTAAACCAATTGTCCTTAACTCCTTTTATTATTGCGTTTGGAAACTAATGTCAGAATAAGCAGAAATGTTGCAGAAGAAAAACAATATGCTCCTGTCACGCATACAAACATACAAAATGTAAGCGCATATGTGTGCGTGTGTGTGTGTGTGGGTTCTACGCCATTTTGTTAGCTTTTATGCTTCAATCAAAAAAACTTTTTTGACATGCAAAACGCTTGATACCATTTTATTCTGGCTGTTCGGTTTTGGTTTTTTTTTCTTTTTTTCTTTTTGTGGTTTTGATTTTAATACCCGTCACACATTTTTTGAATGAGGGTATATTCAGTTTGTCGGAAAGTTTGTAGCGCATTGAAGGAGTCGTCGTAAAGCCCATAAAGTATATATATTCTTGATCAGCTCGATGAGACGAATCGATCCTGCCATGTCCGTCTGTCTGTCCGTTTGTCTGTTGCGATGAGTGTTACTCGAAAAGTTTTAAAGATATTGACCTGAAATTCGAAACTTAAGCTTTTGTGCTCCTAGTTAGTTTGTATGCCAGAACCAAGGTGCCACACCCATTTTTAGATATAGCCCCCCATACAAACTTACCACTTTTTTTCGATTTTTTGTATGAAAATACATATTATTTTTTGAATATATTTAATCCAAATAGGGTAAGAACACGTTTTATGTCATCCAATGTCAAATCTAAGGCGCCACGCCCATTTTTATGTATAGCCTCCATACAAACTTACCGCCCATTTTCGAGTTTTTATTTGAAAACATTTACTATTTCTGAATGAATTCAATTAAATTTTTGGAAAAATCAATTCCAATGTCCACCTAAGTGAACACTTTCGGTATGGTAAGGATCGGGCAAATATAACATAAAGCCTCCATACAAATTTGACCAAATTCATCGTGAAATTTAAGCACCTGGGAAAGCACCTGGTGAACATATAAACTATTAAAAGTGGGGGGGTAGCGGTATTTCAGCTTCCACCGAGTTCCACAAGTTAACGTTTTTTCTTGTTTTGTATGAAAATAGTTATTATTTATGAATGTATTTACTAAAAATTGTATGAAAACACTTCTAATGGCATCCAATGACAGAAGAAGATGCTACCCCCCCTTTTAAATATAGCCCCCATACAAACTTACCACTTTTTTGTCGATTTTTTTATGAAAATAGTTGTTATTTATGAATGTATTTACTACAAATTGAGTAAAAACACTTCTAATAGCATCCAGTATCAAAAACCAAAATGACCCCACCCATATTTTTTGATATGGCCCCCCATACAAACCTAGCCCCCATTTTTCAGATTTTGTATGAAAAAAATTCATATTTATGGATATATTCACTCCAATCTGTGTAAATTCACTTCTACGGTTATCCTATGAATATGCTACCGAGATGTTCAGCAAACGCTTCCGATTTAGCTTTATCAGTCAGGCACCATGTATTATTAATATCCGTTATGCCTCTTTAATGGCTTTTAAATCCCTAGGGATCAATTACCTACTGTTTTAATCATGAACGAATGGACCGATGGCTCGTTCATAAAAATGTTCTATATGCGTTTATATAAAAAAAGTTCAACTTTTTGTTTAAACTTATAATTCGCCATTAGTTTTAATATTTTTTATGTTACCTAATCGGTACAATTTAGCAGGTTGTTAATTTATTTACTTTTTTCACATTATTTATTTTAAATTAAACGATTTCAAATTCTTAACGCATTTCCAATTTTATTCCACTCGCAACATTCGCCATGGTCAAAATTTGGTTTTTTCTTCAAGAAAATGGTTAAAGGTTCTTGTGGCGGGTATTTAAGCTTCAGTTCCACTGAAGTTAACGTTTTTCCTTGTTTTTTATTCATTTATTTTTTTGACATTTGACTTTTTGGAATATGCTGCTTATATGTCTTATCGTTTTATTGTATCTGTCGTATCTTCAATCTATCATTACATTAACTTTTATATTTATATGGTTTTATGTCGACATTTGTTTCGCTTTTTTTCCATATTAGATGCCAATCAAATGTTCAGAAACATATTCAAGAAGCTGCAGAGAGCATAGTTAAAACAAAAAATTCAAAAATATGTAAACATTCTTGAAATATTTTTAAGGTGTGGCATTTTTTGTTGTTATTGAGGCTACGTTTTAATATTTTTAATTATATTGATGTTAAAAAAAAAAAAACATTAAATAAAAAATTAAAAATAATTCAATTAAGCTGAAGTAAGTACTGAGCAACAACGCTTTCGAAATTTTTTTTTCTTCAAAAAATATATTTCTATTGCCGACAATTCTTATTGTTTTGCAATGAGCTTGCATTTTTGTATAGTATACCTATCAATTAAAAATCAATTTACATTTTTATTGATACAATATATCTTGGCATCTATTGTACTACTTAATATGAATGACGTCTTAATTTGTTTCAATTTATTTCAATTATAACGACAACAAAAACAAGAAAGAAATTTTAACTACGATAATGATGTATATAGTTCTTCCCAGGGAGGGTAGGTGTGTGCTCAATGTTCCGATTCAATAAAAAAATATTACTATGACGTCCATTTAAGCAGCATTTCTATCAAACTTAAAGTTAAAATATTTTAAAAATTAAAAATGTTCTTAAAATTGTTTAAATATACGGTTTAAAGATTCCTCTTGATATAAAAAGCATTTTATACCAAAACTATTTTATACAAAAACTTAAAAATATGATCCATAAAAAAATTAAAAATTAAAAAAAAATCATTTGCAAGTGGAAACCGTTTTTTTTTTTTTTTTTTGAAAAAATATTAGTCCTAGGTGAGAGGGCTTTAAGTATATTAGCGTTGCCATCTTAAAACCATAGTAGTGCCTTTTTTTTAAATCAATATTTTCGAAACTGTTCGATGGATTTTAATAAAAATTTCAGACAATATAGTTAATTTAATACAGTTTCATTTAATATTAGAATGAAAACAAAAACTTAAAATTTTGACCAAAAAAATTCCAAATATTTTAAAAAATATTTTTTAGGCAACCTACTACTTTTTAACCACCTACTTTTTAACCACCTTTCTTTAAAAAAAAACTAATATTATGGTGATTTTAATAGTTCTCGAGATATTGTGATTTAAGTCTATAGTCAATACGACAGAAGCGCGGATTAGAGTGCTTGAGCATGCTTATAAAAGTTTGTCCGTTGCGGTGGAACGAAAATGTATGGATGCAAAAGAGGCCAAGTTGACTAAAAACCTTTTAAAAATAATTTTGAATTGTTTGTTCAAATTTTTCAATATTTTTTTTTTTTTTTAATTCTAGTATTAAAATAAACTATATTAAATTTACGATATTGCACCTAATTTTTATTTAAATCCATTGAACAGTTTCCAAAATATTGGTTTAAAAAAAAAAAAAAAACTCAGAGTTTTTAAAAATTTTTCTAAATACTTTTACGCTTGAAGTAGCAAAAAAAATTTGAGTTCCAGTTGCCTATCATTTCTTGTTTTTCAAAAACCAAAAAAAAAAAAAAAAAAAAAAAAAAAAAACAACCTTCCCTACTAAATTTGAACTTTTCCAAGTTAAGAGTAAAAAAAAGTTTATGCAATATCCGCCGAGCTCCTTAAAATAAAAGTAGAGATGCGAGGAATTTTCCCCCTTTTCCACCACACTCATCGAGACTCGGGAAACAACTCAATCAATTTTAACGAAAGTTTGTAGATGAGTATATTCTAATCCAACCTTAAATATACGATTGTCATTTTAGAAAAATGGGCAGTCCACATAGAATCGAATATTTCCGAAAGAACTTAACTGATTTCAATGAAATATTGTAAAAGTGTATTTTTTTTTTGGTCCAATTTAAAAGACAGGATATATGTTGTTTTGGAAAAAATGGTCGGTCGCCGTGACCCCATTAGAGTCGTAGTATTTTTAAGAAATATTTAAATTTGAAAGATAATATTCGGTATATATGATTCTAAGGCCAGGAAGAATATTACTGTTTGGAAAAAGACGCGGAGGGCGTGGTTGCAAGTATTTGAGCCACAGGAATGAAACTTAGTGTACATTTTAATAGGAATGAACCATTGGATAGATGGTATACCCAAAATTTACAAAAGCTGTGTAGTAAAGAGCGGGAAAAGTATGATTGTTTGGAAAAATGGACGGTAGGAAAAAATTGCTGGGTGTAGTGAAACAAAAATATTTAAAAATAATTTTTTGCGACACCCTAGCAAGACCGAGTATTTCGGCTACTTAAAATACAAACATTTCGTTATTCATATAAAGACGAAAATAGTTTCTAATTAAAATAAACCATTTTATTACATTTGCACAAAATAAACAAATTTCTGTAAAGTAAATTAGAACAAAAATACAAATTCTGCATTTTAGATTTTCTCAATAAGCTCAATTATTGCATTTGCATTTTCGGTTGTCAATTAAAGTAACAAATCACAAACAAAAGACTATTAGTGTTGAACATAAACAATGCATTACAATTCAAATGACGACAATGAGACTCCTTTGACAACGACAACGACAACGACGATAAATTAAAACATAAATTTGCATTTGAATTATCAGAGAAATTGACAGATGACGTGCATGCGCCTATTTGTTAAGCAATCAAAACTTGTTTTGCTGATAACTGCAACAAAATTAATGAATGAATGACATTATTGATGAATAAATTGGAAAATTTTTACAATTTCAATGGTAGAAAAGCATTAAGAAAAGGCAGAAAATAATTAATCTATATATATAAAATAATAAAAATGTTTCTATGTCCGCTATGGACTTTGTAACCATCCAACCGATTAGTTCGAAACCAGTTTCATTTGAAAGGCAACAAGGAAAGGAAATTAAAATAATACTAAAACAATACATTAGGCACTTTCGGTTCATTTAAGAAGCCGGTTTTTTAATTTTTCCTTTAAAAAATGTTTTGTTTTTTTTTTATGTTATGTTTTTATTATACTAGACCCAACATTTTAAGGAACTCACTGCAATCAAAGAACAAGCAAAAAAAAACAAAACAGCTGATTGCAACGTTCTCCAAAAAAAAAAATGGTATTTTTAGTATGTTTTTAGTTTAGCCTCAAAGAAAATAAAGACTCAACGTTCTAGCACACGACGGGTATCCGCTAGTTTTAAATAATAATATACAATTTTTTTATAAGAATAAACAAATGCAAAAATATTTTAACTCCATAATTATTTAATATCTTCAAAAAATAATACAAACAATGAAAAATAACAAATACAAAGTAACTGCAAAATAACAAACGAATGAAAACAATTGAAAGAATAGAATCTACTTCTTGTGCCAACAACAAAATAAAACATTTCTTCACCTTGCCAAAAGAAAGACATCCTTCGGATAATAAAAATAAAAACAAAACAAAACAATTTATGCAAATTATGAAATATGTAGCGTAATAATTAAATTCTACAAAATTATGCAAATAAACCGGAAACGGAAGCAAAGGACGAAAAAAGGAAAAAATAAAGAAAATTGTGAGGGCGAGCGGTAGCGTTTGTCAAACATAAACACAAGAAATGATAATATTATAAAATACAACAGAGTCGGAACGAACATAAATAAAATTAAGGCATAAATACTAAAATATTTTGCTATTGTTTGCGCCTTGGTGTTACTTTGATAAGAAAAGTTGGAGACCTCAAGTAGAATTTCTACTTAGATGAGTCGTAGAAGCACAAAGTACAAAGCACTTCTCATGAATACTTTCTTTTGGAACAGAATACGTAACGATGACGTTAGCGGTTATGGCAGCTGTAAATGAAATCGAGAAGACGACGTCTTTGAACAAAACTTTTACAAAAACTAAAGAAACCATTTAAAAGTAAGCTCGAAGTAGAAAAATACAAAAAAAAAAAATATTGATTTTAAATTATACGCAACATAAACGCCCGACCGTGTCAAGTACAACGATAAACAAGCGTACGCATATGAGAAGACTAGGCGAAAGGATGCTGCTGCTGTTGCTCGAGTTGTAACAGCAGCAGCAGTCAACACAACAAGAAGAGTCTCTACAGAAGCCAAACTCTCGAGCCTTGAGTTCACGCATGTAGAGCAAAAACAAAAGCAACAAATGCAGATACGTAATACATACAGCGACACACCTTTCTAAGTATTTTTGTAACCATGCCATGCCATGCCACCATTGTAGAGGGTTGAAAGCAGCCAAGTGTATAAAAAAAAAAGACGAACAAGTGGGTGGGTGGGTGGTTCTGAATGTACATACATGGTAAAATGGTTGGGGAGATATGTAGTCCTTGTTATACGACATCGTTGTTGTTATTTTTTTTTTTTTTTAGAAACCCAACGGCGCAGAAGTTTCAGTTTTACCGTTAATATGGGTGGCTCGCTTGGTGACTGTGATCCTTTCGTTGTAGTGTTGTGTGTGTGGTTTCAAGCCTTGGATGCTGCGTGTGCCTTGTTTCGACGCGCATATAAATAAATGTCAACTCAACAAAAGCATATGGGTAAGGTGACAACCCTACAACACACACACACACACAATAAGGAGTCAAAGAAATGAAAAGCCTTTAAAAAACACAAAAAAAACAAGAAACAAGTAAAAACGTTAACTTCGGTGGAACCGAAGCTTAAATACCCGTCACACGAATCTTTGAATAGTTTAGTGTGATCATCAGTGGCTCAAATACAATACATTTATAAATATATATTCGAAAATAATTACTTTTTCATACATTTGTTCGAAAATAATCGATAAGTTTGTGTGGGGACTATAGCTAAAAATAGGCGTGGCACCTTGGTTTTGTTATTGGATATCATTAGAAGTGTTTTAACATAAATTTGAGTGAATAGTCTCATAAATAATACCTATTTTTATACAAAAATTCGAAAACGGGCGTTAAATTTGTATGGGGGCTATAGTTAAAAATGGGCGTGGCAGCTAGGATTTGACATTGGATGACATTAGAAGTATTTTTACCCAACTTGGTGTGACTACATTCATAAATAATAGCTATTTTCATATAAAATTCGAAAATGGGCGGTAAGTTGTATGGGGGCTATAGCTAAAAATGGGCGTGGCAGTTTGGATTTGACATTGGATGACATTAGAAGTATTTGGACCCAACTTGGAGTGACTACATTCATAAATAATTGCTATTTTCATACAAAAAATCCGAAAAAAAACGGTAAATTTGTATGGGGGCTACACCTTAAAATGGGCGTGGCACTTTGATTTTAACACTTGAGCTGCTTAGGACTGAGAAAAGCTTAAGTTCCGAGTTTCAGGTCAATATCGTTAAAACTAAGCGAATGAATCGCATAAATACAGACAGACAGACAGACGGACGGACAGACAGACGGACGGACGGACAGACAGACGGACATGGCTAGATCGACTCGTCTCGTCGTGCTGATCAAGAATATATATACTTTATAGGGTCTAAGATGTCTCCTTTAATGCGTTACAAACTTTCTGACAAACTGATAATACCCTCCACACTGTGTGTGACGGGTATAAAAACAAGAAATACAGCTCTTTCGCCCTCGGAAATGTCACGCGCTGTACCATGTAATAAAGCATTCATATTATGCTTGTCGCTCCCTTGTCCTCGCTCGCTCGATTCCTATAGCATTCGTCGTCGTTCACATAAAATTGAATGAGTTTGCTATTATTTTGCACTTGCTAACATAAGGTGCGACCCTTGGCGTACCGCCTTTAACAACGCACAATACGCGAGTACACTGAGCATTAATTTATTCGATATTATATTCAAGCAAAAATGCAACATTGCCCACAAACGTCATTGTGAACACACTTGTGCAAAAAAAAAAAAAATTGTACAACACTGCACAATCAGCAGTTAGAGACTTTCTTCTATTTTTCGTAGGAAAATATCACGAGTAAGCAATATAAGAAAATTTAGTGTAGATTAAAGTAAATTAAACTATTCAAGAATTATTATTTATTCATAATATGTATAACTAACCCCATTTGTATAATTGGGTTATCAAAAGCAAAATTATGATTTCGTTAACGAAATGTGAGATGATCTAATGTATGAAGCAGTTGCCAAAAATCCCTTTTGTTTGTTTGAATTCATATTCAGTGTTAGCAACCTGGTGTTATAAAGCCTCTTGGGTAAAAAAAAAACATATAGTAAAAAGCCGAAGTTCAAATACCCGTCAATTGTATTATTGAATAGTTTATTTATGTTCTTCAGTGGCTTAGGTTAAATTTGGAGAAGGGTTACGGTATGGTTCGATACTATCAAAGTTTAGACACAATAATAGAGTCATATTTTATGCTTAGAACAGATATAAAAGCAAATTTCTTGGAAATATTTGAAAATGGGAGGTGACTTTGTATGGGGTCTATACCTAAAAATGGACATGGTGCCTTGGATTTAATATTGAATGACAATAGATGAGTTTTTTAACCAATTTAAACTGAATACAATCAGAAATAATGCCTATTTTCATACAAAAATTTAAAAAGGGATGGTAAGATTGTATGGGGCTTTACCTTATAATGGGCGTGGCACCTTGGTTTTGATATACAAAGAAGTTGTGGCCGAGAAAAGCTTAAATTTTGAATTTAAAGTCGGTACCCTTAAAACTAACTGAATGATTTGCTTAGAAATATACAGACAGACGGACATGGCTAGATCGATTCTTATATATAAGCCTATAAAGCCTATAAAGCCAACTTAAACTGGAAATTGTTATTTAAAGCAGTGCTGCAAACCTTGCCAGTGGTTCGGTTCAGCGGTTCGCAATGTCTTTGAATCACTGGCTCAGTTCACAGAACGGTTTTCTTTGGTGTAGAACTGCGGTTCGGCTTAGTTTAAGTAATATATTTTTAAAAATTTTTACCCTCACATAAGACAGATAGAGGTGGCTGAGGTGAAAACTCATATTCCCCACACGATTAGCATATAACTGCCGTTTTTTTTAGCCTCACATAAACTATTACATTTTTTCGCCCATCGTATTTTCCTAAACAATCGTAAAATTTTGTTTGAATTTATTATCAAAATTTAACTTATTAAAACTCTGATATAAAAAATATTTTTTTGGAAGGTTAAATAAAGAACCAATAAAAAATATCATATTTATCGCTCGAACGAGATATTCAAATGGATTGCTTTTCCTCTAATGTTCTCACGGCGAAGGTCTAGCAAAAACTTGTAACTCATTTTTGTAGTACGCAAAGATAAACCTACGATCGTAATGAACGGACCACTTTAAATTTATTGACCACCAATTTTCTATTGTTTTTGACATTATCAAGTCTACGAGGACTTCTATTGATATTTTCTATATATTCGCGTATACCTCGCCATAAACACAATATCTACATATTAAATATAGTAAAAAAGTTTCTATGTCCGAAATTTACGTTGAAACTGTCCAACCGATGAGCCCCAAACCGGTTACATTTGAAAGAAAACAATGTAAGTAATTTGAAATTCCACTAAGACAATGCCTAATGCATATTTGGTTCATTTAAGAAGTCGATTTTCTCTATTTTGACATCAAAAATGTTTTGCTTTTTTTATCATAAACAAAAAAAAAATTAAAAATAGATGATTGCAGCTTTCCCTAATACATTTTGAGTAAGATCAAAAAAGTGGTATTTTTAGTATATTTTTAAGTAAGCCCCAGCTTACTTTGGTTGCGCTGCAAACAAAAAAAAAGCAAATACTAAAAATGCCATCAAAAAGAACTTAAATTGCACAAAAGACAGCAGATGCAAAAAGGAAACGAGTTGAAAGACAAGCCGAAACGCCCGTGCAACGTAGTAGCACACGCCGGGTATCTGCTAGTATAACATTTTCTTCTTTCATTTATTCTCAGTGTACGCTCTTTTGTTCATATTTCCCATTAAAAGCTGCTGTTGCTGCTATTGTTGTTCGTATTTTATGTTGCTTGTTATACACTCATCAAATGCTGCTACAGCCACTTTTTATTATTGTTGAAGTCGTTTTCCTTTACTCGTTTTCTTTTTTTTTTTTTTTTTTATCAATTTGATGATTATTTTGGAACGTGCAAAAATAAAATATAAAAATATAAAAAAAAAGTGGAGTATAAAATGAAAAGCCTATTTAGTTGAAGGAAGACAAAAACCAGGGTCACAACGATGCAAAATGGTCAAAGAGCAAGCAGCAACCCTCTCAACCAAAAGAAAAGAAAAAGAGCGAACGAACGACCGACCGAACCATGTGAAATGCAACAAACCCTCACAACATGTCACTCACCCCATACATCATATTTATATTTAAATTCATAACGTGCGTATATGGTGTATGTATGTATGTATGTATATGTAACATATATGTGTGTATGTAAATTGTTGCTATTATTTTACGAGTATTTTTGCTCGCTTAATGCAGGGCATGACCTTAACCAATTTTCTTAAATAAGCTTTGTCACATTTCATATAAGACGAACACAAGCAATTTCTATGCTAAATATTTAGGTGACACATCGATGACTTAGACCTTAACTTTACAGTAAAACAAATAAAAAAAAAGAAATAAGAAAAAAGAGTCAAGAACTCAATGACCTCAACGACGGCAACTCAACTCAATGTTTGCTGCTATTGATGATGATAATGTTCTTGACGCTGGCGTCTTACTTTAGATTTACTCTTGAGATTTAGCCTGTATTAATGTTCGAAGCGCAAAAGTTCATTTTCAAAATACATTTCTTGCATTCACTATGAGTTTGTTTCCATGAATCGATTTAACTCAGAAGCAGGAAGCAATAAGAACCAAAAAAAAAACAGATGCAGCACACGTGTCGCGCCAGAGATGAGTTGATGCTTGCCTGCGTTGCTTTGGTCTAAATTATATATCTTGTATCTTGTATCTGCGGCTCGAAAGCGTACACACATATATTTTTGTATCTTTGTATGTGAGTGTGTGTTTTGTAATTGGATGCCAGATATAGAAAAACAATACAAAAAAAAAAAAACAAATGAAAATACAAATAACATTTAATAAGAAAAGGAAATTGACGATTTCAATACACAAACAAAAATAAAAAAAAAAAAGATAGAAAGAAAATAAGCGTCAGGACGACTTACATTTGACAGTCGAGTGGTCTTAGTGGTCCTTTTTCGTTATATATTTATTTTTTTTTACCAAAAATTGGAAATTAGTTGTTAAACAAAAGGCAAAATGTTTATGTATTTTATGCGTAGTGTAGTGATTGGTTTGGTTTAACCATTTACATTTTGGTTGCTTTCACATTACTATCCTGTCAGCTTGTTCATCTGTCTGTCTGTCTCCTTTATTGCATTTGACACGAATGAGATTTTCGTTTTTCGATTAATAAAGCCTGAAGAATCGCACAAGAAAGAGCTTAAAGATGCTTGCCTTTCAACTTGTAGATACATGACATTCAAGTAGACTAGAGAAGACATGGCTAAGTAAGTGTTAAATGTTGTAACAAGTTGCGCTCGAATTAACTTGTCGAATGTGTTTGGTACACACAAAAAGAAAAAAAGCAATTAAATAGCTTATAAAATAATTTTTTTTAGATAATTATCATCAACGTTAATTTAGATACAAAGAGAAGCGCCAGAAAAAGTTTTCAATAATTAGGAAATGAAGCGGAAACAAATGTAATTAAACTAAAATAAGTTTAAATTTTTAAAAGACATGCAGCAAAAAATTTAAACTCAAAATTTTAAATAATTTTGTAACTCATTGTCCGGAAAATTAATGGGTTTGTATCTTATAAAAATTAACGCAATGGATTAACAAGCTTTTTAAATAAAACAGATTTCTAATAATGTTGTATCTGTTAACGTATTAATTAATTAAATGATGATTATTATGAGCTGCTAATACCGAAATAATTGTACAAATTATAATTATTTTTATACGTCATAAACAATTTTTTTTTTTTAATTATTACAAAATCGTGAAGTATAAATTATACACGGAGTAAAACACAAAAGCTGAAGTCGGTCAGTCAGTGAGATGCAAAGGTGAAGGCTGCAACATTCAGATCCGCACGAATGCAATCACAACACTCAGTCTGAGACTGTATTTGTTTATGAAAATGAACAAATATAATAAATATTAAAAAATATGAATTAATAAAAAATATGAATTAATAAAAAATAATAATAATAAAATAAATAAATAAAAAAAAAATTTGCAATATGTTTGCGGTAAATAAAAGTTTATTAATTTATTATTTTCTGCTGCTAAATTTTTTATCAGATAAATGTAGGGGGCAATGTTATGCAGGTGTTATGTGGACGCCAGCACAGTAGCTTAATATTAAAAAATTTTGCACATAAAGAAAAAACAAGAACATTGTGCTTATATTAAGCACAGCTGTTGTGAAAAAAAACAAGGAAAAACGTCAACTTCAGTGAAACAGAAGCTTAATTAGACGATCAGTGGTTTATTTATAATTTCGAGATGGGTCAACGGTCAATCTAAAACAACCAAAGTCTAGACATAACATTGATATCAAATTTTATATCTTCTATCTTCTATATATATGAAATAGTAAAAATGTTTCTATGTCCACTATTAACGTTGAAACTATCCAACCGATGAGCCCCAAACCGTTCACATAAGAAGTAAACAATGCAAGTAAATTTAAATTCCATTCAAGAAGTCAATTTTCTAATTTTCCCAACCAAAATGTTTTGCTTTTTTAACATAAACAAAAAATAAAAACAGCTGATTGCAGCTTTCCCCAATACATTATGGGTAAAATAAAAAAAGTGGTATTTTTAAGTATGTTTTTAAGTAGCCCAGCCCAAAATTGTAAAAATACCATCAAAAAAGAACGGAAATCGCACTAAACACAGCAGATGCGAAACAAGAAAGAGCTGAAAGAGCAGCCGAAACGCTTGAACAACGTATAATGTAGCACACGCCGGGTATCTGCTAGTACATTTATAAATAATAACTGTTTCCACATAAAAAATTTCGAAAATGGGCGGTAAGTTTGTATGGGACCTAAACCTAAAAATGTTTGTGGCATCTTAGTTTTGATATTGGATGACATTAGAAGTGTTTTTAAAAAATTTGTAGTAAATACATTCATAAATGAAAGCTATTTTCATACAAAAAATCGAAAAAAAACGATAAATTTGTAAGGGGGCTATGCCCAAAAATAGGTGTGGCATTTTCATTTTCGAACTTAACCCAATCGTTGCCGAGAAAATCTTTACTTTAAAATTTCAGTTAAATATCTTAAAAAATAAGCAAATAAATCTGATAGCGTCAATCAGACAGACGGACAGCCGGACATGGTTTGATCGACTCGTCTCATCAAGCTGATCTAGAATATATACTTAATGGAGTCTACAACATCTCATTTACTGCGTTACAAACTTTCTTAGCGCAATAGTTTATTGTATTGGGTTTTCATACAAAAACTCATAAAAATGGGTTAAATTTGTATGGGGCACCTCTTAAAATGGGACTAGGAAAATTACACTTCTCGGCACAGACGCCTGCTTTTATAGTCTCCCAGATAATCTCTCTTACGGCAGTCAGCAGGAGAGACAGAGAGACGGACGGATAGACGAACATAGCCAGACAGACTCTACTTCTCAATTCAATAACAGTTTTATAATAATTTTTAGGTCGAAGAACAAATTGATTTACACAATTTGGTAGGTCTTTAGAAACATTTGCTTATTACAGAAATAAATTGTTCTTGATTTCAGAATGTTTGTTCTTGATTTAAGAATTATTGTTCTTGATACAAGTACGATTGTTTTAAAAAAAAAAAAAACATTGTTCTTGTTACATGAATGATTGGTCTTGATACAAAAACCACAAAATTTTCGTCGTTTGCTGATTTTTTCTAAGTACGTCCAACCACTTTATTGATTTAAATTTTGACCAATCGTAATTTTGTCAAGAATAATTCTTTTAATTACTAAAAAAAAGGTTTTGTTGGTGAGAGACAAAAAGAAAAGAGAAAATTACTAATATGATACAAGTAAATTGGTGAGAGCGCAGTGAAAGGCGCTCTTACAGTTTACCAGTGAAGCCATTTTGCTGTCTTTTTTCTCTTTCACACACTCACATGTTGTACCGTACATGTGTATGTGAGAAAGAGAAAAAAGATAGCTAAATGGCATCACTGCAGTTTACTATTTAATTTTTTTTTTTTTTTTTTTTTTTTTTTTTGAAGCAATTAAGAGCAATAAGCTAATCGTGATTTATATTTTTTGCTCTGTGTATAATATCTCTCAGTGTACTAATTATATTATTCGAGACGATAGGAAATGAAAACTTTCACTTTTTATTTAGTTTAAGAACTTAATATTTGTATTAGTGCAGAGTATTACAAAGTCGAAGACAATCAATTACGCCGATTTACCTGTTTATTCTGTTTTTTTATTAACAATTTACAGTATAAAGCCAAGTATTTTATTTTACATTATCTTCTTTAATAATAAAAACTGAACGTAAAACATTTAAGCAACTTTTTTTTTTTATATTTTTTTTAAAGGCGGTTTTAATTGAATCTCAAAAAAAAAAAATAAAACACACAAAATAAGTGGAAGGTCACGCACAATATTGTCAATATTATTTCTTGCAGCAAAAATCAAATAAAGGAGAAATAAAAAACAATATAAAAAAATAAAAAAAAGACGTTTAATGTAAAAATAAGCGCTGATGTCAGATTTATTTTATGATTGTTGTCAACGTCGTCAGACTACGTGCCGCAATATACAGCCTTGTCTCCTGACAGTCGTCAGGTGCATAAATTCAAAACTCCCCTCCAGGCTTAACTTGAGTTTCATTTATCTTTCAGGTTGCAGGCCTTCAATATACAAGTATCTACATTTAAATGATTATAGCTAACTGCCGCAGCTATATCTTCTTTTTTTATGCTAATGAACCTGCACTTACATAAATTAAAGACAAACAATTTTACATCGCGCACATCTTAACTAACGAGGTAATAAATTAAATATCGAAAATGAAAAAGATACAAAAACAATGTATCTAAGGTAAGTAAGTATCTATTAGAATGCTTTTAGTGTTGCACTAAGTCAGCTGGCGTCTATTTGAATCGATGACTTTGCAGCAATTGGACTTCATCGCTACTTTCTGTGTATAATCTCCATATATGTATAAATACAATAGATATATTTTTTAAATATAAATCGCCTTTAACGACTGCACAAACAATATTTAATTTACATTTAAATATTGCAAAAACGTGGAAAACGCTATTTTTAATTTGAATTTTTTGTTAATTTTTTATTTTTTTTTTCTATTGAAAATTTTTGTTGCGTTTGAAAAATGAAAACTGGAAAAAACAAACAATGCTTGTGTCTGGCAATAATTAATTACTAACTAATTGAATCTACATAAATTAAATTTTTCAATTAATTGAAGATTTATTTGTAAATGCAAACAAGGGTTTTATTACTTTCGGTTTTGTTTACTTAAAAGGGATTAATTAAATTTTAATTGAATATTTTAAATTATAAAGAAAAAAAAAACAAAGAAAAAATAATAAAAAATATAAAAAAATAAAAATTAATAAAAAATAAAATAATAATATAAAATAAAAAAAATTTAAAAAAATAAATTTATAAAAAAATAAATTAAAAATAAATAAAATAAATAAAATAAATAAATAAGAAAAAGTTTAAAAATAAATAAATAAAAAAATTAATAAATAAAAAATAAATTGATAAATAAATAAAACTAATAAATAAAAAAATAAAACTAATAAATAAAAAATAAAACTAGTAAATAAAAAAAATAAAACTAATAAATAAAAAATAAAACTTATAAATAAAAAACTAAAACTAATAAATAACAAGGAAAAACGTTAACTTCGGTGGAACCGAAGCTGAAATACCCGTTACATGGGCGTGGCGTCTTGGTTTTGACCCTGGATGACAAAAGAAATGTTTTTACCCAATTGGGAGAGCGAGTACATTCATAAATAATTACTATTTTTAAACAAAAAATCGAAAAAAATCGATAAGTTTGTATGGGGGCTATACCTAAAAATGGGCGTGGCACTCTCATTTTCGAACTTAACCTAGTCGTTGCCGAGAAAAGCTTAAGTTTAAAATTTCATCCCAATATCGTTATATCTTCATCGAATAAATCGCATAGCAACAAACAGACGGACAGACAGACGGACATGGCTTTATCAATTCGTATCATCGAGCTGATCAAGAATATATATACTTTATGGAGTCTCCGATGCCTCCTTCAATGCGTTACAAACTTTTAGACAAACTGAATATACCCGTTTACACTATGTGTAACGGGTATAAAAAAATAGTAAATAAATAAATAAATAACAAACTTTAAATTAAACAAGGAAAGACGTTTACTTCGGTAGAGCCGAAGCTGAAAAACTTTTTAATAGTTTATATGCTCACCAGGGGCTCAGATTCAGTTTCACGTTGGATTTGGTCAAATTTGTATGGAGGCTTTTTAGCCCGATCTGTACCATATCGATAGTGTTCACTTAGGTGGACATTGGAACTGCTTTTACCAAGTTTAAACTGAATTCATTAAGAAATATTCAATGTTTTCATACAAAAAATTCGAAAATAGGCGGAAAGTTTGTATGGGGATATACCTAAAAATGGGCTAGGCACCTTTTTTTTTTTGACATCGGATGATATAAGAAGTATTTTTACCCAATTTGAAGTGAAACATTCATAAATAATACCTATTTTCATACAAAAATTCGGAAATGGGAGGTAAATTTGTATGGGGGCTATGCCTCAGAGTGGGCGTGGCATTCTGAATTTAACATACAAACTGCCTAGGACTGAGAAAAGCTTAAGTTTCGACTTTCAGCTCAATACCTTTAAAACTGAACGAATGAATCACCTCGCAACAGACAGTCAGACGGACAGACAGACGTTCTGTCTCATCGTTCTGATCAAGAATATATATACTTTATGGGCTTTCCGATGCCTCTTTAATGCGTTTCCGACAAACTGATAATACCCTTCACACTATGTGTGGCGGGTATAAAAACAGGTCAAACGATGGCATTATTTTAAATTTTGTGAAAGAACAACAAATAAAAATACTATTTCAAAAATTCGAATAAAGTTCTAATTTTATATTAAATTTTTTTTTTAATTTGTGAAAAAAATTTTATTTGTCCAAGTTCTAATTTGTGAGACTCTACTGTATATTTATTATGTTTGTTTGTTTTATTTAAAAATTTCAGGTTTTTTTTTTAAATCATAAATATTAATTGACTTAGATAATTGCTTCATTTCAATAAAATTTATTTATTATATTCATAAAACAGTAAAACACTTCGCTGTGTGTTTAAAAGGCAATAAAAAGAATTGAGATACATTCACATATATTACACTTATTTTGCATTTCAACCGCAAAAAAAAAAAAAAAAAAAAATAAAATACATAATGCAACTTGATGCTGGCGCCTGCGGTTCTAGTAAATTTCAATGGGAGCACATTTGAAACTTTCAAACAAATCGCGTTGCCAGTTAAATGTATCTAAGAGCGAACCTGTTATAGTTTTACAAACTGAATGCTACATTTGTTGTTGTTGTTTTTGTTGTTGTTGTTGTGTCTACGACAAGTCTAGCAAGTCGAAATACAAATATCAAACCTGATGTCAATTAAACTTTGTTTGTTGCTTAGCTCAGATACCAACGCAATGAATCATGCGCGCAAGCGCACAATCCCACAAATCGTTAAGTGAGTGGTCGACTCTAAACTTTAGCAGCGACCGCTTAGATAGCAATCGGTGCTGGTGGTGTTGACGGAGAAGTATCTCAATATGATAATTATTGCGGCATTTAAGAGTATTTTTTTCTTAAGATTGACGCCGAATTGATGTGAGTGACTGACACCTTCGATTAGCACATTGAGCGTTCGTTTTTTTATTTTTTAAATGAACTGTATCTGAACCTGAATACTTCGTAGTAAAAACAAAAAATTTGCATACGGTTTTGCTTGAGCACATTTTACATTAGAAACTAATTGTCAGTTGTAAATTTTATTGTATTTTGTATCTTTAAATACATTTTTTTTTGCTTGCGATTTTGAGTTCATTAACATTGCCGTAGGTTGGGTTCGGTTGTTTATCATTTTATCGCGTTTTACTTTCTGATTTATTTGAAATGTTTTTATCTGAAAAAATGTACGCCGCCAGGTAAACGCAAAAGTTGACGATTTTTTTTTTTAATAAAAATTTACTTGTTTCAATATATTTCATATTTATTTTTTTGCTTGTAGCAACAAAAACATTTGCTTGCGTTAATTTGACTTAAAGTTGCTCTTAACTTGATTGACGTGTTTCTCGCATTTGGCGCGCAAATTGATACAGAAAAACTAAAAAGCTAGCTTCGAGCGAAAATCGTTTGCTTAGCGCACGAGTTCAGCAAACTTTTGGCACAAGTCGTGTGATAATTTTTTGTTTTTTTTTTTTGTTTGAGTGCTGCTATTACGTTGCTAGTTGATGTATAATTGATTAGGTTAATAAATCGTTTAATAAATATGAGTTATTTCCAATCGGAAAACTATTAATCTTTTCTTTTGTTAATAAATTATTTATTAATTATAGAAATGAGGTTTTGCAGGTTGCCACCACCATTGCATTTTGACATTGTAGCAGTGTCAATAGAAAAACTGCGACTGGCAACGACGTCAGAAGTTTCGAAGAAGAAAAAGAAGAAAAGCATCAATGGCTAGTCTATTTTCTCTATGACATAACGTCGACACCCCCTTACTGGTCGTTGAGGACATTTTCACACAAATGTCGCAGTTGTCTTGGATGACAAGTCTTGCTAGATTTCTTGGATGACATGTTTTGCCAGACTTCTTGGATGACAAGTCTTGCTAGACTTTTTGGATGACAAGTCTTGCTAGATTTCTTGGATGACATGTCTTGCCAGACTTCTTGGATGACAAGTCTTGCTAGACTTTTTGGATGACAAGTCTTGCTAGATTTCTTGGATGACATGTCTTGCCAGACTTCTTGGATGACATGTCTTACAAGACTTTTTGAATGCCATGTCTTGCTAGATTTTTGGATGACAATTCTTGCTAGAATTCTTGGATGACAAGTCTTGCCAGACTTCTTGGATGACAAGTCTTGAAAGACTTCACGCACGACATGTCTTGCAAGACGTTTTGTGTGTTTGTCGTAGGTGTTTCTTGTATTGATTTTCTATCAAAAGGGTTATTTATTTTAATAATTTTGTAGCTAAAAAATAAAAAGTTTTTAATTTTATAAGTCTTTCACGATTTTACAAACGAACTTGTAGGCAAAACAGACTCGTCAGTATCATTTGTTAGCATTCTGAGAATTCTGCTTAATGAAATAATTGTATTTTACAAACTCGATAACCGACGCCATGTCACCAATCAGTCATCAGTGACCAAGTCATTTAAGAAAAATTTTACTGCTGTGAAATTCAGTTTTAGCCAAGGCTGCAAATTGGTTCACATTTGGTTCAGTTTTGGTTCAGGTTGCCATGACGATTTAGTGATTAGGGTTGCCTTGCTACACTTATTAAAATTTTAAATTTAGAACTTTGGTTGATCTGTATAATTTTTTGAACAATTATACTGGATTAAATAAAGTTTTTAATCGTAATAAATCCACTTTAAATTTAAAATATGTAAAAAATTTTGCATGATCACCTTACACTGAACCATTTTTGAGCCGGTTGGCATATTTTTTTAATGAATCTTTGTCTAAAGTTGTTGTTGTGACTTTTTACGTTCCTTTTTTTAAGCATTTTTAAGCATTTTTTTTAATAACTTATGAGCAAAAAGGCTATGGATGGCAACCCTATATATGTATATGAGATGGGGTTAGGCTTCGGCCACGCGACTTAACGACGTTCTCTTGAGCGACGTTGATGAGCGATCGCTTTGAGTGAGGTGGCCTACGCACTGAGCGACATCGCTCGAGTTGATTAGTTGTAAAAATGACTTATTCTAGAGAAGTTCTACGAAATCTGCTTGAAAGCTGTTATAGCGAATCATCGGCAAAAAGATTACAAATGCGTGTTTGGCGTTCATCCCATAAATCGTATGAGATATTACAATGGATATTACAATGGCTGCTACAGAAAAACATTTCTATTTATATGTAGCCAAGAATGCTTAGTTAAGCCAGGAAAACTTTATCCACAAACACCTCAAAAACATCACAAATACATGAATATCGAGCACAACTCAAAACACATAGAGTGAAACCAATATTTTACGAGTTTTTTCTTTTTTTTTTCCAATTTTACTTTTATGTGTTTTTTTATTTATTTCATTTTATTTTTCTGACCTAAAATTATATGAGAAGCAATGAAAAATCATAATGATTAATAAATAAGTATGTTCGACTATAATAAAAAAAATAGATATAAAAATATATTTCTGCGCATGCGTGCACGTGTTACATATTTTCTACATTTTTTTTTTTATTGCTGCCCATTCACCAACATTCAAAAAAAAAATATTTAATACTAACCTTCAGCTAAGCTATTGTCCGACATTGCGTAAACAAAAATAATCATAACAATACAAAAAATATATTTAGCGGTGGATGGGAATAAATGTGAAAACTAAATTAATAGATAAAATAAAAAAGAGAAAGAAAATAAAATTTTAAACTGAAACGCTTTGCGGTTTAATGATCATGCACAAAGCCAAACTGACCAAACGAGTGAGTGAATAATAATTTAAATAATTTCAGCTTAGCAGCAAATAAATCTTAAAAATGCATAAAAAAATAAACTCTTAACTTAAATTTTTATTTGATTAATATTAAACTGAAATTTCACAAAAAGCGTTACAAAAGCTACGTTTCGTTGAATACTTTTATGAATGGTCTCTATTAAATTTCACACATTCGGAAGCAGTCAAAGAGCAGAGTGTGAATTTAAACAAATATTGCGTTTGGATCGGCAAGAAGCGTGTTAATTTAACTATATCCGTCTGTCCAAAGACGATTATTCAAAATGTCTCAGTTTATAATTCAATCTTATCTTTTAGTCTTCATACAAATTCTGTTTAATTTAATTTAAAAATCATACAATTCTCGGTTCTACAGATATTTTAGGTATATTCTCTTGTTTCTGATATTATTATTACTTTTATTCAGTTGATTTGCGCATAATTTTTAAATTTTCTCAAACAATATTTTTATTTTTTTCAGTCGAACTCATTTAAGTGCAGTAATTTTTCAATTGAAGCGCTCAGTTACAGTAACGAGAAGTGAAGTCAAGTAAAAAAAAAATGTCTGTAAAGTGAAAACAAATTGAAAACAGGAAGTTTTAATTTAATATATTATGTAGTACGAGTAAACTACTAGTTTTATTTTCATTTTCACTCTTTCGTACATCATTTACGTACAACATATATCACAAACTGTGTCTGTAGAGTGTGTGTATATTCGGTCGTTTCGGTCTTTTAAATTAATAAATTTAATGAAACAAGTTTGTGGTTGTCACTTACATTTGAAAAACACAAAAAATAATCAAGGAAAAACGTTAACTTTGTTGGAACCGAAGCTTAAATATAGTACCCGTCACATAAAACTTTGTATAGTTTATAATCATCAATGACTTATAAAAAATTTCGAGATAGAAGCAGGTTTTGATTGAACCACAGCATTTTCGATCGTTTGTTCGAAACAAGAACCGAACCAGATCTTCCAGAACCAGAAAATAGTTTTGAACCAAAAACCAAACCGGATTTCCATTTCCTTTAAGTTCTCGTAAACGTAATAGTATTAAAAACAAAAGATAGAGGTGAACAGAATTCGAGAGGGATTAACGTAAGAGCCTGTCGTAAAGACTCGATCCCACGGTGCCGAGTACAGGATTGGTAAGCGCAAATCAACGCCCCAATAGAGATTGTAAATTACACGTACGAAATTCGAAGTTTACGCAATTTTGAGCGTTAACTTCACTCCTTAGTGGGGGAGCGAAGCGTATCTAACATTCTGCTGATCTCTGGGTCACAGCAACCGGTTGTAATGGACAACTCCACCCCGAATTTACGAATAAACTCTACACGCATATGGGTGTTAAAGCACAGACTCCACAATGCTCCCCCGAAGGACCACACCACCGGTGGTACCACATTAAGGACTCAGGTTAGATCTCGTATCCGTCAACCAACTAACCATTAGGATGGTGTCAACTTGAGTTCCAAACAACTACGGGCTTGGTGTGCCCCGAATACTATAAATTTAAAGTGTTCCTTTTTTTCGATCATCAGTTCATATCAGCAAATAAAAAAAAAAAATTATATGAAGTTTTTATTCGCCGTGTGAACATTAACAATGAATCTGAACGTCACGTTGGGATCGTGGAAGAGCGCTAGGTACCAGAAGTTGCAAGTGACACAGCTCGAGATTGCTGAATCTGAACCAAAGCTACTAATGTTCAGTAAAACAGGCGCTCATATCAAGTAGGGAAAATTTTATTAGTTGATATGAGGCTTAATATTTTTAACAAATGAACCGAACCGTGGTTCGACAGACTGAAACTCGGTTTGTGAACAGAAACAGTGGCTCAAAGGCAGCCCTGGGAAGAACAATAGTTTTCTTGAAAATAACAGAAAATGAAAGCTAAGTTTTTATAGGTCAAACTTGACTTAGCTGTTACCGAGAAAAGCTAAAGTTTCGAATTTATTTTTGTGAGCTACACCTAAAAATGGGCGTGGCACTTTCATATTAGACATAGTCGTTGCCGAGAGAAGCTTAAGTCTCGAATTTTATTTAAACCAGTACTCTCTGAGTAAATCGCGCTGAAATAAACAGACAGACGGACATGGCTAGATCGATACGTCACATCGAGATAATCAATTATGTACATATGTATACTTTATGGGTTCTATGACGTCTTTTTTAGTGCGTTACAAACTTTGCGACAATTTAAAAATACCCTTTCAGTTTGTTGTTATTTTCTTTTAACTAAATTTGCGCTTAATTTGAGCTGAGTGCTTCAGTGTCCAAGTCATATTGACAAGACAAGTACTTTTCAATGTTTGACGCTTTTAATGTGTTCATACATTTCATATTAAAACAAATTATGTGTAAAATTATATAAGCACTTACAAATTTATTTGCTTGCTTGTCGCATGCTAGCTAAGACTAGAAAATAAAAATAAAAAAACTAAAACTTAATTGCCTCAACTAATTAAAATGACATTAAAGTGTTGCTTTTCGAGCAACTTTATTATCGTAATTAATGTATCGAAAACACTTGTCTGTGGTATTTTATAAAATGTTGCTTGAAATTGTTTATACAAAAAAGAAGAGTTAAATGCATTACATGAAAGCATCGTATTCCTTTCTATGAGAATTTGAAATATTTAACTTTCCTTAGAGACACTCTACTGGTTTATATAAATAGATAAATTGGTCAAACTCGAAAAGATTTTCATGATATAACCACAACGAATTTTTTTCCAAATATCTGAAAAGTGTACAACACTAAGAAGTCTTACGGAACCGACCACGAGTGGAATTATATTCGATGGGCAACAAATCGAGATGGTTGAGAACTTCACATGCCTAGGAAGAATCCTTGCAGAAGAAAAAATTTGAGTACAACTCTAAAGGTCAGACTGCTCAAGTCTATCGTGCTTTCAGTGCTACCCTACGGACGTTGTACTTAAAAGGTAACCACAACTATCATCAACAAACTTGAGGTGTTTTTTTAACCGCGGCTTGAGGAGCATTCTCCGAACAAATTTAACTTTTATCAATATTTCCCGCGCTTATGGGCATTAAAAAGTGTTGAAGTTGAAGCTTGAAAGCGTTACGCGATATCCGCTTGTTTGTTTACCTAAAAATTGAGCTACGTATTTATTTAACTATGAAGTTTATTATTTGTTCACACGTGTTGAAAGCGTGTTTTTTGGCAGCAAATTTATTGTATATTGATTTTATTTTAAGCAATAAATTTTTTGGTATTTAAAAAATGACGAAGCAATTTCAGGCATTGGCAAACATTTTTATGATTTGAATTATTTATTTTCTTTTAGAGATATTTCATATCCAGCAAATTAATAACGAAAATTCAAAGATAAATATTAGCAAAGCTTTTTTTTAAATAGATACTGCGGCGGATGTTTAGTTATTCATCAAATGTACGATGACACAAACCAAATCAATCTTTTTTCTTTACTCCGAGTCCACAAAGATACTCAATTTATGTAATTTCGTTGAAAGAAAGCAGATAAAAATACAATATTTCACATAAATCATTTAAATATTTCATTTTTTTCTGTGAACAACCTGCAGGCTTTCAAGTACGATGAAGACGAAAAGAAAAATTACAAATTTAAAATTCTTATTTTCCAAAATGAACTTTTTTTGTCGTTGTTGTAGATACAAAACATAGAAGCAGCATGAGACGAGCGTTTTTTTTTTTAAATCAACTTTAATTGAAATAAATTGTCAATTCATTTCATAAAGTGGGCTTAGTTACCTAGGCTTACAATAGATGAAAAAAAAGCGAATAAATAAAGTAAAAAAAAAAAAAAAACAATCCAAAACCTTGTAGAAAACAAAAAACAGAATTGAAAACAATTTTATTATTTACTTCATTTTGTAGAAATAAAACTAAACAGAAAATAGCAAATTTCAAATGTGATGAATATACATTTTCTTCTTCTGTTCTTTTATGTACAATACTGAAACTGCATTTATAGATACACAATGCATAGATACATTTATATCTGTAGCTGAAGAGTGAATGTAGTGGAACTAGAATTGACTGAATGAATTACCGACAGCAAAAGTAAATATATAAACTGAATTTTGATTTTAGAATTGTGCATATAAATCAAAAAGTGAGATTATGACAGCTGATAGATTTAATTTCGAGAAATAAGCACGAAATATCTTCAGGCTAAATTAATGGCAAATGAAGTAGCAGAGAATGTAGCTACTGTTTTGCTTTTGCTATTTGAACTTTAGTTTAATTATATTTATAATATCTTTTGTTATATATAATTTGTAATTGATAATTTGTTCAAATATGTAGAAATTTCATTTAACAATTCTGAAAGATTATATGCACATATAAAAGGTTCTGCAAAAATCTTATTAATAATAATGACTATATTAAATTTGTTTTTGGAATTCAATTAAACATTGTGTGTGGAAGAGCAAATCGAATATACGGCGAGTATGCGCTCTTTAAAGAAATCGTGTCGGAGTTGGTTTGTTTGCTTTGAAAATGGTGATTTTGAACTCAAAGATAAGGAATGGCCGAGTCAACCCAAACAATTTGAACTCAAACAATTGCAATCATTGCTCTATGTGAACCAAAGCCAAACGCTTCAGGATTTGTTAAAATCATTAGAAGTGGATGAATCGACAGTCAGTAAGAGCCTAAAAGCCATGGGATTGATTTAAAAGGAACGAAACTGATTGCCATGCGAGTTGAAACCGCGCAACATCGAAAGGCGATTTTTCGCTTGTGAACATCTCGTCGAACGCCAAAAAAAAAAAAAAAAGATTAGAAGAAAAGTGGATCCTTTATGATAACCCCAAGCGTAAAAAGACATTGGTTTTGCCCGGCCTACATCCTTTGCTAAGTCGAATATTCATAGACCAGCGCGGCGTGATCTACTACGAGCTTCTTAAACCAAATTAAATGATAACGGGGAAATTTATCGAAATGGGAAGTCCTACCGCTGTATTCTCCAGACTTTGCTTCTTCCGACAACCAGCTCTACCGGTCGACGAGACTTGGCCTATCGTACTTAAAAAAAATATATTCCACGCTGCCAAAAATAAATTAGAAGTATTTTTATACCTTATGACTCAAATTAACAAAATTTTATGAAAACAAAAACAATTTTATCGTATTCTCCTGACTACAGTATATTGCATAACTGCATACCGACAGGCCCGATGAGAGGGGGTCATCCGGGGCAAATGTCCCGGGGCCCGGAGGGTTAGGGAGCCCGGCTGCGGGAGGGGAATTTTTTTTCAAATGAAAATATGGAACGATTGGCGGTTGAGGGAATAATTGTGAATTTTTAAAAGCGAAACAAATACAAACAAGCTGAATAAACTTCATGAATTGAAGATGGAAGTTTTATTTCCAAACGTCTGCATAGCATTGAGGATATTCTGCACTATTCCGGTCAGTGTAGCCGAAGGGGAGCTTTCATTCAGTTTGCTGTCTCGAGTGAAGAATTTTTACGTTATACGAAGGGCCAAAATCGCTTGACAAGTCTTGGAACATTAGCGTTGGAGTCTGGGTTGGCTCGCAGCATGAATTTTGACTCAGTAATTTCCATGTTCGCTGACCAAAAGGCCCGGAAAGTTTTCTTCGACTGATTCGATTTTTCATCATGTATTATAAGTCACCTTTACCATATTAAATGACCAAAAAAGTAAACACTCGATCTGAGTTTAACGACCCCAAAAGTATATATATGTGTATATGTATCTCTAATAAAACTGCCTATTTGATTTTAATAATTCAGTTCATATATCGTAATTTCCCTGGATCACATTCATATTGTATATATGAGGGGCCCGTGAGCGCGGTCTGTACCGGGTCCCGGTTCGGCTCTCGACGGTACTGCATACCAAAGTAAAAATTTTAATTTTTGCTATTTTAAAAGATGTTACTAAAATTCTAGACGAGATAGAAAGTTGTGGAATTCGA
Source organism: Leucophenga varia (assembly GCA_018903435.1). Taxonomy (NCBI): domain Eukaryota; kingdom Metazoa; phylum Arthropoda; class Insecta; order Diptera; family Drosophilidae; genus Leucophenga; species Leucophenga varia. Next base: position 12,500 of record JAEIFJ010001207.1, on the reverse strand, counting down.
TAAAAATTTAGTCTAGTATTTTAGCTAACGTGAAGAATGTAACTTTCTATCGTTTAATAAAACATATTATTATTGTTTTTTTTTTTTTTTAGAAAAATCTAGAAGAGCTACTTTCTGAAAATCTGTATATATCTTTCAAGATTGACGAAAGAAGGCCATGCTTATGAAAAACATTCTCAGGCACGGGTTATCTTAAAATACCAGGAAACGAAGCTCTTGAAAGAATTCGATTTAACACAGACACACACACACATCTATACAGTCAATAATTTTGAAAATAATGTTCAAATTTAATCAGATCTCGTTAAATGGATGCTTTTTTCTTGAAATGCTTTAAGATTCATTAACGCATAACTAGATCTTGATGACTTTGATGGTTTAGCTTATATATTTTGGGCCTCATTTTAAATTCGGTCACGTATTTTGGTGTTAATAAGTAAATAAAAAAAGAAAGAAAACTCCAATTTAGGTGTGAGAAAGTGAAGATGTTATTTGAAGAATGCTCAATGTAAAGAAACAACAAAAACACGAAAAACAAACTGCGACTAATTTTCTTATTGTTTTTATTTGAACGCATGAATGCGTGAGTGTAAATAGAGTTGTTTTTTTTTTTTTAAGTTTAAAATGCTCACGTGCCACACTACTTTTGTTTATTTATTTATTTTAGTTTTTTTAGCGCCATGAAGCAAATAAAAAACAAAACAAAAAAAAAAACAGAAGTAATGTTTGTAAATAAAAAGTGGTAAATAGTTTTTTGTTGAAAGAAAGAAAAATTCAACAGTTGCACAAAACCGCAGCAAGAAAAAAAAAAAAAAAAAAAAAGTGAGAGTAAAAAGGTCTCAATTTTGTTTAAACTGGCAATGACGACGTCGAAGATGTATGGTAGCGTGTAAATAAGAAATCTATTACAAATAAAACTATACACAAAAGTCGCTGAACTTAGGAGGATGCTCAGGTGTGTGTGTGTGTGTGTGTGTGTGTGTGTGTTTAGATTTGTGGCGGCGAGTGTAATTTGAAACCGTTGTGAATTGTGGACTGCCTTTATTTGCGCATCGATTTGAAACGATTTGTGTTTTTGATTTGTCTTGTTTGATTTCGGCTTGTTTACCACACAAAATGCCCGATGTGTAGTACACGAGTATATCTTAAGTCTTTGCACACTTACCGGATAATACATTCCTTGCGGAGGAAGGAAGAATGCCCCCTGAGCCCCACAGTTTGACGGCTTTTTTATTAAAACAGTTGGCGTAGAATAAAAATATTTAAATTGTTATATTTTATTTTATTTTATATTTTTATCGATGACGTAGTTGAATCCACAACGACAACGATGAGAATAATGTGCAGCAAATTTGAATGGAAATTATTTTTATTGCTCGTTGTCTATTTTATGTATTTATTATTTTATTTGATTATTATTGTGAATAAATTATTTTCTATTTTTAAATTTTATTGCATTAATGCAGTAAAATATTTTTACGATTTTTGCATAAATATATTTATTTTATAAATTTCATTTATAAATATTTATTTTTAAATTATTTTTTTTTTTTAAGTTCAACTTTAACACTTATCTATGGAGTATTTTTATTTTGACTTTATGCTTAATAAATTTATATATTTTATTTTTTTTTTCTTTTGGCACAATTTAAAATTTATTTTATTATAATTTCACTTCATCTGTAAGTAACACTGATTACTAAGAAATGGAATAATTTAATAAAAATATTAAAATTTAATGTTGAACACAAAAAAAAAAACTCATATGTATTTGCATAAATTATAAAAAAAAAATTTTAAACAATTTATCTAATCAGGTAATGTAAACAAGGATGAATGCTTTTTAAAATATTTAGAGCTGGATAAATATCGATGACAAATCGGAGTAAGTTATCGAAAAATATGCATAACTTCTTTTCAAAGATACAAGTGATAAATTATCTTAATCAAAACTACGGCTTAAATCTCTTTTTGAAGTTGCATCCATAGAAATAATGTGAAAAGACGTAAAAATATTTAGTTTTCATTAAGGAATGATATAGATTAACCATAAACATAAAGAGCTTGGCGTATTGACTGGACCGCGGTCGCAAGACAAGCAAGAGGTCAAAGTGAAGTTGAAGGCGCATTGAGTTTTCAAATGGCGAGCTGCCTAAGCAGGAAAATTGGGTACTACGACCATACACATATATTTGTCTTTTGAACACCGACCCAGTGTGCAACTAAGGATATTTTCTGCTGGCTTGATGAGTCTGATAATGTTCTTCGTCGAGAAATGTCTGATATGTTCAAAGAGGTTATTATGCATTGATCAAACTGCATAAATCTAAATCTAGCCAGGGCTAGGCAGTCACACAAGATATGTGAGCAGATTTCGTCATCTTTTAAACAGAGTCAACACGCAGATTGAGAGACCCCTTTTGTTCAGATGGAATCTTAGAACGTTGTGACCCGTAAGATACCATGTGAGTAGTCTTAGTTCAGCACGACTAAGACGAATATTAGTTTTCGGAAAAACTGACAGAATAAGTTGTTTAGCCTGCCGCAGGCCAGAGATGGTATAGCCAGCGTTGAGGCAGAGTCTCTGAAATGTTTCTCAACAAATAGTGTTGCCCAAAGAATGCTCAGTTAGGCCTCAGTTCAGAGCCGATATATTTAGATGAAATAAATTCAGAGAACAACATATGTATATGAAATATTTGAAATTGAATAAGAAAACATGTGAAATATGCAAAAACAGTAAAAAAAAACGTTATGAAAGTAATTTTATATTTTATAATTTTTTAAACGGCGGCATTTTGCAATAAATTTATGCGATGACAATGAATTTATTGAAAATTCCAGATACATTTCCTATTGTAAATGTTAATTTGTTGTTGTTGCACAGAACACGCTTGAATATATTTATTTTATGCACTAAAATTGTATTTATTATTTTGAATTTAATTAAAACGTTTTAATTATACACAGAATTTGTAGAAAATGCGCGGCACTATTTTAAATTAAAATTGGTTTTTTTTTTATACTATTTTCCAGCATTTTTCCTGGCTTTGACACTTTTATGCTGGCGCCGCTATTAAAATCGAATTTAATAAATATTTTTGAAACAAACTTTAAAGATTTTTAATTTTTTTTTTTTTTTTTGCAAAGTCAAACAAAAACAAAACAGACTTTTAAGGGTTGAACAAATAAAAAAAAAAATCATAGACACAGACAGGCGTACAGGGAAGAGGGTCAAAACTAAATAAATGCAAAGGACGAAAATAGCGCATGGTAAAACGAGGGGGCAAAAGCAGAAGATAACGAGCAACGTATATAGACGCATGTGTTAGACAGAGAAAGTATGCGCGTAATATTATTTGTGAGAGCAAGAAAGTATGAATGATTTTATTTTTACAATTACAAAAAAAAAAAAAAAAAAAAAAAACACATCAAACACAATTTTGCATTTAAATTTAGTTATTTTTTTTTGTATTTTCGCTTATTTTCATCACTCTTTGGCAGTTTTATACTGTTACTGTGCACTTTTATTACTTTTCTTTCATTTTTTATAAACAAATAATAAGGAAAACATTATTTTTATTTTATTTTGTTTTTTTAATGCGCAAAAAAAAAACTCAAAAGAAAATTCATGAGACGCAAACGTTGGCAGGCAGCGCAGCGCAGCGCGTCTGCAACAATAACAACAAAAGAGCGTTCTTTGTCTTTTCTTTTAGATTTTTCGCGTGCAACAATAAGAATATAAACAACAACAACAATTTTAACTGGAAACATAAACACGCGACACACGTTTTTGCACCAAAATCAAATCGAAATAAAAAAATGAATTGAATAAAACATTTAAAACAAATTAAATTTGCACTTTTTTACATTTATTTTACACCGTCGCAAATTTCTGAACCGAAGCAAAATAATGAAATAAAGACGGAAAGAATTTTTATTTTTACACGCAGCGCGCTCAGAATCACAAAATGAACTGCGTGAATAGAGAAGCGCAAGACAATTGAGAAGCGAATAAGAAGGAAAATTGATGATGTTAAATTGAAGCAGAAGAAGAAGAAGACGACGACGACGATGTAAAGCAGACAGCGGCAGTGAACTAACGGATGCGACACATGTTTTTTCGCCGATGTTGTTGTTTTTGTTGTTTTATAAGTTATTCAATGTTGTTGTTGTTGTTGTTTTAGCTGCTGCTATGTGTGTGGATGCTGTGGAAAAATCGAATCAACAAGCACTGGCCGAGTGGCAGGGCTGCATAGAGTAGGGAAAAGGAAAAAAAGGATAAACGAATGATGTAAGGAAAAAGCGAAAAGAACGGTAGAAGTAGTAAACGAAAGCGAAAACAAAAGCGAAATACAACAACAGATAGAGAGAGTAAATGAGTGAGTGAGTGAGAGAGAACATAGCGGGAAGCATGCGAATATAGCGTAAGAGTGAGTGTAAAAAAGTGAGCGAGCAAGTGAAAGATAGAGAGTGACAATAAAGATAGAGAGCGCGTAATCATTGAGAGTTTTGTTGTTGTTGTTGTTGCTGCTAGCGAAAAAAGCAGATATCTGCTTGCTGCTTGCATCCCCTTCGAATAATTTGCTTGCTTGCTCCGCTTTACGTCGCAGCAGCAGCCTTCTAGTATAATGAACACGGACGACGACAAAATTGTTTTCATGGCACATAAATAAATTTATTTTTAAACTTATTTTCTTCTTCTTTTGACAATTTGAATGAAAGACGCGCACTAAAAACAACACACAAACAAGGCATACACAAATATACACAACAACAATGTATCTGTTGGATACAAATTGCCTATACAGATTTTAATATTTTCATCTTTTTTTTTTTTCTTATTTTTTACATATGTGCGGCAGCGAAGCATGCCGCGCTTTTTTTTTATTATTTTTTTTAAATATTTTATTTTTGAAGTTTTTCACTTTGGCACTTTGCACTTTTTTTAATTTTTTGCTTTAATTAAGCTAATTTTTATTTAAATTTAAATATTTAATTCCTTCGTTTTTTTTTTTTTGCAATTGGAATTTTTATAATTGTAGCATTCAAACTATTCAATTTGCATTCACTTTTGTTTTTTTTTTAGATTTTTCGCATTGGCGGCTTCAAAAACTTTTATAAATAGCATAAAAATATTTTTAATAAAAATACAAACATTTAATTAAAAAACGACGACAATCGAACGAGAATTAATATAAAAACGTGCGCGATAATCCGAGTTTTAATAAATATTTTATTGCGTTGCGAAACGTTAAGATGCGCACAGCTTGAAAAACGAATTACGAATGACGATGTAAAAACAAAAATAATAGCGGTCGATAAATGCTGCAAAGCGATTATATGCTGCCAGACCGATCTACAGCACAAACCGATAACATCGATAACTGTATCGGTCGGTCGTCGCGAGCACATGAACGGGTAAACGGTTTAAAGTCGAGCTTTTAACCGCTTATGCCGATTGAGAACTTTTAAGGATAGCCCCCACAAATCTGCAACCCATATTTTAGATTTTGACAAATACATTTATAATTATTGTAACTATTTAATCTTTATTATTATTTTTCGTTTATTTTTTTGAATACTCTTACTACAACTGCAGTGGTATAAAGGAGGAGGAAAAAGTATGCTACAAGTGTGCAAAATTTCATTTTACAAATTTTGTTTCATTTGGCAAGTTTAAATTGGTATAATTTTGAAACTTTTAATATTCCAGTTAAAATATTTCGAGTATTTATATATTTGTCAGTTTTCTATCGCTTTTCATAAAAAATCAATTTAGGTTAGGTTAGGACTCGATAAAACAGGATTTTTTTACATATTGGACCATTAGCACTTTTTGAAGCCTATGGGTCGCTGCAGGAAAATTCCATTTCTCAGTAGCGTTTTTTAGGACCCATTTAAAGATTCAGAGAACAATTCGTGATTCAACATCCAATTGTATTTTTCAGTAAGGCCCCATTTCTACATCTTGGAACTTTAAAATGCATATGTGCACCTTATTATTGATATGGTGATGGAGGATGCCTTTCTTGAGGCCGTTCGTGTGGTAGCATTATCAAGTTGACAGCGTTTTGAAAAGTTAAGCTATAAGCTTTTAGGGATCCAAAAACGAAAGGGATTTTCATAAGGATTTTATAAAGTTGGATCGTTTCCAAAAATAAATTACAAGAAATGGTGGAATTTTTATATATTCAGTTTTTCGGAAAGTTTGTAACGCATTAAAGAAGACGTCGTAGACCTTATAAAGTATATATATTCTTGATCAGCACGAGACGAGTCGATTTAGCTATGTCCGTCTGACTGTTTCATTTACTCAGTTTTAAACATGACATGAAATATGAAAAACCAAAGTGCCACTTCCATTTTTAAGCACTAGCCCCCATAACAATTTTTGAGCTTTTAATTAAAAATTATTTATGATATGGGGCGATTTGTATCAAATACTGTTAAAACACTTACAATAGCAAGCCATGTTTATAGAAGGTTTCATAGTTAAGGTGGACCCAATATAGTGTATAGCCCTCATAATAAATTTACCACCATTTTTTGAGTATTTGCAAAAAAAATGAATTATTTATAAAGCGATATTTTTTAAACATGGTAAAACACTTCCAATTCCAAGCCATGTTTTGAAAAGGACCCATGGTCTAGGTGGGACTCCTCTAGCATCTAGCCCCCGTACAAATCAAGAGCAAATTTTTGAGTTTTTATATGCAAAATGGATTTCTTAAATGATTTGTTTAAAATATATTAAAAACACTTTAATATCAACCCAAGGATCCATGGTTGTGGTGGGATCACAATGAACATAAAACCCCGTATGGAAATTTGCTTCAATTTTTGAGTATTTGTATGAAAAAATGATTTTTTATGAAGCGATTTATTTTAATTATAGAGGAAATACTTATTGCGGCAACCTATAATTACAATAGGACACATGTTTGAAGGTAGAATGGAGCATGATACCCCCTATAAGTATATAAATTTTTGATCAGCTTTGAAAGATGAGTCGATATGTCTGTCTTTCCTGCTGTCTGCCGTATGAGAGAGATTATCTCGGTGAATATAAGAGATAGGGTTATTATATTTGAAACTAAGACTCTCCTGAGCCATCAAGTGGTCAATTTAAACCCTTTTTTATCTAGTCCCATTTAACAAAGTAGCCCTTACGCAAATCAACCCCAAAATTTTGGGTTTTGCGTAAAAACTTCTTTGTTTCTAGGAACTTTTAAATTCAGTATAGTCCTAATAAAATATTTCAAAATGGCTAGGGCCAAAAAAATTTTAGGTATAGTCCCCATACAAATTTACCCCATTTTTTTGAGTTTTTGTGTGAAAATTCAATACAATAAAGTATGGTACTAAGATAAGACGTAACTTAAGGTACATAAAAAATCGGTACAGGGTATCTTGCAGGCGAGCATACTCGACTTCAGAGATCTTTCGCATATAGTGAGTATATTAAACAATTTCATGGAAGAATGGCCATGATGCAATTGAACAAGGTAGTGTACTCCTACTCTCTGTCTGTCTAAATTGTTAACTCAGCTGAAAAAAGCTGAGAGCGTTAAAACACAAGAGTGAAATTTTTATGCAAACTGACAACTTAAGCAGACAAAAGGGAGACAAATAGAAAGAGACAGAATACGAATACACCACCTTGTCTAATTGCATCATGGTTCAAACCAGAACAAAATCAAAATGTGTTCACACAGACTACTGACTAAAATGAGAGCGAGAGAGAGTATACGTAAAAAAGAGCAGCGGTACACTTAAAAAAAGCAATAGGACATTTACAGCAGTTAAACTTTTTGAAATGTAAAGTTCTAGTAGACTGAGTATTTCGTATTTGGGCTTATTCGACATGCTAATTTTTTTGGATTCAATGTAAAGTTAAAAGTTATTTATTACTTTACATATGTAAAATAAAATGATTTTTTACGATTTTTACACGCAGTTCACTCGGGAATTTTAAATAGATTGCTGTCTTGGGATTAAGTTTGAAGGGTTAAAAGACAATCCTTCGACTGTAATTAGTAGTTAGTTAGCAGTGAATTAATGCAGTTAAATATTTTTAGTTTTATCTGAATGCGTAAATTGAATTTAAATTTATTTTTCACAATGAATTTTCTAAAATTCGCCATAATTATTTCATTGTTCATTTTAAAAGTGGAAACAAATCAATTGCTCAACACTTTAACTGAACTAAATGAAAAGTTTAATATAAAATTAAATGTCATAATTGCGCTTGATGATGATGCGGAATGTATGGATTTAACTAGAAAAATAAATATGCCAAAATTAATACTAACAAAATCTACGACACAAAAATTTGAACTATTGGAAAAATTTACGAAAAAAAGCTTAATTATTGCACAACTAAATGATGGAAATATAGCGAAACATTTGAAATTATGAAGCGTTTACTATGGAAAATGCATCATTTGAATATTGTAATAATTTTCAAAGGAGCACAGCGCAAGATTAAAATAATATTTGAAAACTGTTTCAAAAATGGATTTCTCAATGTGCTGCTAATAAATGAATCATCGGAAATGTTTAGCTACGCGCCATATCCTGAGATAAAAGTCAAGAAAATAATGCAACTCAAGCATTTCTATAATCGCACATATCAGCGCAATTTACAACATTTTTCCAATACGTGTGGGCATCACTGATATAGCGCCGCGTGCCTTTTCGCTACAAAACGCAACAGGGTGAGACTGTCTATACGGGTTATATGCTAAAATGTACTCAAGCATTTATACGACACTACAATGGTACCATGGTCAAGTTGCTCTTCTTCAATTTGTCTGTGGCCTATCAAAATTTTATGGAAACTCTGGGAAATCGCACAATGCATATTGCGTCAACGGCGACACGCGAAGAATTATATTTTTCGGGTAGCATAGCGCTTTGGATTGAGAATGCTTATATGATAGCGCCCTATGCGAGACCCATATCAAATTTCTTATACATTATCAAACCATTTCATTCAGCAGTTTGGCTAATGATTTCCGTTTGCCTTATTTATTGCACCATTTTGGTGGGCATCATTAATGGCGAACTGGCGGATTGGAGCGCACAATTTTTTGCAAGTATGGCGCTATTTGCTTTTCTTGGGCAGAACATCTTGAGTAGCACCAATCGACAATTGGTCGTCTATTTAATTTTAACAATCGCCGGCTTTGTATTCACCAATATTTATGTGGCATTTCTATCAAGCATGCTAACATCGGGGACTCTATGAACCGCAAATCAATACATTCGATGATATTGCACGCACTCGACTTGTGCTCATAAAAATGGATAGCGATGCTGATTATATTCGGAAACTTTTGCATCTCAATCCGATTGTCGTTCAGCGACTTGTCGTAGTTTCGGCAGATGATTGTAATAGATTTCTTATGAATTTAAATACGAGTTATCTGCATAGCGCCTATATGGATCGCATTGATTTTTGCGCTTTATCAGCAGAAATTTTTACGCACGCCGCTCTTGGAAGCGAATCGATCAGATTTTGTATCAACTTCCACTTTGTATGCCAGTTTCACATGGTTTGCCATATTTGGAATTGCTGAACACTTTTTTGCGTCGTGCCTTTGAGTCGGGCCTAATAGAGAAATTTAAGCGAGAAACCTATGAGGAGGGCATTTAAGCCGCAAAATTTATTTTTTTATAACAGAGAGACAACTTTTTTCAAGTGTTCGGTTTGGATTATTTTTATTTTGCTTTTGGATTTTTGGCAGTCGGCTTGATATGTGCACTGTTAGCATTTTTTATTGAAGTATTTTTTTATAAAATTTTTAAGAAATAAATAAAATTCTACTTTATTCAAAATTTTGTAATTTCTTATTATAAAAAGTTTTATAAATAAATAATTTTCTAAAAACGGCTCAATTTATTTGAAATATTTTTTATGTATTGTTCATTTCAATGCATCGCTGGGCTAAAAAAATGGTAGGGAGCCATGTCCTCCATATTTGCAATAAACCAACGTCATCATATCTCAGCGAATATTTGAGTTACAGGCATGATATATTCATTTAGAAATAAGGAGAGTTCCACGTTCCTATCAATACAAACCCTAAATATTTTACTTTACATTAGAAAAATGAGCGGTGCTACAACCTTTTATAAGGAAAGAAATTTCGTCATACGTCAGAGCTTTCTTATATAATGCTCGACTACGAGATATCCTAAACCCCATTTTCCTCGACTACGAGATACCCAGTACCCAATATTTATGACTACCTTAGTACCCATTTTTATTGAATGTTAGCGTTTCTAGCTTCATTTTCACTTAAAAGGTAAAAACTTGGTTAACTTTTCACAAACATTTCAAATCTCACGATTTTATTGTATGCATAGTGATTCCACTTAGAAATTTCGTTGAGTTTAACATAAAAATGGGCTATGCTAAATTTAAAAAAGTTTTTCGTACGAAAAGAAAAAAACAAGGATAAACGTTAACTTCGGTGGAACCTAAGCTGAAATAGCCGTTCCACAACACTCTTATTAGTTTATAGTATTTTCAGGTGCTTAGATTATATTTCACGATAACTTTGGTCAAATTTGTATGGAGGCTTTATGTTATATCGATAGTGTTCACTTAGGTGGACATTGGAATTGATTTTACTTTATTTGAATTCATTCAGAAAAAAAAATGTTTTCATACAAAAACTCGAAAATGGGCGGGAAGTTTGTATGGGGGCTACACCTGAAAATGGGCGTGGCACCTGTGGCTTTGACATTGGATGTCATAAAAGTGTTTTTACCCGATTTGGAGTAAATATGCTCATAAATAATACCTATTTTCATACAAAAAGTCGAAAATAGTGGTAAGTTATATGGGGGCTATACCTAAAAATGGGCGTGGCCATGGTTCTGACATACAAACTCCCTAGGATCAAAAAAAAAAAAAAGATTAACTAAAATTTCAGGTCAATATCTTTAAAACGCGCATTGCAGAGGCAGATGGACATGGCTAACCCTCTTTTAATGCGACAAACTGATAATAACCTACCGGGTGTAAAACAAGATAATCAGTTTCATACGGCAGACAACAGGATGGTCATGCTTATGTACATCGCTAAATCGAATCTTCTTTAAATGCTGATCAAGAATATCTATGCACAACATGAGAGTCCGTTGCTATTCTAGACATATATATATATATATAAGTAAAATGTTTCTATGTCCGCTATAGACGTAGACACTATTCAACGATGAGTTCCAAACCGGTTTCATTAGAAAAGCAACAATGCAAGTATAGTTATAGACCAATAAAACAATGTATTAGGTATCTACGGTTCATATATGAAGTCGATTTTCTAAAAAAAGTACAATAATGCCATCAGAGCAAGAGTTTTTGAGTAAAATGTAGTAACCTCACTAGAGTAGGGTGTAAAAATATTTTTAGTTAAAACTGCATTAATTTCTATGCCAACGATTATTATTGTAAAGGGAATGAATGGCGTAAGGAAGAAATATACATATTTTTTTTTATTTTAACAACAAAAGCCTGAAAAAGATGTAAAAGAAACGTAAACATAAATGATAATACGTACATACATATCACAATGTACGAACATTAAACTAAAGCGGAGACAGTGCACAACGGCAAAGGAATAAGCTAAAGCAAGGCCAAGAACGGAAGACCGGATGTTGGCAACAAATGCGCAACTAACCGCAAACAATAACAAACGATTTCAATACCTTAGCGCTCCCACACACACACAGATAGACACAGCCAGATACACAAAAACCTAAGAGCAGCAATAGATTGCTAAGAAGATATTCAGTTACTAGGATAAGCGGCAGCAGCGACAGGATACGACATAGGCAATGCCAAGGCATGCAGCAGCCACAGCGACAACCACAACGAGAACGACAACGACAGTAAGCAAGAATACTGGCCCATTTACAAAGAGCTAAAAAGGATTTATGAGACTTGTTATCGCACGCAACACATAGAACAGTCGGTACGAGTAAAGAAGACAAAGAGAGATAGATAGAGAATAGAAAAGGAATATAAAGATTCATAAGCACGAAGAAAAAGCTTTCCAGTGTAGGCGGTGCGGTGGGATCAGTTTCGCGCAACCGTGTTTTTGCGGTGGATTACATTTTATTACACAATTCATTTCTTAGTTATGTGCGTTCTTGTGCAAGTCAAAAAGGACCTTTTGCAGTGACATGACCGGCATCGATGACGTTGTTGTTTACATAGTCAAGATGAAATGGTGCTCAGGATGCACTTTATAGATAAATATTATCAGATAAAGATACTCGTCGTATTTTCATTTACAAATATACAAATGGTCTAAAATACACATAAAATAGGATAAACAATTTTTTTAGAACAAAGGCAATAGCACAATAGTCGTTGCATATTTTAGGCGCTGCCATGTGTAAACGACAAAAAGGAATGTTAACATTTTAGATTTTTTGTATCTTTAATTTGTTTGTATTTGCTGTTCTTGTAATCTTTATCTAAA